>BLSH010410998.1:152332-163579 GCA_018402905.1 Glandirana rugosa | reverse complement strand
GAGTCCTCTTCCACTCCTCCATGATGACCTCAAAGAGCTGGTGGATGTTAGAGACCTTGTGCTCCTCCACTTTCCATCTGATGATGCCCCACAAATGCTCAATAGGGTTTATGTCTGGAGACATGCTTGGCCAATCCATTACCTTTACCCTCAGCTTCTTTAGCAATGCAGTGGTTATCTTGGAGGTGCGTTTGGGGTCGTTATTATGTTGGAATACTGCCCTGTGACCCAGTCTCCGAAGGGAGGGGATCATGCTCTGCTTCAGTATGTCACAATACATGTTGACATTAATGGTTCCCTCAATGAACTGTAGCTCCCCAGTGCCGGGAGCACTCATGCAGCCACAGAGCATGACACTCCCACCACCATACTTGACTGTAAGCAAGACACACTTGTCTTTGTACTCCTCACCTGGTTGCCGCCACACACGCTTGACGCCATCTGAACCAAATAAATTTATCTTGGTCTCATCAGACCACAGGACGTGGTTCCAGTAATCCATGTCCATAGTCTGCTTGTCTTCAGCAAACTGTTTGCGGGCTTTCTTGTGCATCATCTTTAGAAGAGGCTTCCTTTTGGGACCACAGCCATGCAGACCAATTTGATGCAGTGTGCGGCGTATGGTCTGAGCACTGAAAGGCCAATCCCATAGCCCCTTCAACCTCTGCAGCAATGCTAGCAACACTCATACGTCTATTTCCCAAAGACAACTTCTGGATATGATGCTGAGCATGTGCATTCAACCTCTTTGGTAGTCCATGGCGAGGCCTGTTCTGAGTGGAATCTGTCCTGTTAAACCGCTGTATGGTCTTGGCCACCATGCTGCAGCTCAGTTTCAGGGTCTTGGCAATCCTCTCATAGCCTAGGCCATCTTTATGTAGAGCAACAATTCTTTTTTTCAGATCCTCAGTGAGTTATTTGTCATGAGGTGCCATGGTGAGCTTTCAGTGACCAGTATGGGACAGTGAGAGCGATGACACCAAATTGAACACACCTGCTCCCCATTCACACCTGAGACCTTGTAACACTATCGAGTCACATGGCACCGGGGGGTTTCGGCTAATTGGGCCCAATTTGCACATTTTCACTTAGGGTTATACTCACTTTTGTTGCCAGCAATTTAGACATTAATGGCTGTGGGTTGAGTTGTTTTGAGGGGACAGCAAATTTACACTGTTATACAAGCTGTACACTTACTACTTTACATTGTAGCAAAGTATCATTTCTTCAGTGTTGTTTTATGAAACACGTGGCCTGTGTTGGGTGCTGCATTAGCAACTAGATGTGGAAATAAGGTCATGATGACAAATGTTAATTGGGGAAACCTCATATACACAGTGCTTTGCAGGCGGGAAGACTAGTGATGGTTTTTAATATGTCAAAGGTCGTAAAAGGAGAGGAAAGAGATTCCACTTGGGCCTCATCCAGGCTAGGTAGGGATAATTAATTAAGGGAAGTATGAATATGTTCCTTAGTAGGTTGGGGAGTATTTGTGTCTTGGTGTAAGCTATACAAGGCAGAATAGTACTCTTTAAATAATTCAGCTATTTGGGCTGGGTCATATGTTTATCAGGTGGCATGGGAATTAAAAGGAATGGTATAAATACAGCCTATTGATCCAAAAAAAGGAATGGCATTTTAGTGGCCAACTGCTTACATTTAATAAGTTTGGCTAAGTGTGCTCAAGCTTTGTTTTGAAAGGCAAATGTTTTGGCATTCAACATTTTAATTTAAAGAATAATAAATAGCTCAAAGTACTTCTGAGTTGGAATAACTTCACAGAGTTAGAAGAAAATGGGTCCCATTTGTTAATCTCCTCAATTCTAACTAATAGAAAGATAATTGGTGGATATAACTATGAATGCACCTCATCCATGAAATATCTTAAATCAGGAAAGAAAGACAAAATTGGGGCATAGCAAATATTTTTATGGTGCTATGTAAACAAATTATCCAATCCTTTATTAAAATTAGTAATCATTTTATTAACATAATTCCTATAAAATCATCATTAAAAGCAATGCATGATGAGCACAAATTTTCACCAAAGACCCTTCTCCTATCCCCATATATTAGGATTAGACATTAGATCATTATACGACATATAACAAGTGTGTGTTATCCCACGCTCCCTAACCTAAGGTGTCCCTTCACTTCTAACTTGTGTCTGATGGCTAGAACCAAATAATCGTGTTTCCACAACTGCAAAATAAAATCAAAAATGTTGGCTGCGCCTATCTCTGTGCAATCCAATTAAAGCGGAGTTCCACCTGGATAAAAAAAATAAAAGTCACCAGCTACAAATACCATAGCTTCTGACTTTTGATATGAGGGCATTTACCTGTCCAGGGAGCCCGCGATGTCGGTACCCGAAGCCGACCCCTCCATCGGCTCCGGGTGCAAGCATTGGCATCCTTACTAAGAGAAACCTTGCGGCTTCACAGCCTGTTTCCTACTGCGCATGTGCGAGTTGCACTGCACTTTCTGAATAGTCCCTGCTGTCTTCTGGGACCTGTGTGTCTCTTAGAATGCAGCGGGGGGGAAGGAGGAGAAGTTGTACATTGTGTAGATCACTGCGATCTTTCCCTGGAAGTGGAAGCGGATACCTGGTTTTGACAGGTATCTGTTCCCCCATCGCCCCCCCCCCCCAAAAGGTGCCAAATGTGGCACCAGAGGAGGGGTAGAAATCAGATCCATGGAATTTCCACTTTTGGGTCATACTCTGCTTTAATGTTTTTAGACCAAAACCTTACTTTCAAACCACAAAACGACTTTCATTATTCAGTGACACACTTGGTTGTGTACAATAAAATTAAATAAAACAAATGTGACAGTCCCGTATGACTATAGTTCAATTAGGAGTGCATTTCTTCTTTCAAATATTTTTCCCTTTAAATGTGCTTCTCATATCCCGCAATTTTTCCGCCTTCACCCTTGTGAATTTCAGTTACTACAATTGTGCAGTGATTCCCACTACCTTTGACAACTACGCTCACCTCCAGTTTAGACCTCTTTCAGGGCTTAATATCTCCTTCCCCTGCTGGGGTTAATTCCAGGCTCTTCAGCTGTTCAATCTCCCTCCACCCTCCTCCTCTCCTCTCCTCCTCTCTCTTCACTGATCTGGCTTTGTCAGTATAAAAGATACACTCCCATTGTAAAGCATATAAAGGTTTCACATTTATTGCATAATATCTACTGTGACGTTATGCGAGGCACGATAATGGATGGGCGATATGTGTCGCCTCGCATGCATTCACTTGGGGTGGACTAGCAAGAGTCCGACCCGGGTTTTGCCAGGCACCATGGCAGAGCTGGTGCCGGCCCGGACTTTCTGGTCCACCCAAACCCCTTTTCAGCTGAATTTAATGACCATGAAGGAGATCAGAAGAGAGCTCTATCCTGGAACTCAACAGGGGGGGGGGGGGTCTGAGTGAGCTCTGTGTGTTTTTTTGGACTCTAAATCAAGGTTTGCATTGTGCTGATGTTTTGTGGGTGTCGGGGGCCAGCCCCACACCATATAGTGTGGCAGTGGGACCAAAATTGGTACGTGCCTCTTACCATTTACAGAAGATGACACCGGCAGATGACGTAGAGGCTTACCTCACAACTTTCGAGAGAGTCACCAACCGCAAAGGGTGGCCGAAGGAGCAGTGGGCAGAGCTGTTAGACACATTTTTGACAGGTGAGCCCCAAAAGGCCTACTTTGATCTTGAACCCGACAAAGCCCAAGAATATGAGACTTTCAAAGTGGATGTACTCCCATGCCTGGGTGTCACCATGGCCATCCGGGCCCAACGGGTGTATCAGTGGACCTACCGCACGGACAAACCACCCGGCTCCCAATTGTTTGACCTGGTCCATCTTACAAGGAAGTGGTTGCAGCCGGAAACCCTGCCTGGCCCCTAGATAGTGGAACGTGTATTTATGAAATGGTATCTCTGTGCGCTCCCTCCTGCTTTGAGGAAATGGGTCAGCCATGGGGACCCCAAAATTGCAAGCTAACTGGTACAGGAAAGGCTGCTGAGGACTTGCTGAACCCATCTGTGCCCCACTTCGGTGTGTCCAGGGGTGAAAGGCTCACCAGCGGATCCAGTAAGACTGTCCCAGCGCTCAAGGGCATGGGGAAAACCGATAAGACTGATGAAAATGACTAACAAGACTATGGGCTCTAGACCTGGAGACTGGCCAAAGAAGACAGGAAGGTCTTGGGGACCCTTGAGAGGACTGGGTATAGAGCACATACAGTGCTACCATTGCCATGCATTGGGCCATATTGCTGCCAATTGTCCCCTGAATGATGAACCCATACAATGTGGTTATATTTTTGTGAATAGATGCCTTTCTCTTTTTGCACAGGTCACATATACAGCAGCATGTTCAGGTCGCATGGAGAAGCAGATGTGTGTGATTTCTATTCATGGGAAACTAGTCACTGCACTGCTTGACTCTGGTAGTGTGGTAACTTTGGTCAAAAGCAATTGTGTAAATCCTGCAAGGTTATACCCTAGTACTGTCTGGGTCATTTGCATCCATGGGGACACTCGTAACTATCAGACCATGGTGGTTGAGATTGACATACCTTGGGATAGTGTGACACATTCAGTAGGGGTGGTATCTGCACTGTTTCATGAAGCCCTAGTGGGGAGGGATTTTCCCTATTTTTGGAGGCTATGGGAAGGCACAGAGAGTCTGGAGGAAAGAGCTCCCCCTGCTGAGGAAGCACTGGCGTTCTCACCAGGCCCTTTTTGCCAAATGGAGTGAGAGATTGGTGGCAGGACAAAGGAAGGAGATCTTCTCCCTTTTCTTGTAATGGCCGGGGAGCCAGAGGAGCTGGAAGATAGCTCCCAGCAGGTGGCTGATGACCCAGAAAATGTCTTTGACCCTGACTGTGCAAGTGAACAGAATGTAGTACCTGACTTAGAGGTCTGGAGAGAGGACTTCTGTACAGAGCCACTACGGGATGTCCCTCTCCTTAGAGCCAGAGAAAACATGAAGGTGATGGATGGGGAACCTGTGGACCCTAATTGGGGGGTGTCTTTTCCCTATATGGCTCTTAAAAATAATTTGTTGTATCAGGTGGTAAAACGCGGGGACGATGAAGTAGAACAGCTAGTGGTTCCCAAACCCTTCCGCAGGATGGTGCCAGATCTGGCCCATGGTCATGTAATGGGGGGACATCTGGGTATGGAGAGGACCAGGGAGACCAGGGAGAAACAGAGCCTATGTGTATATCCTCCTGGGATTATATTTAATACTGTTGACAACCTGCTCCTTCTCAATAAACTCCATTCCCTCGGCCTCCAAGATTCTGCTCTATCCTGGTTCTCCTCCTACCTATCACAGCGCTCCTTCAAGGTTACCTACAACTCTGTCTACTTCTCTCCACTGCCCCTTTCTGTTGAGGTCACCCAAGGCTCTTTTCTTGGACCCCTTCTCTTCTCTATCTGCACCTCCTCCCTTGGTCACTCGATAACCGCCCAAGTTTTTTAATACCATTTATATGCCGATGAAATCCAAATCTATCTGTCTACTCCTCACCTCACTCCTTCAGTCTCCTCTTGCATTACTAACTTACTAACTGACATATCAGCATGGATGTCACACCACTTCCTTAAACAAAATCTCTCTAAAACGGAGCTGGTAATATTCCCTCCTGCCCATGTCCCCCCCATGACTTTTCCATCAAAATCAATAATGCAACCATCAGTCCCTCCCCTCATGCCAGAGTACTAGGTGTAATCCTAGACTCTGACCTGTCCTTTCAGCCTCAAATCCAATCGTTATCAATCATTATCAAAAGTTTGTATACTTCACCTCTGTAACATCTCTAAAACATGCCCCTTTTTAACAAATGAAACCAACAAGCTGCTCATTCACTCACCTTGACTATTACAACTCTCTTCTTATTGGCCTCCCTCTCCATAGACTATACCTCTTCAGTCTATCATGAATGCTGCTACCAGTAGTCTTGCTCAATAGCAACTTTGTTCTGGGTTTTTTTGGGGGTTTTTTTTGTTTTGTTTTTTCTCTTTTTTTTGTGCTTCCGGAACATTACACGGACAAGTGGTAATTAACACACCTTGGTATCGCACAGTAACAATGGGTTTTTCTTTTTGAGAAAGTATTTTGCTACGGAACTGAACTTTTAGAGTATAGATACGCAAAACTGAATACCCATTAATATTAGCGAAGTTAACTATATAGATTACGGAATGCACTTTTTGCTATCTGTTTTTTGCCGTGTTCATATGACCTTGGTGGTCCACTGCAGCTCAGAGTGGGCACTCTTGTGCACGCTTTGGGCAGACTTGGGCTTGCCAAACATGAGAAAAAGTTGGCTATATGTAAAGTATTTTTTTCTGAAGCCCCATAGCTAGAGTGAATAAGAATTTAAGGTTATATTACATTTTGAACTCAAACATCTTATTCAAGGTCGGATGTTGCAAATGTTAGAAATTTTGTTTTAGTTTCATCTCTGGCCCATATGGTCGGATGTTTTTCGGTTGTGAGAGACTCATAGAAAACTTTTCATAAACAATTTAAGTTTTAGGCCGCTGGAGGTGAATGGAATATCCTTGATTTGTTAACACACATATTCATTATCTCTTAGTAGATTTTATTTTTTTTGGTTTTTCCTATTTTTAGTAAGTGTTGTATTTTTAGACGGCAATTCCAGCAGATCGCCTCTCACTGCCTGCACAGATAGTTTCCCCTACAGTCACGGATGGTGGGGGAAACATATAGTTATCTTCTCAGAGAGGACCTACTTCTCCCTTCTCTGGGAGACAATTACCTCATATCTCCTGCATCTGATCTCCCTTTACAGAGATTAGATTTTTCTTGCATAGACAGAGGGCATAGAATCTTTATAGTTTCGGATATAATATTACCTTCTGTCCCTCCTTCCTCTTTTTCTTCTGTTTTGCTTGTTTCCTGCTTTTTCTTTATCTTTCTTCTTCTATTCAGGACCGGAGCGGCAGCCTGATTTTGGACAAGCTATTATTGTGTTGTTTCATTGGGGACACCAGGACCACATCGTAATGGCATACTCTCAACTAGGTAAGAACCCCTCGTTGATTTCTCACAATGTACGGGGTTTAAATACTCCTAAAAGACGAACCACATTATTGAGGGAACTTAAAAGGTTAGAACCAAAAATTGTTTTCCTACAAGAAACACATTTTAGAAATGGAGCCATACAGAGGATACATGACAAACATTTCCCACAGGTCTACCATTGTACAAACCCAGAATCTAAATCCAAAGGGGTTTCCATAATGATACATAGACATGCTATCTTTGAAGTGTCTCAGCAGCTAGCAGACACGCAAGGACGATACTTATTTTTAAAGGGCATTTGGGAAGGGATGCCTGTTACGTTGGCAAATATCTACTTCCCTAATAGGGCCCAGATTACCTTTTGCAGGCGGATTGTGGAAGAGCTGAAAAGTTTTTCGCATGGATGTCTTATACTTGGAAGGGATTTTAACTCGGCGTTGAACCCCCTCCAGGATACATCCGATGGTAAGACGAGTTTACCGTATAAACAGCTTAAAAGGATTAAACAAATGCTAAACTCCCTCACATTGATAGAAACATGGAGGATATGCCATCCCACAGGAAAGGACTTCTCATATTTTTCACCATTGCACAATAAACATATACGAGTAGACTATGTATTTCTGTCACAGAGAGATCTGCCCCTACTAGATTTGGTGAGGATTGGGGTTAAATCATTTTCTGATCATGCTCCAATATCGCTTATATTAAAACCACGGGATGAAACCCCAAAAAACCCCACGTGGAGACTGAATCCGTTGCTACTGACTGATTCTGCCAATCACTTACATATTAACCAGATTATACAAAAATATTTTAAAGAAAAAGTATTGACAGAGACCTCACCACTGATGACATGGGCGGCACATAAGTGTGTGGTTAGGGGGGAACTCATCAGACTTGGGGCCAGGAAAAAGCGGGAAACTACACGGGAAATAGATAAGTTGGTGGGCAAAATAAGGTCCCTGGAGGAGAAACATAAACAAGCCCTGGCATCAGATGTAGCGATGGAATTATTGGAACTTAGAAAACAGTTGCAAGCCACTTTAGATTTAAAAGCCAAAAGGATCTTATTCCTTAGGAAGGGATTCTTTTATGAGAATTGGAAAAAATCAGGGAAGTTTCTCGCTAGGACCCTTAAAGAAACAATGTTATCCACCAATATAACATCTATGAAGTCGGATACTAACCCCTTAACACACGATACAAATAAAATAGCCCAAATGTTTCATGATTATTATACAGTGCTGTATAACATCCCTCAATTGCACAAACCAGCGGAATTGGAGGGGACTAAAGCACAACTGATTACGCAATTCCTCAGGGAGAGTGGAATGCCCATTCTTTCTGATGAGGATACTGAACAAATGGAATCGCCCATTACAGAGGATGAACTCACGCAGGCAATTAAAGCCCTTAAACCTGGGAAGAGTCCAGGACCAGATGGCTGTACAGCGCTGTACTATAAAACTTATTCTGCACTTCTGGTGCCGCACTTGTCAAAAGCTTTAAATTCTTTAAAAGATCCAGGGGAGGTTCCAGATGATTTTCTAGGGGCTCATATCACGGTCCTGCCTATACCTGGCAAGGATCCGATGGTTTGTGCCAACTATAGGCCAATCTCGCTTTTAAAGATTAATCTGAAATTATTTACGAAAGTTCTGGCCAACCGGCTGAGGCCACTTTTGCAGCAGCTGATTGGACCAGAAAAAGTGGGCTTCATGCCTGGTCGAGAGGCCAGAGATAATGTCACAAAGGCTTTGCACCTGATCCATAAAACTCACTCGGAGAGTTTGGAGGGTATGATACTCTCTACAGATGCAGAGAAAGCCTTTGACTGGGTGTCGTGGGACTTTCTCCAAGCAACCTGCACCCACATTGGCCTTAAACCTCATATGCTTACCTGGATTGCTACTGTTTATAGCAATCCTACAGCTAAGGTAAAAGTCAATGGTACACTGACGGACACAGTGAGAATATGTAATGGCACAAGACAAAGTTGTCCTTTGTCTCCGTTGCTGTTCATTCTTACTTTGGAACCACTAATTCGAACAATAAATAATAATCCCTCTATACACGGATTTAAGGAAGGCCAAGGTGACCATAAAATCGCAGCTTATGCGGATGATTTGCTAATATTTGTTTCACATCCACACATTACTATTCCCAACCTAATGAAAATATTTCAAACATATGGATACCTATCTAATTTTAAGATAAACTATAAAAAGTCTGAGGCTTTGAATTTGACGTTACCTGAAAAAGAGATACAACATATAAAAGACAACTGTACATTTAAATGGGGAGAAAAAACAATCAAATATCTTGGAATATGGCTCACCCCGAATTTATGCTATAAACTTTAAACCTCTACTCCACAACATACAGAAAGATTTGGAAAAATGGACATTAAAATATTTTTCATGGTTCGGTAGGGCGGCGAAAATTAAGATGACAATATTGCCTAGAGTTTTGTATTTTTTTCAGACACTACCAATTAGAATACCCTCATGCTTCTTCCAAAAACTTAACTCCCTGACCAGACGCTTTCTATGGGCTTCGAAACCCGCGCGTATAAATTTGCAACTTTTGACTAAAGCTAAACAGAATGGGGCATGGAATTCCCTGATTTTAGACACTACCATATAGCTACGCACCTGGCCTGCATTGTGGATTGGAACTGCCACGCTGTAAACAAAGACTGGGTGGGCATTGAAAATAGTGTGGGGCCCATACCTGTCACATTTACACCATGGATCTCGAGAGAAGCTTGCCCTAGTCAATTAAAAAAAACACCCGGTTATAGGAACCACGTTACAAATAGCACATAAATTATTTAAGAATATGATGCTACTTTCAAGGCCCCTTAACTCCAGGCCCCTTAACCCCACTAAGCTTTAACCCGGAATTCACGCCGGGAATGGATACGCAATTTCTCTGGGGAGCAGAGGAGGGAGTTGAAAAACCTCTATTAGCCACACATGGCTTCATAAGGGGTAGAATAAAAACACTTGCGGAATTTAACCAGGAAGAAGGGCGGAAAGCCTTATTATGTTGGGAATATCAGCAGATCCATAGCTTTCTTAACAACACTCAAAGACGTAAACATTTCAGTGGGTTGCCCTCCCCACTGGAACAGTTGTGTCTAGCGGCTGAAAAAGTGGATGGGACAATCTCTCTAATATACACCTGGCTTCAAGCAGAGACACATAAGGAACAAGATAAAAACAGACACTTGGGAGAGCGCATGCGCGGGAGTTCCAAGATGGACGCTTGAGCCCGGAGCTCCGCGCCACCCCGGCTGTCCGGCGCCTTTGATGCTAGCAAGAGCCCGCTGCCCCAGCTCCGCTACACTCAGGGGGACTCCTGATTACTTGGTGACCCCCCCGGATGCAGAACCCGTCAGCCAGGAGGGACCTGAGGCCTCTTTTCTCGGAGGTAACCGCGGCTGGGTGTACCAAGATGGCCGCCGCGGCCTCTCCATGCGTCCAGCCGGCGGAGATGCCACTGGAACCCCACCGGGTTCTTACACCAGCCTCTCTCCCTTATCCTCCCACAGCTCAGGAGACCTTACAAGCACCTTCCCCTCACTCTCCAGCCTCCACTGAATCCCTGCTGGCGCAAGCAATGGGAAGCTGGGGCCTACCTGCCATGGGGCCCTCCCCAGCCCCCTCACGCCTATCCCTCACCCCCAGCACTCCAGGCTACGACACCTCTCTTCCCCCCCAGGACTTGTTCCAGAGGTTCTCTGACTTATTAGAGAGAGGCCTTGCCCACACGGCCGCTAAAATAACTGGAGACATCAAGGTGGACTTTCAATGCTTAGGGGATAGAATGGGTGCCATTGAAAACAAACTGGACATAACAGTCTCTAGGGCTAACCAGAACGTCAAACAAAAGTTACCGTGGGTAAGATAGGGGATTCGTAACTTTCAGGTGGAACTACAGAGGTCAATAAAATCGCCGGCACACCCGTTCCGGAGAGAGATTATTCAGTCTCTTGGAGACCTTGTTCAGGACCCCCCCTTCTCTCCACAGCATCGGACCTCACGACCCCCACTCCCTATCCGCACTCCCCCGACCCCTCCCGGGGTACCGTCCATCCGGGGTCGAAGGGTAACGAACGCGGTCGTCCCTAAGTCACCTCCGACCTCTCACTCCCCTTCCACGAACATTCCAGAGGACTCG
>BLSH010410998.1:137037-148392 GCA_018402905.1 Glandirana rugosa | reverse complement strand
TTCAAAACATCTCCCTGCTCCCAATTTCCACTTAAGGAGTGAAATCCTGAAACACCTTCCTGGACCGGTCTTTCTTGTTTTGACTATGTGCTTTCTACTTTTTCCGTATACTCTACTTCCTTTACTTTCCCTCTATCTCTTCATTCTCCTCTCAGCTCTTATCACCCTCGATTTATTCAAATAACCTTAGATTTGATATTGTGGCAATTAGCCTCCGACCTAGACCTTGGGGCTGGAACTTCCTCTAAGGCGGCGGATCCGCGCGAGTCGGGCCCCCTTGCACAGCTTGTCCCCACTTGGGGTGCAGGGCTCCCGGCCTTCGCTGACCCTTCCCGGCCTCACAGTTACACGGGCTTGTTCCAGTTCCGATTTCGCTTCACTTTTTGAGCCGCTATACTAAACTGTATATCAGTTCTGCTGTCTCATAGTGGTCTCCTTGCTCTATTGACTATTATTTGCAAAATGTCTGTTTTCTCAATATGACTCAGCTATGTTCAATAAAAACTTTGTTAGATACTGAGTGGTCACGGTCAACCCGCACAGTTAGATCCCTTTAGGGGTGCGGGCCCTCGGTCCTACTCAGCCTTTTTTTTCTATCAAAACTGCCACCCTCTGGGGATGGTCTAGCTTGGTTTATAATGTTTTCTTTTATGTTCTCACTATGCTTTTTTTTTTGTGTGTTTGATGATACTGCTCTTGCCACTGTTTCACTTATGGCATTCACCGAAGTGTGCTTATGTATGTTTCGTAAACTGTCAAATAAAAACTTATTGAAAGAAAAAAAAAAAACAGACACTTTTCTGAAAATAAACTAGACACCACACTTACAGATGATCAATGGCTACACGCATGTGTGTTCGCACACAAAAGCTCCATCAATACCCGCAGTCAAGAGACTTCATATAAGGTGCTGACTAATTGGTATAATACACCCGCAAAGATCCATAAGTGGTACCTGTCTTCCAGTCTCTGCTGGAGATGTGGAAAGGAAAAAGGTGACTTGATACATATATGGTGGGGATGCCACATGATTCAAGTGTTTTGGAAACAAACATGCAAGATTATTAAGCAGATAACGGAAATGGATATACATTTGGACATGACTTGTTGCCTTCTCCAAATATCAAATTGCACGATGAAAAGTTACAAAAATTCCATAATCAGGTTCCTTCTCACGGTAGCCAGGGACTTGATTCCGAGACATTGGAAGTCAATGAGGGTACCTACTGTACAGGAATGGCTTATTCATACTCAAAATATATATAGTATGGAAGAAATTAGGGCCATAGCAACAGAAAACACTGAGAGATTTAATAAACTTCGGAGGCCGTGGGTCATGTTCAGATATTCTGATAAGTTCCAAGTCTTGATGTCCTCAGAGTGACAAATGAGGGAGGAATTTGGCGGCTGCTCTGTATCCTTTTGTTATCTGAAGTTCTCTACTTCTCATACTTTACTTTCTTCCTTTTCTTTCTCTTGCTTTCTTTTTCTTTTTATTGACTTTAGATTTGAATTGTGTAATATTAATGACAAATTCTATAAATAGATTTTGTAAAATGCTAAAGAACATGATAACATTACTCATATTAACATACCCTCCCTTTAGATTGTAAGCTCTACGAGCAGGGCCCTCCTATTCCTTCTGTATTGAACTGTATTGCAATTGTACTGTGTCCCTTCTTTATTGTAAAGCGCTGCGCAAACTGTTGGCGCTATATAAATCCTGTATAATAGTAATAATAATAATAATTAAGAGCTTATGGGCAAATTCTTTATATTGCATTGGTTTACAGAATTTATGATATGCATCTACCTTTCATGTTTGATTGTTCATTGAACTAATAACTTGTATGTGGAATATACTTTCCGTTGAATCATATTAATAAACATATTACTGTTTAAAAAAAAAATGAATTATCCACCTTACCAACCGCTCAGTGTCTGCCACCCCTCTTCTCCAATCCCTACACTGGCTCCCAATATCCCAGAAAATTAAATTCAAAATACTAACCACAACATCCACAAATCTGCCCCTAGCTACATCACCAATCTTATCTCCAAATATCACCCAAACCATCCTCTCCGTTCCTCCCAAGACCTCCTACTCTCAAGCTCCCTTGTCTCCTCCTCCCATGCTCATCTCCAGGATTTCTCCAGAGCCTCTCCCATCCTCTGGAACTCTCTACTTCAACCTGTCCGCCTATCTCCTTCTCTTGCTACCTTTAGACAATCCCTGAAAACTCATCTCTTCAGGGAAGCCTATCACACCTCCAAATAATCTTTTACCTCTTCCATCAACTCATTCCCCACAGTTATAACCATTTGTACCACCTGCCCCACCCTATTAGACTGTAAGCTCTTCTGAACAGGGCCATCTTGATCCTTTTGTATTTTATTGTATTGTAACTGTATTGTCTCCCTTTTACATTGTAAAGCGTTGCATAAACTGTTAGCGCTATAGAAATCCTGTATAATAATTATAAAGTCATTCTGGCATGGAGTCCGGAGACTTCCGCCATTGTGTCCAGAAAAACAATCCTCTCATTCACATTATAGATATGAGGTATACCCAGAAGAAAAAAGCCTTCCCATAGTATGATACAGTAAAATCAAAATGCTTTTAATAAAAGAGTATTGCACTTACAATATTGCAGAAAAAGTCAGGCATGTCAGTCTCATATGTAATTCATCGATCCAGCATCAGAAAGTCAGGGTGTGTAGAGATGGAGCTGTCAACCGACTGGTTTCGTCATTATAAGATATGAGACTGACATGCCGGACTTTTTCTGCAATATTGTAAGTGCAATACTCTTTTATTAAAGAGTAAAGGAATTTATAAGTAAAAATAGAGACATTTTCTCTCCCATACCCGGACTGACCACTGTAATACAACATGACATAGTTACAGAACCAGAAGTCCTCGTAAATGTAAAACCCTATCGGATATCTGAGGCTATACAGGAGGCGGTGGTGGCAAAGGAAATTAAAAACATGTTGGAGTTGGACGTGATAGAGGAGTCCCACAGTGCCTGGTCGAGCCCCATATTTCTGGTCCCAAAGCCCGGAATTTCAGGAAGCTGAATAATGTGTCTAAGTTTGACGCATACCCGATGCTGCAGATTGACAAACTTGTGGACAGGCTGGGAGGTGCCCGGTACATAACAACCCTAGACCCAACTATGGGCTACTGGCAGATCCCTCTCATGGAGTCTGCAAAGCAAAAAACTGCCTTTTCTACTCCTGAAGGGTCCTTCCAGTACAAGCAAATGCCGTTTTGGCTGCATGGGGCCCCTGCATTGTTCCAGAGAATGATGGACAAAACATTGAGGCCACATTGCCCCTATGCAGCCGCCTAGTTGGATGATTTGGTCATCCACAGCCCAGATTGGAAATCACACCTGCCCCAAGTACAAGCAGTGGTAGATTCTCTTAGTGTAGCAGGTCTAACAGCCAACACCAAAAAGTGTGCCATAGGCCTGGAGGAAGTCAAGTACCTTGGGTATATTATTGGTCAGGGACTGATCAAGCCCCAGACCAACAAGATCAAGGCAATTCAAAAGTGGCCTCAACCAGTAAATAAAAAACAGGTTTGTGCCTTCCTGGAGATTACAGGGTCTTACAGGCAGTTTATACCCGACTTTGCCACCATTGCCGCCCCTCTGACCGACCTGACCTGAGGGTAGAGGGTCGGGCATGAATAAATGGAATCCTGAAGCCGAGAAGGCATTCCAGAAATTGAAGCAGGCTCTTTGTGTACAACTGGTGCTGGTGACCCCAGACTTCACAAAACAGTTTTTGGTACAGACAGACGCCTCTGAGGTGGGACTGGGTGCAGTGCTGTCCTAGATCAGAGATGGTGAGGAGCACCCAGTCGTCTACTTAAGCAGGAAGATTAACAGGCATGTGAGGAATTACGCCATGGTGGAGAAGGAGTGCCTGGCTGTCAAGTGGGCCTTAGAGGCCCTGAAGTACTTCCTGCTAGTAAGGTCATTTAGGCTAGTAAATGTCCATGTCCCCCTGAAGTGGATGTGTAACAACAGGGAGAAAGGTGACTAGGTGGTTCCTGGCCCTACAGCCATTTAAGTTCACAGTGGAACACTGGACGGGAAGGTTCCACAATAATGCCGATGGCTTTTCCTGGGTTCCCTGTATGGTCGGAACAACTGCCCCAGGGGCTTGAGCAGAGGGGGGATATGTGACTTTATGCAAGGTGCGATAATGAATGGGCGATATTTGTCACCTCGCATGCGTTCACTTGGGGTGGAGTAGCGAGAGTCTGACTCGGATTTTGCCAGGCACCATGGCAGAGTTGGTGTTGGCCCGGACTTTCTGGTCCACCCAAACCCCTCTTCTGCTGCATTTAATGACCAGGAAGGAGATCAGAGGAGAGCTCTATCCTGGAACTCAGGGGAGGGGGAGGCTGAGTGAGCCCTGTGTGCTATTTTGGACTCTAAATCAAGGTTTGCATTGTGCTGATGTTTTGTGGGTGTCGGGGGCCAGCCCACACCATATAGTGAGGAAACACAATTGTTTAGTTTAGCGCCGGATGGCAAGGTTTTGTTTTCTGTTTTCATTTTGTTTGATCCTGCAAACCTTTGACAATAAACCTGGCAAGCCACCAGACTCTAAAGAAATTGACCTGCATACTGACTATTTTTCTACAAGCTAATCTCCCACACTACTTACAATAAAACTTGAAACAGTGTGCTTTAAAAGATCATCTGATGGGGCAGCATAGGTTCCACAAACACAATACTCTGTCACCCCGACTACTCCTCAATTTATTTTTGTCAATTGCTAAACTTAACAGCATTTTATTGTTGATTCATTACAGAATCACAATTTCCCATTTCAAACTTATATAGAATGGAAAAACATATATTAGTAAAATAAGAGATGAAAGGGTAAACTCATTGAGGGATACGTTATTTAACGTAATGCCTGATTTTCTGTAGAGATTCATCTTCCAGAGGATCCTTGTTTTAAATTAATCTCAGATGAATACAGAGCCAATCTACACTCCCGTGTGCTCCGGGGATATCAGAGGAAATTTCTGTATTATAAATATAAGGATGTGTGGAGAATGAAATTGTATTGTGACCAGAAATGTCACATGGATTTTCTGTTTTCATTTAACTTTCTTTAACAAATTGTCTCCATCAGACTTCTAGCGCTGAGCTGACCCTTCCAGAGGAGACTCCTCTCTCCCCTCTTCTATCAGAATTTACCTCTGCCGGGGGCACAAAATGTGGTCTAAGAGCTAAAATAAAAAAAAAAAAGATTCTTAATTTTACTACTCTGGGCATTCACAGGTATTTCCTTCATTATTTGTTTTTCAGGGATGATATTTTGTACCAGAGATAGTTTTGCATACATTATATGTCTTAATATAAAAAAATAATACTTTTTATGTCTTACTTACAACTAAACTCTTTTATTATACAAGGAACTGATGACATTACATTCATTTGTTTTGACTTTTGATTTTTTTAGACATAGGGCAGGTAAGGAGTCACATTGTATGTACAAGCCAATGAATATGATGCTCTTGCCACACTCTACACATTGTAAGCTCATGTGCTCCTTCGACTGATGGAAACATAAATTAATAATCTAGGAAATGTTTTATTTAAGGTCATTTTATATCTCATCTTGTTGTTTCCTTGGTTTGATATGTAGTTTTACATATACAGTATGTCTGATTTTTTCTTCTTACAGCTAAACTCTCATAATAGATGCCACTTATCACATTGATTTATTTGATATCGATTCAGGTAATGTGTATTTTTTTTTCATACAGGACAGGTAAGGAGTCACATTTTTTTTATGTACAAGCTGATAGATATGATGCTGTTGTCAGGGTTTCTGACATTTTTTTAAATTGTTTTTGTATTTTTGTGATATATACATATAATGTTTATTTCATGTTTTTTTTCTGTATAACCATATATTGATGAGAATGTATATGAGGTGGTATCAAATGTATTTATGGGGTCCATTTTGATGATTTCTCAAATGATAACATATTAAATACCAAACTGTATTTTATTATATGATTTATTTTGATTTATGATGAATGTATTTATGTATTATTATATTAAAATTAATTGATTCAATTATTGATTGATATTAAATTGGTAGCATATATTTTTATGTAAATTCCTTTGTTAATATTATGTTGATTCCCCCAATTATTGGATGCATTTTAGAGCGTTTTCTTTCAGGAGCCTGATTGCCTTCACTGTGCTCCGCGTTGTTCTGTGTATTTGTTTATATGTAGCCAGGGCCATGGTGGCTCCACTAGACAGCTGGCTTCTGGGTGCGGGCTGCAGCTAGCTTATATAAGTTTCAATTCATTAGCAAAAGGGTCGCTGGTTCAAATGCCAACCACGACTCTACCTGCCGGGAGTTTGCATGTTCTCCCTGTGCCTGCGTGGGTTTCCTCCGTGTACTCCGATTTCCTCCCACACTCCAAAGACATGCTATAGGTTAATTGGATCATGTGTAAATTGGCCCTAGTATATGTATGAATGTGAGTTAGGGACCTTAGATTGTAAGCTCCTTGAGGGCAGGGACTGATGTGAATGTACAATGTATATGTAAAGCGCTGCATAAATTGATGGGGCTATACAAGTACCTGAAATAAATAAATAAATTAAGTATGGCTTGGGTCACCTTTGAAGAAATGGGAGCACTGACATAATGCGTAGGGCAGAGCCTTTATTTAATTATGCGGTGATCCTCTGTATTATAGCAGCCTCAGCCTGTGTTCACAGGCATGCTGAGCTGTCAGCCAGAGGCTTCTGAGTCTGTGGTGAGCTGCGGGTGAACCCCGCTCTGTTTTCACTGTTTTATGCACATCTGACATTCTGTGTAGTTTTTCATTTTTAAGAATAACAAGACCTAAGAGTTTTTAAACAGGGAACACCATTGAGCCACTTTTATATTTTTTTACGAGCTTTATTGGAGGTGGATTTGACCAACCGAGGGGAGCGAGATCCACACTGAATATGTATCCCTTTCAGCTGATTTAAAGGGGAACATTCATGTTAGGTATTCCTTTTTTCCAAAAGTGCATATCTGGAGGTGAGCAGACATATTATGAGGTGGTGGGGTGTCCTCATGGTTGAAGGTCAATTATTGCATTCTCTCAGGAGATCATCAAGAGACTATTTCAGAATTTTAAGACAATTATAAATTCATGTGAGCCATCGTTTGTTTGAAGGCGGTGACATTTTATTTTTTAATTTTTTCACAAGGTGGATTTTATTGGTGAATTGGAAGAGAAGAATATCACTAAAGACATTAAATTGAGACTTGTTATACATTTATTGGGTTGATATATGAAATGTATATGCATGGGCATACTTACCGTATATACTCGGGTATAAGTCGAGTTTTTCAGCACACTTTTTGTGCTGAAAAAGACCCCCCTCGACTTATACCCGAGTCAGTGTCTGTGGGTGATAAGTAGTTTCACATTAAACAGAGCCGTGCTGCTTCTAAGAGCCGTTCTGTGCTTTGTAACTGTAACTAATCACATTGGAATGTAGAGAATGCTGAGAGAGGTGTCAGATTCTCAGCTTGATGTCGGGAGGTGGGCGGGACAAGCTGATGTTAGCTGTTCAGTCCCGCCCACCTCCTGATCTCCGTGAAGAGCAGCAGCTCTCTCTCAGCATTCTCTGCATTCCAATGTGATTAGTCACAGTTACATGCATAGAACGGCTCTTAGAAGCAACACAGCTCTGTTTAATGTGAAACTAAACTACCTTACTCATCCCTTATGTGTTCTGGCTACAGTCTCTGTGTCCTGGCATTAACCACTTCAGCCCCGGAAGGATTTCCAGCTTTAGGACCGGAGCCCTTTTTGCGATTCGGCGCTGCGTCACTTTAACTGACAATTGCGCGGTCGTGCGACGTTGTACCCAAACAAAATTTGCGTCCTTTTTTTCCCACAAATAGAGCTTTCTTTTGGTGGCATTTGATCACCGCTGCGTCATTTCTGATTGCTACTATAAACAAAAGAAGAGCAACAATTTTGCAAAAAAACCCAAATTTCTTACTTTTTCCTAAAATAAAAATCCAAAAAAAAAATATAAAAAAACATTTTTTTCACCGTTTTTGGCCGATTTATATTCTTCCTCATATTTGCAATAAAAAAAATCGCAATCGGCGTTTATTGATTGGTTTGCGCAAAAGTGGTCGCATTTACGGATGATGAGAATTCATTTTTGGGGTTTTAATTTTTTTTTTATTTTTTATTAGTAATGGCGGCAATCTGCGATTTTTAGTGGTACTGCAATATTTCAGCAGACATGTCGGACCATTTTGACACTTTTTTGGGACCATTGGCATTTATACAGCGATCAGTGCTATAAAAATGCACTGATTACTGTGTAAATGCCATTGGCAGTGAAGGGGTTAACCTGCAGGGGGCGCTCTAAGGGTTAACTATGTTCCCTGGGCGTGTTCTAACTGTAGGGGGACTGCACTATCTGGGGAAGGGAAGTGGTCACAGCCTTCACGTACAGGAAGGCTGTGATCACAGCCCTTCCCCCTCACACAGAGCGGAGGTTCGTGTTTACATACACGGACCTCCGCTCCTTCGCTCTGGGGGGGCCATCGCGGGTTGCCGGTGGCAATCGAAGCCGCCGCGCCCGCTCCCTGGCCCTCCCCGAACACAGTGAGCGCGCGGGCGCGCCTCCGGCGGCGCGCACGCGCTCACTAAACTCGTTCCCGCAGCCGCCGTCGTATGACGGCGTTTTGCGGGAACTAACCACTTTGCCGCCATCAAATGCCGATCAGCGGTCGGCAAGTGGTTAATATCCCTGTGTCCTGGCATTAATATCCCTGTGTCCTGGCATTAATATCCCTGTGTCCTGGCATTAATATGCATTAATATCCCTGTGTCCTCGCATTAATACCCCTGGGTTTTGGCATTAATATCCCTATGTTCTGGCTAAAATCCCTGTGTTCTGGCTCCCTGTCCCTGTGTTCTGGCTCCCTGTCTCTGTGTTCTGGCTGCTGCATTTCACACCATAGGCTTATACGCGGGTCAATAAGTTTTCCCATATTTTTTGGGCAAAAGTAGGGGGGTCGGCTTATACACGGGTCGACTTATACATGAGTATATACGGTAATCTATTTATTATTCACTTATTCTTATATATTCAGAGCGCTGCACAGGCGGTGTTTAGTATTTAACAGGAAAAGTTGAGAACTTAGTATGCTGCTGCTCTGTATTTATTATTTGGTGTTTTAGGCCTCATACACACGGACATGTGTTAAAAAATAAGAAAAATGTTGGTTGAAAAATCGCTTTTTTCGGCGTTTTGCATCGGCGTTAATGAGCGTCGGTATCAACAGGCGTTTTTTTAAATAAAAAACATTCCTCTGCTATTTTTTAACCTAAAATTGTTGGCGTCAAAAATGCCAGTTAATGTCGGCCGGGCGTTAGTGAGCGTCGGCGTCAAAAACGGCAAAACATTGCAGCCTTGGAACGTGCTGGCTGGGGGTTCTGCTTTTAGCTCAATAACGCCAACGCCATCTACAGCTGAAAAACGTCTGCGTTTTTATGGGGCCATTGAATAACATGTAGAGCTGCAAAGAATGCCGAAAAACGTGGTGTCAAAAACGTCTGTGTGTATGAGGTCTTAGAGTTGAGTGAGCACGGCAGTTTTTGTTTTCTTAGTTTTTCTCGGTTCGTGTGTTTTGATTGATGGAAACATAAATTAACCACAACAGTACCTGGCACGAAAACCCCCTTCCTGTCCAGGCCATTTTTCAGCTTTCAGCGCTATCACACTTTGAATGACAATTACTCAGTCATGCAACAGAAATTTGCGTCCTTTTTTTCACACAAATAGAGCTTTCTTTTGGTGGTATTTAATCACTAGGAGGGGGTTTATTTTTTGTGCTATAAATAAAAAAAGATTGAAATTTTTTTCAAAAAAATGCCTTTTTCTTTGTTTCGGTCATAACATTTTGCAAATTAGTAATTTTTCTTTGTAAATTTTGGCCAAAATTTATACTGCTACCTATCTTTGGTAAAAATAACCCAAATAAGTGTATATTATTTGGTCCTTGTGAAAGTTATAGAGTCTACAAGCTATGGTGCCAATCATTGAAAATTGATCAGATCTGATCACACCTGATATACTGACAGCCTATCTCATTTCTTGAGACCCTAACAAGCCAGGAAAGTAAAATTACCCCCCAAATGACCCCTTTTTGGAAAGTAGACATTCCAAGGTATTTAGTAAGAGGCATGGTGAATTTTTTGAAGCTGTCATTTTTTCCCACAATTCTTTGCAAAATGAAGATTTTTTTTTTTTTGTTTTTTTTCACAAAATTGTCATTGTAACAGGTTATTTCTCACACACAGCATATGCATACCACACATTACAACCCAAAACAAATTCTTCTGCTCCTCCTGAGTATGGCGATACCACATGTCTAAGACTTTTTCACAGCCTGGCCACATACAGAGGCTCAACATGCAGGGAGCGCCGTCAGGTATTCTAGGGACATAAATTACACATCTAATGTCATGACGACCTATCACGTTTTTGAAGGCCCTGGAGCACCAGGACAATGGAATTGCCCACAAAATGACCCCATTCTGGAAAGCAAACACCCCAAAGAATAATCATTGAGGCATAATGAGTCTTTTGAACGGTTCATTTTTGTTCCAGTAGTTTTTGGAAAATGTGGGAAAAAAATGAAAACGCATTTTTTTTACACAAAGTTGTCCATTTATAAGCTATTTTCAACACATAGCATGTACATGCAAGCAAAAATGACACCCCAAAATACATTCTGCTATTCCTCCTGAGTATGGCGACACCACATGTGTGACACTTTTACATAGCCTGACCACATACTGAGGCCCAGCATTGAACTAGCACCTTCAGGCGTTCTACAAGCATACATGACACATCTCATTTCTAAACACCCTATTACACTTTTGAAGGTCCTGGAGCACCAGGACAATGGAATTGCCCTCAAAATGACCCCATTTTGGAAAGAAAACACCCCAACGCTTACATAAAACCCCACAGTAAAAACGATACATGTACGATACACAACCTTTATAGTATATTTACCTGTTGAAACACATTTTTATTTTCGCAAAAGTAAAAAAAGGTGTAAAAGGTTTTTGAAGACCTTTTTTTACTGTACAAGTTTTCTGAGTAATACGGAGTATCTAATATGCAACCCCACAAAAGAAAGGTTTTACCCCAGTAAAACTCCCGTTAAGGTAACAGGACCACGAGGTCCTGGAAGTTTTCACATTATCCCACAAATCTTTACTCTACACAGTACATACGAACATCTTGCGGACTTCCACGATCA
>BLSH010410998.1:119909-134014 GCA_018402905.1 Glandirana rugosa | reverse complement strand
TAGATCACAGCCGATCACAAGGTATCAGCCGCCGGCCGGCGGCTGATACTAGTGTCGGTGACAGGCAGTGTTCCCCAGGAACACGCCGCCACCGACACGCAGGCGCAGCGCGCTCCCGATCGCGCGCATGCGCCGTGCGAACGGCGGGCGTGCCATTTGTGATCAGCTGTGACTTCGTCACAGCCGATCACGTGGTGAACAGCCATAACCAATGGCTGTTCACCCCTGTCGGTGAAGCGGCGTGTCCTGGGGACACGCCGACACCGACAGAGCCGGGATGCGCGCGCCCGATCGCGCGCAATCCCGGCTTAAAGGGAGGACGTCATATGACGTCCACCCGCTGGGAGAGCAGGACCGCTCCGCCGTCATTTGACGGTGGGCGGTCCTGAGGCGGTTAATAATCTATTAGATGTTTTAGTTAAGGTCATTTTTATATCTCATCTGGTTATATCCTGTGTTTGATATTTCAGTGAGGATGTTATAAATAGATCTAAATATTAATACAATAAAATATATTCTGGCACTCTCTAACTCATCGCCCATTTATGTATCAGTTACCTTCATATGGAGTTCTATGAATATCTCTTTATACTTGTAAAGTATTGTAGAGGCCAACTTCTTAGTTACATAGATATTTAGATAATTATACGTAAATAACACTTTGGTCCTGACTCATCAGATCACCAACATTGATAAATACTGTTTCAGACAATCTAAAATTAAAGGGGACCGGTCATGAGAGAATATTGGAAGCCACCATTGCTGTGCTCCCCGTTTAGGAATGTTGGTTCCCTGACCATTGTGATGATGCTTTGAATTTAATTCTTAGTTGCTGACCCATAACAGGTACAGGGATAAGTGACACTCCTCTGATACTCAGCTAAATCATAAGAGGGAATTTGTTTTACTTTGGAGAGGTTGCCTTTGACCCTTTGTTGTGTTTATAGGAAGTGCTAAGGGAAATTTTTCCAGTGTGATTTCAACCATTCCTGTTGTATCGAAAATAAAATGAAGTTTGAATTTAGGTATACTTAAATAAAATCTGAATATGACAAAAAAAATTGAAATGATGTTGTGAAGTCAAAGCTTATATGAGATTTTAATGATTGTATTTACTTTAAGGTACCTTAATGATGTTGCAGATTGATAAAGGAGGGCCTTTACCTGAATTTCCTCTAGAAAGGCCTTACTTTATGGCAAGATGCTGCAACCACTTGTGTTCTATGTAGAGAAAAGAGAAAATGCACCAATCTGCCAGACTGATTTTTTCAATTATAAAAATGTGTTCACTTCAGTCTTATCTTTGGAACTTTTCTAGGGTCTCATAATGGTAGCAATAATTAAAATTACATATTTTTTTTTCAGATAAAGACTTAAAATATATGTAAACCCTCACCTTGTAAAACAACATATTCAGATTAAAATATGTATTTAATATATATACATATATGTATACTATAAATATATATTTATAAAAACATTTTAATTACATGTTTTTCCCTTTTTTATAACAGATCCCATACTCTTTGTTTTCAGCTGCATAAGCAGCACAGAGAGCTAGGGAGAGGAGAAATTGCTGCACAATGAACTTCCCAGTGAATGGCTGTCCAGCAGGGGGCTTGTCAGTACAAGTCTGATCATTGGAGGAGAGCAGACTGAGTTCTCAGCACAGTTAGCGAACTGATGTTATTCTCTCATGCCTGGTATGGTCAGTTTTTTTTTTTTTTTTAAAGAAGTTTATTAAGTTTCCAGGGAAGAAAGAAAAGGGTTACAATCGCAACAGTGAAATAGACATGAAGTAAGAAACAGTGGCAATGTCCGGTATACATAAGATCAAAACAGGAAACTTTCGGCTAGCTGAAAGATCAAATCTTTGCATCTGAGTGGGCAATTGATGCATATGTTGTGTTTCTGTGCTGAGATATTAAAGCAGCTGTGCGTATGGGGAACCCTCTGTGCAGAGTTCCATTTGGGAGAGGCCAGCACCGGGGGACAGGGAGTGGTATATGCCATCTCATCCAACGGCGTCAGCCCCCCCGTCAACCGACCGGACGCGGGTGTCTGAGGTTTGAGGTGGTCGGCCTGCTGAGCTGAGTAGCACTCGGCGGAGTAGTTGGGGCTAAGGATTCAGTCGATGGTCCGGTGGGTCGACCTTGCTGTCCTGCGGGAGTATGTGGGCAGAAGTTATGGAAAGGTGTCTGAGATAACCGGTAGTATTTGGAGGGGTCTTGATGGAGCGGGGGGTATAGTTTGGGTTAACAGGCAAGCTGCTAGCCTCTAGGGGGATCTCAGTGTTGGGTGAGGGGTTGTGCGTGGGGTGGTAGGTGGGGGTGGCCCAAGTAGGTGAGGGGGTAAGGAATGAAGGAGGTCTAGTGGTGAAATGTCATTCAGGAGTTCACAACGAGGTGGGCAAATGTAGGGCAGGAGGCCCGAGCGGGTCATCCCAGGAGGGGCGCAGGCCTCCATCACTCCCTGGGACCCACCCCCCGGGCCCCAGGGCTTTTTGTTGGCTGTAGATCCTTGTGTGGGGGTCGCTATCAGGAAGGTATAAAGTGGTTAATTGTCACGGGGGTTAATGGCTTGTGCGTATTCCACTGTGGTCTTAAAGTGTGACCAGCAGGCCCAAGTTTTGTTGTATTTGGAGATGGAGTCATGTGAGATGGCGACGAGTTCTTCCATTTTGGCAATTTTGTCTATTCGGAGGAACCATTCTTTGGTTGAAGGGGCTCTAGGTTTTCCCCAAAGGACTGGGATGCATAACTTGGCAGCATTGAGCATATGCATCGCCAAGGATCTATAGTAACGCTGTCTAGGGAGTGTGTTATGGTGTTGTAGATATTGGGCAGGCGTGAAGTCTAGGCTTAAGGTGGACACCTTTAGGGTTATTCTATGGACCTCCTGCCAGAACCTGTGGATCTTGAGGCAAGACCACCATATGTGGAGAAGCGAGCCAGGGTCTGAGTCGCATCTCCAGCACAGATTGGACACCGTTGGTGCAAATTTGTGAACGAGGGTAGGGACTCTGTACCACCGGCTTAGGACCTTGTAACCGTTTTCCTGAGTGGATACGTTTATTGATCCTTTAAGGACATTGGTGAATATCTGTTCCCATTCGTCATCCGAAAGGTCTAGCGATAGCTCTTTTTCCCATGCGAGGCATGTTTTATATTTCCGGGGGTGGTGATTAAAGAGAAGCGCTTAGATGGAGGATATTAGATGCCTTTGTGGAGTGGGTCCCGAGCACAACATTTCCAAGGTGGTGAGTGGTTTAGTCCAAGAGGATCTATGTCGGGAGTCTAAAAGGAGGTATGGTCAGTTTTAATAGGAAAGCAGAGGGACTGGCAGGGACACCAGTTATTTCAAACAAAGGAAGGAATACAAAGAGAGCTGACTACTTTTTCATAAAAGAGCACGGTACAGCAGGCACGTATGAGGAATATGAAATGTAAGTAACCAAAGCAAAAGTAACCAAAAGTCATATTTCTGATGTGGCAGTGATAAGTGACTTTTTTCAGTCTCTTGCATGATGGACAATGGATATTACACCCTGCTCCAGGCATCCTGCAGATACAGCCAATTGATGCTCCACGCAACAATGTTAAAGCCAATATCTGAAAATTTCAGGGAAGAATTACAGAATTTACTATCAGTGACAGTAATGAGAAACTGCTTCAAGTTTTCTGTGTACAAATTCACAAGTTCAGTCAGCTTTTCAAATTTTGCTCATAGAATTTCTCTACTCAATATTTTAGATTGTCATATTTCAAGTCATTTAAAGAATTTGTAAAGGCAGAAGGTGCATGCTATGCATAAGATAAAAAAACCTTCTGCGTGTAGCAGCCCCCAGCACCCCCCTAATTACTTACCTGAGCCCCATCTCTCTCCAGCAATGTCCACAAATGTCTAAGCTGTCCGGGCCTCCTTCTGATTGGCTGAGACACAGCAGGGGTGCCATTGGCTCCCGTAGCTATCAATCAAAGTCAGTCAGCCAATCAGGGAGAGAGGGGGTGGGGCTATTTTGGGGCTATATGTCTGAATGGATACACGGAGCTCTGTCTCGGCTCAGGTGCCCCCAAAGAGAGCTGCTAGCTGAGGGGGGACTAGATAGGAGGGAGGGGCCAGGAGCAGCAAAGAGGGACCAGAGAAAATGAGGATCTAGGCTGCTCTGTGCAAATCCAAATACACAGAGGAGGTAAGTATAACATGTTTATTATTTAAAAAAAAAAAAAAACAAGACTTTACAATCACTTTAAGTTGCAAAAAAAATTTTTAATTGTATTTTTGTCTTTTACTTATAGGTATTATTTATTGCTTTTCTAAACCTAAAAAGGGAAAAGTTTACAACCTTGGGAAAGCTATTTTTAAAGTATTTTGGATGATTCAAAACTGAAGTAATTTCCATAAACAGTATATATATAAAATAAAAAGTATTTCTTATAAAAATAAGTAAGTGAAATTATTGAAATGGAAAATCAGACAGAACTGAATGAATTCTTTCTCTCTGGATTTTCTGACCTTCCGGCTCTACATCTACCCTTCTTTTTTTTTTTCCTTCTCATCTACATTCTGACAATAATCTGGAATTTTCTGATCATTGTCCTCATAGTCACCGACTCTCACCTCCATGTTCCTATGTATTTCTTCCTTGGGAACCTGGCTGGTTTGGACCTCTGTTATTCCTCATTAACCGTCCCACGAATGTTATTTGACCTTCACATTAAGAGAAGAAACATTTCCATTACAGCTTGTATGACCCAAATCTTCTTCTTTGTGTCCTTTGCCACTTGTGAGATTCTTCTGTTGACTGCCATGTCCTATGATCGATATACCGCAATCTGTCAACCATTACATTATATACAAATCATGAGTTGGAAAGTGTGTGCACAGCTGGTGTCCATTTCGTGGTGTCTCAGCTTTACCTTTTCTTTAATTCATACACTTTATGCCTTCAAATTAACATTTTGTGGATCCAATATTATAGAGAGCTTCTTCTGTGACCTTCCACAATTGTTTCGGATCTCCTGCAGTGACATCTTTATTAACATTCTGCTCATCTTTCTCTTGGGTGGCTTCATTGCAGTTGGATCTCTAATACTGACCATCCTGTCCTACGTCTATATATTTAAAGCTGTTCTTAGAATTCAAGCTCGAGGAAAAAGGAGTAAAGTTTTCTCTACTTGTACCCCTCACCTGACAGTGATGTTTATATATTATGGATCTCTTATGTTTAATTATTTTGGCTTAAGTCCTGATCGCCATGTTTCTGGTAACAAAGTGGTCTCCATCTTTTACACAGCGATCGTTCCTCTCCTCAATCCTCTCATTTACAGTCTGAGGAACCAGGATTTTTTAAAAGCATTTCAAACTGTTTTCAAGAAGAACTTCCCATCACAGTAGAGTTATAGAAAGATGCAGAAGTAACTTTTTATGACTGATATAGGACATCCATTGAAAAGCTTTTTATTTTAATGTGCATCTCTAATCAGAACGTTTTATTTTATTTTAGAGTAGGGATTAAACCCCTTATCGGGTTTTTACTGTGTCTTTTTTGGGATGAGATTTCTATCTCACAGACACAAGAAGTGTGAAAATCTCTCCAAGTAGAGCAGAAATCTTCTCTTAGACAGTTGTCACTGGAATAGGTGTTTCCATGTGAAGATTTCTTTCCCTTTCTGTTCTAGTGATTATGGTTTCCAGGACTAATAGAGAGGGTGAATCTACCAAGTAGGGCAATAAAGTCTTAAACAAACATGCCAATTCTAGGAGATAAACTATCAAATGAGTATTTTAGAGATGGGGGCAAATGCCTTAAAATATGTGCCCATCTGATGACCTCATTACTGTGAAACAGATCAGGAAACCACTGCTTTTGCACAGCCTAGTCCTGGAGTCACTTGGACCATTCCCAAGCTTCTCTTCCTACTTAGGGCCCATTTGGAAGCAGACTATTTTCTCTGATGTATTTTGTTCTGTTTATGCTCTGCTCTGTTTATGGGGTATTAGGATAAAGGTATGTGGATGCCAATTTTACCCATGATGGTGATGATATAAGGCATGTATAGTTAACATTATTGCAACTATGGATGGTGTCACATGGCAAGACCCTATCACTTATCACTTAGACCCTTTTCAGACGGGGTGGAATCCATCAAATCTCTCTGCTGATCCCCACTGAGCAATCAGATGATAGGTCCATGTCAGCTCCACTATGCAGAGTGGACACTGATACAGCCCGCTGTTCTCTATGGGGTGATTGGATAGAAACAGACTGCCTGTCCATTTCCATTCAACTGTCATCCAATCCGCTGGATGGAGGGTGAACGTAGCCCAATTTGTCAGTTTTTAGACAAGATCGGATGCCGGCCAGTGTCAAGGAACAATGGGTGGTCCGATCGGATCTGCCTGAAAAATCCAATCAGTCCACTGGTGTGAAAGGGGCCTTATGTGCTTATTTTCACATTTCACTTTAAATCTAAATGGTATAAATATCCATAACTAATATTCATATAAGCACACACAAAACAGCATCTGGGAAATGTATCTCCTGTTATTATATCAGTTGCAGAAGGTTCTTTGTCTGTGTCTGCACAAACTATCTGCTATATATTAGCACTTGCCAAGGGATATTTGTCAATTTCCACTCAAAAATTATTTATATAAGGATTTCCACATACAGTATACTATTTCATAACCATGTGAGGATTTGTGCATGCCAACATTGTGATTTTGTTCATTTATGTATGGATTGGATGCCTTTGCACGGGAATCTCATTTTGTAAGACTATTTGACTACAGTAGAGGACATACTTTGTTTGGGTTAACTCCAACATTTCTCAAACTTAGAGTGGTTTTGATTACATACTTGATATTTACAGTGCATTCTTATCATCTTATACAAGCTACAAATGACTGAGTTGTAGAATCCTACTAATATCTGCCAGAAATATAGGCTCCATGCACACTGGGCTTAAATAAATGCCAGTTCCATTGGCAGAAAAAAAAAGCTCATATAGAGCATTTTTTTGTACAAAGTTTAGAATGCAGAATTCTTTAAGAAATGCAAGTGAATGAAAAAAAAATGTGTTTACATTGTTGTCCATCCGATTCTGGTCACCAGTCCTCAGGAGGGTTGTACTGGAAGTGGAGATGGTCCAGAGAAGGGCAACAAAGCTGATTAAGTCAAAAATGGAGGCAGAGGGGTACCGCACTAGGCCAGGGGGGCAGGGTTTTTTTTAAAGGAGCTGCCACACTACAACCAAACTTGTCGTTGAATAAAGAATTGTTAAATCAAAGGTATTGCGCTACACTAGAATGTGGTGGAATTGTTAATAGTATAAAGCAGTGATTATTCTGGTGTATATAGTGACTACAGTTAGAAGGTGGCAAGGCCCCTATAGTGGCAACCACACTTACAACATATAAATAATGTGCAAATATTACAATAATGATACTAGTATGCATAATAAGTACAGTTAGAAGGTGGCTAGCCCCTTGCAGTAGCAAACACGCTTACAACATATAAATTAAAGTGCAAATAAATACACAACAATACATATGAATAAATATCAAAAGCTTATAACAGTGCCCAGTGATGAAAAAAAAGAGGTGGAAGGTTGGAGGGAAAACTGTATGCCCCCCCTGGAGAGAAGGCTTTGTCCCATAAAGATGTTCAGGAAGACTGGTATGTCTTTCTCAATAGGATAGTCACAAAAAACAGAGTCCTAGCTCCTAGGAAAGGATTGTGGAGGAGTATATGACTGTCCCAGCACAAACAGTTCTTCAATACGGTCAGGTTCAGATGCAGAAGAGATACAACAAGGTATTAGTGAAAGGAGGAGATAGTGTCCCATGGTACAATCCATGCCAGTCTAGAAAAAAGGCTTACCAGATGTTGGATATATTCAAGCCTGAATATATATAGGTAAGATAGGACATCAGGGAGGTACTATTAACACTTCCACCACATTCTAGTGTAGCGCCATACCTTTGGTTTAACAAAGCTGATTAAGTGATTGGAACACCTTAGTTATGAGGAAAGATTATGAGCACTGAACTTATTCTCTCTGGAGAAGAGACGCTTGAGAGGAGATATGATTTCATTGTACAAATGCAGTAATGATGACCCCACAATATCACAATGGAATATAAAAAGATACTAAAATTAGAAGAAATGCAGTTTAACCTTAGACTGCATAGAGGGTTGTTTATGGTAAGAACAGTGAGGATGTGGAACTGTCTTCCCCAAGCAGTGGTTTCAGCAAGGAGCATGGATAATTAAAAAAAAACTATTGGATAGGCACCTAAACGACCACAATATACAGGGCTTTACAATATAATATTGACATAAAAGCACACACACAGGTTGAACGTGATGGACTTGTGTCTTTTTTCAACCTCACAAACTATGTAACTATGTTGGTAAATGAAAGCCCAGGGGATTCTATTTATCAATAAAAGACTTTTATCAAAAAAGGAACTGTTCAGGAAGATTATATATTGAAAGTTATAGGTACCTGCATCCCAAATTACTGTAAAAAAGGATGAGATATGGGGCGAGTAGGAATTTTTCGGATACCGTCATGAGACATTGCAGCAATTTTGTTAAAAAAATTAATTATTTTTATTATTACATATTGACAATTAAAAAGTTTGAAAAACATTAAAAAACATTCAGTCCTCTGAAATGGTCAGTACATCTCTAGCAGGAGGTCACTAAACCCAAAAGAACATGTTTTGCGTTAGCCTGCTTCTTCATGAGAGGAGACAAGAGCAAATCGAGATAGAGGACCATACACTAAAAAAAATAATGAACACATAAATACATGCATAAGACAACAGCATACAGCATAATTATATATGTTCTTGGAGTCATCAAGAAAAGTATAGGGGGGGAGGAGTTTTTGTTTTACCTCAAAGGCTATCACATGGCCAATGAACACACATGGGAGGCATCAGGGTCACCAGCTCCATAGCGAGCACGGGAGCAAATTCAGGGAATCCTATGGGCACTCTATAATGTAGTTATATGATTTTGAATCATAGTAAGAGTTATTCATGAATTAGCACGAGGTGTACAAGTATAAAGACACATACCAATATCCTGGCAGACAGGGCAGAAATGGCCTAGATGGAGACTTTTATCCTAGAAAAAATAATTGTGAGGTTCCCTCAAAATCAATATCAAATTCTTATTTCCTAGGTCAAGAAGAGGGAACCCCCTATTACCTATGTTGATGAGCCTAGCCCAGTGGGGGAGGCCCCTTAGCCACCTTAAACGAGGAACTTTTACCCCCTTCCTGCCCACGCCATTTTTCAGTGCTGTCACAATTAGAAGGACAATTACTTCCATGTTTTAATTTTTTTGCGACAGATAGAGTTTTCCTTTGATAGAATTTAACCACCACATTTTTTTTTTTTGCTAAATAAATGAAAAAAAGACCAACAATTTTAAAAAAGAACATGTTTTCTGTTGTAAAATGTTGCTAAAAAATTGTTCCTGTTCATAAAAGCCAAGCAGGCCTAGCCTGCAGGTACATGGCTGCTCCCACAGCGCAATACTACATGTACTGGCCAGGAAGTACAGGAGGCTGAACGAAGGGTAAACAAAAGAATACCTGTGGGACTGGTGTAGCAAAGGAACATAGTCATTGGGATGTGTAGATGGGTCTGTACTGGTGGCAGGCAGAGACATGGTCAGCAAATAGGCAAAGTATTAGGCAGCAGGCAGAGACGTGGTTAGCAAGAGCCAAAGGAATTGTTCAGATAGAGAGATGGTCAGCACAGCCAAAGGATTGGTCCAGGCAACAGACACTAATGCATTTCATCAACAGCCCTGGGTCAGTAGAGGCAGCAGGCTGACATCGGGTAGCAGGCTAGAACATGGCTCATATACAGTCCAGGGTCAGTACAGACAGCAGGCTGACATCCAGGCAGCAGGCAGGAACATGGTCTATATTGGTCCAGGGCAGCAGGCAGGGATGTGGTCAGCAACAGGCAAAGGAATTGTTCAGGCAGAGACATGGTTTGCACAGCCAAAGTATTGGTTCAGGTAGCAGGCATATACAGGCCGGGGTCAGTACAGGCAGAGGGCAGAGGCATGGTCAATAAACAGGCTTGGGTCTATTCAGGCTGCACTCAGAAGCATGATTGATTAACAGGCTATGATCAGATGGCAGCAAGCAGAAATATCTAGCTAAAGTCCTTGGTCGGCTAAGGTCCTCGGTCCAGCTAAGGTCCAAAGTCTCTGAAATCTAGACCCTGACCCGAAAATTACAAAATCTGATGAAAATCAAAAACGTAGTTTTCTCCACTTGTTAAAACTGCTCTGAAGCCCCTCGCATACATGAGGCCCCTGTGTTGTCTTCAATCCCACTATTACAGTGGCAGGGCAAAAAATATGCTCAAACAGCAGGTAAAAAACTTGGTCAAATAACAGGCTGAGGTCAGTTCAGGTGGAATGCAGAAACATGGTTGATAAACAGGTCAGGGTCAGTTCAGGCAGCAGGCAAAGGCATGGTCAATTCCAACCCCAGAAGAGGTAACCTTTGATCAAATTATCCTGTTGAGAGAAACCTAATGGATTTGGGAAGGGGGGGGTGGTCCGTCTCCCAGGCTTGAGCGATAGCTTGTCCTCTGTTCCGTTCTTAATCTAAGTTCCCTCTTGTGCATATAATTTAGGGTGCTTGAACTTTGACATGTATCTATTCTGCTTGTGAATTCATACCATTACATATTATGTATTATTTTTTGGTACCTTTTAAGTGCTCTGACACATTGTATACATTATTACTACTTGAGTATCTAGAATAACTATATGGATCTTTATACAATATCCCATTGTTCTATATATTGTATTTAAGTTTGTATTATTTGTTCATGATTTTTGTGCTGCAATTGGGAGGCAATGATGTTTGTTTTACCTCCTGGATATTGTAGGAGCCACCACACTTACTGCCCATGAGTGGCGATGTAATGGTGGGTGCGCTGTGATGGGTTTTTGCCTCTGAAGCAGTCAGCATGTCCAGCGAAACCGGTCAGGCTTCCGGCTTGGTGCCATGGAGCCAGCTTTTGAGATTCCTCTCCTACCTCCTCCATTCCTTTAAGGGACTGACATTATCCTGGATATGGGCTGATATATCTTATTGCCACATACACAGCTTGGACTTTTCAAGATCCACATGGCTAGGCACATTTCCTTTACTTGAGTGTTTAATGGCTTTTTGTTTCCCTTCAAATTACACTGATGGCTCCCATGCTGGACAATGATAGACCACATATTACATAGTTGGAAACATTTCCATATGAGATTCATTTGCCAATTAAGGGAGGACAGCAGATGCCTTGCTAACAAACCACAAGGGCACTATTTGTGACACAAGGACATTCCTCCCTGTTTTCCAGTTGTATTTGATGCTCACCATATAAGCCACCATTTCGCTCTCACTTGAAGCTAAATACAGTATACTGCATTCACATAGGATACCCTTAATGGACCGTACAGGTTAGAACAGACTTTAAAGGCAATTTGGACCACATAAATTATAAAAAGATATATTTTTTATTTAGGGGATAATGCAATAAATGACACACGAGGCGCTGCCAAAAAGTGATGGGTTGCACCATACACTGAGTATGTGAGTTCCCTAGTGAACCCCAGATAGGTGTGTGGAGAATGTGTGAGAAATGATTAATATTAAACTGTAAAATTAAACTCCCAAAATAATAATTAGAATCACACCTAGAAATGAAATTAAAATTAAAATTAAAATTAAAATAAAAAATGGTGCAGCCTTGTCTCGGACACTTTGAGAGTGTGGGTAGTAAAGATAAAGTAAGTGGAGACAAATGGCGCTGCCTTAAAATAATAAAAGATGAGATTGCATAAGCTAGTACACAAGGTATGAAAGAGACCACCTGTTTTCAATGGGTCTGCTGGTGATCCATAATTAGACTGTCATGCCAGAAAAACCTTAACCAGGATGCCAATGAATACCGCTGTTCCTTGTCCCGATCCACGATCACCATATAAGCCACCATCTCACTCTCACTTGCAGCTGGATACAGTATACTGCATCCACATAGGATACCCTTATGGACTTTACAGGTTAGAATAGACTTTAAAGGCAATTTGGACCACATAAATTATAAAAAGATACATTTTTTATTTATACATACAAATATAAAAAGTAGCAGGAGCAAAAACACAGAAACATAAAGATTAAAAACATGGCATGTTTTACTTCCGGTTCCGGCGCCACATGACGAGGGAGTGAGAAGCGGCAGCTCCGGACCACAGACATATAAAATCTTCTACAGATCCGCTACGAGCGACGCCTGCACGGCTCACTGCCCCCCCGCTACATCCCGGGTAAGGCACGGATGGACAGATTCGTCTTCCATGGCGGGGCTCCCGCCAGTACTCCGGCTAGAGCTGATACGCCTGGAGCGGGCACACACGCGGCCAACATGGCGGACGGCCACCACACTACCGCGAGCTCACCTCCCCCTGCCGCCGCACCTGTCCCTCACTGGGACGCTTCGGAAGCATAGCTCGCACGGATCGCTCAGGCGGTGGCTGAGCTCCTCTCGCCCACGATAACAGAGGCAGTGGAGAGAGCAGTTCAGGCGGGCATGGGACACCTCACAAAGCAGCTGGGTGAACACACCAGGAGGCTGGGGGAGCTTGAGTCCCGCACCTCAGAAATAGAAGACGAGCTGCAATCCTCTCATGGCACAGAGCAAAGGCTTGTACAAACCCAGCAATATATTTTAGATAAACTCGATGACCTCGAGAATCGCACAAGGAGGAATAACCTCAGGTTTATTGGCCTCCCTGAAACCTATAACAACAACGCTCTGTTAGACATATGTGCCATCCGTATCCCCTCAGCCTTGGGCATCGCAGGGCCTTGCACCATTGAAAGGGCGCATCGCTTGGGTCCTCCTTCAAATGACCGCCGCTCTCCCCGGCTGGTGATAGCAAGATTTCTGAACTATGCTGACAGAGTGGCAATCTTAAAATCTTTCAGGAATGCTAAATCCCTGCAAATTGAAGGCCACAAAATTTTAGTATTTGCGGACTACTCACAAGAGGTGTCGAAACGCTGTAAAGCCTTCCAACCGATCTGCTCGGCTCTCTTCCAAAAAGGCATCAAATTTACATTATCGTACCCAGCCACCCTGCGTCTCACCGACCATGCTGGTGAAGCAAAGTCCTTCACCCTCCCTGCTGAGGCTGAAAACTTTCTCCTCTCTCAACTTCATATCCCCATGGAGACTCAACAGGGGAGCAGCCCTTCTCCATCTCATGATAGCAGGGATCTACGCAGCCCCCGGAAAGATTCTCCTAAAAGGCCCCGCTATTCCAACAAGGCCAAACAGCAACCCCCGCCCTAGCTCCAGAACTAACCATCCCTAACGGCAAAGCTCTTCCTAGGCCTCTCCGTATTCAGGATAATATGCCTAATATGTCTACATTTTCTATGCCCAAGTAGGCCTCTCTAGCTTAATTTTGTTAATTGTTTATATTATACTGCCTATATCGCAAGCTTAATGTATGTTTTTGAATAACAACACGTTTGTTCCCTTCTTATCTCTATGTTTACTGCCTAGGCTCTGCTCAGCACATAGCCTTATCGGAGCTCCTCAGTACAAGACCGACGATCCTTACCCGGACGTCCTTAGCCCAGCTTCTCCTCCATACTCTCCGGGGGATAACCTTCTGACCCTGGCTCGTAGCACTCGGCAGGTGGGACTCCGGTAACGCTATTTGGATGAGACGGTATGTCATGTGGAAAAAAGAGAAGTCCACTACCTAGCTCTAGGTATGTTACCTTTGTGTATTCTGTATTGCTTTTGATGTTATGTACCTATTGGGAGGACAAGCCTGCCACCCTTTCCCAACTTCTATCCCCGGCCCCCATTTTTAGAGACTCTGCTCTCCTACCCAAGCAATGGCTCGCTTTGAGCTTCCTGGTGCCATATTACATAGGCTACTCTGTACCACATTGAAAATACAATAAAGACCAACCTCACATCTTAATCACCCGCTCCTAAAATATTCTCTCATCGGATACATTATACCGTGGTCCTTCGAGTTTCGCTCG
>BLSH010410998.1:85284-105188 GCA_018402905.1 Glandirana rugosa | reverse complement strand
CATTTTTTTCCAGAAGTTTTTGGAAAATGTGGAAAAAAATGAAAACACATGTTTTTTACACAAAGTTGTCCATTTATAAGATATTTTATCACATAGCATGTGCATAGCAAAAATGGCACCCCAAAATACATTCTGCTACTCCTCCTGAGTATGGGGATACCACATGTGTGAGACTTTTACACAGCCTGGCCACATACAGAGGCCCAACATTGATGTAGCACCCTCAGGCATTCTACAAGCATAAATTGCACATGACTTTTCTCAACTACCTGTTACACTTTTGAAGGCCCTGGAGCACCAGGACAATGGAATAACCAACAAAATGACCCCATTTTGGAAAGCTAACACCCCAACGTATAATCTATGAGGCATAATGAGTCTTTTGAACGGTTCATTTTTTTCCAGAAGTTTTTGGAAAATGTGGAAAAAAAATGAAAACGCATTTTTTTACACAAAATTGTCCATTTATAAGATATTTTTATCACATAGCATGTACATAGCAACAATGGCACCCCAAAATACATTCTGCTACTCCTCCTGAGTATGGCAATACCACATGTGTGAGACTTTTACACAGCCTGGCCACATACAGAGGCCCAACATGCATGAATTACACATATCATTTTCTGACTACCGATCACATTTTGAAGGCCCTTCATCTTTCTAAAACATAGCATGTACATACTAAATAACAAAAGACTACCTGTCGTTATGTAGTGCAGTGGTCCACAGAGGAGAGCAATCAGTCCAGGCAGCAGGCAGGAATACTGTCCATATTTCGTACAGGTAGAGATACTGTCAGCACAGCCAAAGCACAGCCAAAGCATTGTTTCAGGGTAGCAGGCAGAGACATACATGCAGAAATACTGTCCATAGTCAGTAGAGGCAGCAGGCAGAGATATGGCCAACACAGCCAATGTATTGGTCCAGGCAGCAGGAAGAAACATGGTCTGAAAAGTCCTGGGTCATTACAGGCAGAAACATGGTCGGCCCAGCCAAAGTATTGGCCCAGGCAACAGGAAGAAGCATGGTCCAGATAGTCCTGGGTCATTACAGGCAGCAATATGGTCAGCACAGCCAAAGTATAGTCCTGGGTCATTACAGGCAACAATATGGTCAGCACAGCCAAATTATTGGTCCAGGCAGCAGGAAGAAACATGGTCCAGAAAGTCCTTGGTCATTACAGGCAGCAACATGGTCAGCACAGCCAAAGTATTGGTCCAGGCAGCAGGAAGAAACATGGTCCAGAAAGTCCTGGGTTATTACAGGCAGCAATATGGTCAGCAGTGCACAGCCAAAGTATTGTTCCAGGCAGCAGGAAGAAACATGGTCCATAAAGTCCTGGGTCACTACAGGCATGGTCAGCACAGCCAAAAGTATTGGTCCAGGCAGCAGGAAGGACCATCAAGCTTAGGGCCAGGGGGACAGGGTTAGAGGCTTCTCCCACCCAACGCTTTGAATCCTCCGGGAAACCAGACCCTTTTCTGGGAACACAGAAAACAAAAAACTGGTTTTCTATACTCCAAACGCTTTTTCTGGAGTCCCTCACATATGTGAGACCCCTGTATACTAAAGTAGAAGGGCAAAAGATCAGTCCAAGTGGCAGGCAAAAGACATGGTCAATTAACAGGCCGAGGTCGGTGCACGTGGATGTCAGAAATGTAGTTTAAAACGGCAGGCAAAGACATAATCGGTAAACAGGCTGAGGTCGGTCCACATGGTAGTCAAAAACATGGTTTAAAATGGCAGGCAAAGAAATCGTTGGTAAACAGGCCAGGGTCAGTTAGCGTGGAAGGCAAAAATGTGGTAGCAAAAGGTTGAAACGGGGAAATTACAATCTTAAAAATAATGGGAACTAATATCGGACAGATGTGTGATAAATTTTGAAACAGTCTCCAATGCACAGGCCAGGTTGGGAGGGACAATCGGGGCAATAGACACTTGTATCTCTTCTAATTCCTCTTTTGCTGCAAATACGACATTTCTTCTGATGTTTTCTTCTGGATTCTGTGGGGGGGATGTTGTAGGAAAAATGTTGCTCATGAAGCCGGCTCACACAATCAGAGCGAATGATTTCTGGTACGGGTCCTTGTTTGTAAATGAGGGCAATGAGAAGGTCTTCAATGTATTTGAGGTAGGTGTTGGATGGGTCTTGGGATACTTTTTGGAAGCAGACAAAGGAATTGTAAAGGGCCATATGAAAAAGTTGAAACGCCATCTTCTTGTACCAAAAACGGGACTTTCTGTTTGACATATAGGGCTGCATCATCTGGTCATTTAAATCTACCCCCCATGAGCATGTTATAGTCCTGGACACATTGAGGCTTTAAAACGGTGCGGCGTGGTCTCTGAACCTCTACCACGGTGTCATTGTGGATGGTAGAGAGCATAAGAACCTCTTTCTTGTCTCTCCACTTCATCGCCAACACTTCCTCATTTCTCATGAAGGCATGTTCTCCTTTTTTTAGCTGTTGGGTCAATAAATTTTGTAGTAATCCCTTCCGTTTTTTTTTTGAAGGTGCCGCAGGCCAGGGTGTCTTTGTTGTAAAGGTGGCGAAATAGGGGCAGGCTGGTATAATAATTATCGATGTATAAATGGTAGCCTTTTCCAAACAGGGGGTATGCCAGGTCCCAGACTATCTTTCCACTGGTTCCAATATATGCGGAGCAATCAGGGGGCTGGAGCTGGGAGTCTTTTCCTTCATAAATTCTGAATGAGTATACATAGCTGGTGGTTCGCTCACACAATTTGTAAATTTTTATCCCATACCGGGCTCTCTTGTTTGGTATGTACTGCTTGAACTGCAGCCGGCCAGTAAAATGTACGAGGGACTCGTCCACACATATGTTTTTATCGGGGATTAAGACTTCTGCAAATTTCTGTGAAAATGTATTGATTAGGACAAGGTCATGAAGAAGCCTACGGGCGAAATGCGTAGATCTTTTTGACGACTATCACTTAATACAATATTATTGGTACTAAGTATTACACTTTGCTCCACTATATTCTAGTCCTATACAAATGTTTTTATGATTATGTTCTATATGTCTTGGATTTAGGAATTACACTCCTTATACATGTTTTTAACGATTGTCAAATAAAATTTTATATTTTTTATATATTAAAAAAATATCTATATATATTGATTAGGGGCGTATTTTGTACAGTTTGTCGTAGTTGGGATGACTTTGGGGAGGGCACTGTGCATTGTCATTGAAATGCAGGAAACACATTATCATATCATAGCGTGTCCTGGACATGCTGAGAATATTGGCATATGGTGGATGGGGTTGGTGGACCAATAGGAATGATGTTCATTTTTCTTTGTAAGTCCCGTATTAATAGCAAGGCCCAAAAATATTTTGAATTCGTCTAGCGTGAGACGACGCCAATGAAATAAACGGGCATAGGAGGAATTGGGGTTGGCTGCAATAAACTGTTCTGCATATAAGTTTGTCTGGTCCACGATGCTCTGCAGCAAATCTTCAGGGAAAAATAAAGAAAAATAGTCATATTGGGTATAGGTTGTGGTGTCAGGCTGCACACCTGGCTGCGCTGTGAAGGGGGGGATTCTAGCAAACCCCGAGTTGGCAGGCAACCATAAGGGGTTTGTCAGGGCTTCGGGAAGGTAGGACAGGATTCTTTGGGCAGGGCGTCCAGTTCCATTGCTAGTTCCAGGCTCCACTTCCTGGGGTCTGGCGCTGCTGGTGGAAGGCAGGGTTTCAGATATTGGGCCTGATCTTCTCATTCTTTTTGGAGGGGGGTAGGTGTTTTCCTCTGATTAGCAAGGATCTCATATGCCTCCTCGGGTGTGTACACTCTCTCAGACATGATGGAGGGCCTGTGCAATGTTTTTATGAGAGTACTGTTATTGGGCCTGTGACCTGGGCTGTGACTGACTGGCTGTGACAGATGCTGACGGGCTGTTACTGATGGGCTATGACAGATTCTGACAGGCTGATGGGCTGTGACAGATGCTGACGGGCTGTGACGGATGCTGACGGGCTGTGACAGATTCTGACTGGCTGTGATGGGCTGTGACAGATGCTGACGGGCTGTGACAGATGAAGACGGGCTGTGACGGATGCTGACGGGCTGACGGGCTGTGACGGGCTGTGACAGATGCTGATGGGCTGACGGGCTGTGACGGATGCTGACAGGCTGTGACAGATGCTGACAGCTAACGAGCTGTGACAGATAGACTGTGACAGAGGCGCTGTAACAGATCCTGACGGGCTGTAACAGATCCTGACGTGCTGTAACAGATCCTGATGGGCTGTAACAGATCCTGACAGACTGTAAAAGATCATGACGGCCTGTGACAGATCCTGACGGCTGTGACAGATCCTGACGGGCTGTGACAGTTCCTGGTGACAGGTTCTCTTTTATTGGGGGGGGCTGTGTGCTGTGTTGGTGACAGTAAACTGACTGACAAGACACTGACAGTTGCTCACTAATCCCTTCTCCTCACACGATCGGTGTGAGGAGAAGCAGAGAACAGATAGTAACTGCAGGGCTGTGTTTACATTTGTGACCGGCTGTGATTGGACACAGCCGGTCATGTAGTAAACAGCCAATTTCATTGGCTGTTTACCTTGATCGGGGAAGCGCTGTGTCCAAGGGACACCCGCTCTCCCCGATTGCCGACGTGCACTCCTCCGGGAGCGCGCTTCATGCATGCTCCTGCATCACGTTCCTCTGAAGTGACCGGCTGTGTTTTGACACAGCCGATCACTTGGTAAACAGCCAATTTTATTGGCTGTTTACCCTGATCGGGGAAGGCCCGTGTCCCGGGGACACAGGTCACCTGCGATCGCCCCACTGCGCCCCCCCGCGGGCGCGTCCAGTCAGGATAACTCAGCCACTTCCCGGCCGTCATTTTGCATACTGCGGTTGGGAAGTGTATATATATATATATATATATATATATATATATATATATAGAGAGAGAGAGAGAGAGAGAGAGAGAATTTTTTTTCGCCTATTGCCTATTTTATCAACTATTTTTCCATTCACCATCACACCTTTCCATTTCAAACTTGTAGGGCTGCATTTTTCCACACTGGATAAAGGCAACCCAACAATTGTTTTCTATGCACTTCATTCAAACCACAACACTGCTGTGTTCTGCGGTGTGGTGCAATGTGAAAGAATGCAGTATATGTGCATTTTTCTGCATCGCACCTGATGGCACCATACAATACGCCATGGTCCTGTGCAATGACATGAATGAAATGTAAAGTTGAGCAAAAAATAAAATTAAAAAATAAATAAAATTGAGGGAAAAAAAGCTGAAATGCACTGCCCCTTTCAAGAGCTGACAAGGCACTATCTTAACATGCAGGCAATTGTGAACCTAACATTAAAAACTGGGTTAGCATTAATTTGTAAAATTAAACACAAAGTGGTAAAACAAAATACAGTCAATTAATTTTATTTTTAGTGAGAAATTAATTCGATGCGTCATTTTCTCTGGAGATTAATTGTCCTGAGGAGTTGTGTTTTAGATTAATCCCAGATGAATACAAATCCTTCATACGCTCCTGTGTACTCTACAGATGTCAGGGGTAAATTCTGCATTATAAATATATGTATGCGGGGCATATAAAACTGGGATATTTCACATTTACACCAGCCTGGGGATTTGGTATTTGTTTCACAGGTACCAACGGTTCCAGAAATTATTATTATTTATAAAACACAGCTCAGAATGAATAATATAATATAATATAATATAATAATATATCCTTTTTTTCTCTCAGATTTTGTTTTCATATATGGTAGATCCATATGTTTATTACTTATATAATTTTTTTTTTATGATACTTGAAACATTATGATCATATCCATTATTTTGTGCCATGTTAGGTTTAAGTAACAGGTATTTGTCTTTTAATTTCTGAGCAGGTAAAGGGACACATTTTATATCAGGTCACAGTTGATACATATTATGTCACTGTCACAATTTCTTGTTCAAATATTTTATTTGCACAAACAAAGAAAAACATACATGAACATAATTAGTCCATATAATACTCATAGCCCTTGGTAAGGGGCAGGAGGGAGGTCACAATAACCAAAACAGCGGTCGCCCATAATAGCATGTAGGTCGCGGTCCATGTTCTCTGACAATATTAGCTAGTAGTAGGATAACTGCATGAGAGTCCCTGAAGAATCTATGGTAAGCAAAAGATCCATTCTGTCCGAATAGTTGGCATACAGGCTTGCGACAAAGAGAGAAAATCACACTAGTGTATGCTGATTATTAGCTGGGTTCATGAGTAGAGGAGATGTATGTATAGGATCTAGACAGGAACAGGAGCAGAAAGAGTAAGCTCAATAGAAGATGGAAAGGGGTCATAGGAAAGAGAAAGGGGATCCCAGGGGAGAATGGTCATGGCTCAGAATAAGGAAGGGTCAATGAGCAGTTGTATCCATTCACTCACTGGTAGGTAGTTCAAGGGTTTAACAATGTGTTATCGAAATCCGTGGGGGTGAAGTGATCCAGCCATGGTTTCCATAATCGATCTCGTCTAGAATAGTCGCCTCAATCTTGGCCTGGATCATGGTACTGTTATTTTTTGCTTCTATAACATTGAGGTGCGGGGTCTTCCATGCTTTAGCTATGGTCTGCTTTGCAGTAGTGGTGACCTGTCACTGTCACAATGTATATGCTCATTGTTTACGTTAATTGGTAAGACAATAAATCTGTAGTCTGTTGACTGACTTGTTTTTGAGATACATACTCATAGCTCATTGAGTTACTAATAGACTGTTTTCTTAAACCATAGCACCACTTTTGTAGAGAAAAAAACATTCTTCTCTGGGTGATCTCTGTACATTGCAAGGATTATAACAACCTTTGCTGCAGACTCCTACCTTTTGTTATTCTGAAGAAATCCCTCTGTGCTTCTCTGTGCTGAGTGAGTCTAATGGGAGTGGTTTCCTAATTATCTGTCAGCTGTGCACCTGCTGGGCTCTAATGATGAAAGCTGCTGGGCCTGCATCCCTTAAAAATATCTCTCCAAAAATTAAATTTTTGTTGCAGGGGATGCCTGAAATCTGACTTGTATCTTAGGCAGACTTCTGGGAAAATTGGTGAGCCAATCACACAAGCAGGAAATGATAGACATGTGTGGCACATTTCATTCTGAATTTGAATTTTGACGAATTTTAAATTTTTGGAAATTCAGATGTATCCCAATTTCGACAATTATGACAATAGTACCGAATTTAAACAAATCCGAAATAATGAAAAAAATTTGGATGAAATTCACATTCAAATAATTTTTGAATCATTTTGAATACTTTTCAAATTCAAATCAGAAAAGTTTTCAAAATCAAATGGTTTTTCAAATTTTGAATTTGAAAAGTCCTCGAATTTGAATCGTTTTCCAATTTCCAAAGAGAACAAAATAGAATAGAAAAGAAAGGAATAAAAAAGAAAAAAAACAATAGACTAGAAAGGAATATAACAGAAAACAAAAAGTATGGGATACAACAGAGTAAAACAGCTCTGTTCCACTCCACCACATCATATTTTTCATTTTCTGTTATATTCCCATCTATTGTATTCTAACTTTTTCCATTCTATTCCTCCACTTTCCACTCCACCCCATTCTAAATGATTAGAATTCGAAAACTATTCAAATCGCTTTGAAAACGAATATACAAAACAAATTCTGAAAACAAATGAAAAAAAAATTAATTAATCTAACTAAACACATTTATGCAGATAAAGAATCGAAACAAAATAAAACTAAACACATTTTTTCACACTGCACATGTCTAGAAAATAAGGTTTCCGGGGAGTGGTCAGTACATATTCTGTGTGCAGAACAACTCCAGGTAACCATATTGCATGGCATTCTCAGAAAATTACAGAGCTGAAGATTGGAAAGGAAAGGTAATTTTAAAAAAAAAAAAACATTCAATTACAATATGACTTGTGCCGCAATTATATGCGCTATATTATTTTTTCTTCATTTGCAATTTTTTTCCCCACCAAAGTGGAGTTACCCTTTAACCATTACAGATCTGTGCTATAGCCAAAAGAAGGCTACAGTGCAGACTTGAATTCCCAGGTGGACGTCCATGGACGTTTGCCCCTTTGTGCACTCCCTGCGTGCCCTCACAGCTGCTGGCGGCGAGCTCTCGCGCCCGCCACACGCTGTGTGAGCGTGCCCGCAGGTAGGGAAGGCTTAATGTCTGCCGGCAACCCCCCGATCACCTAATAGAGAGGCAAAACAGGGAACCGCCAATGTAAACACGGCAGTTCCCTGTTCTGTCAGGGGACATAATGGAGATCTACTGATCCCTGTCTTCGGGATCAGTGAGATCTGTTATGTCAATGCCAGTCCAGCCCCCACACAGTTAGAACACAATGAGGGAACACAGTTAACCCCTAGCTTGCCCCCTTAGTGTTAACTCCTTCCCTCCCAGTGATATTTATACAGTAATTAGTGGATATTTTTAGATCTGATCGCTGTATAAATGTCATTGGTCCCAAAAAAGTGTCAAAAATGTCCGATATGTCCGCCACAATATCGCAGTCCTGATAAAAATCACAGATCACTGCCATTACTAGTAAGAATAAAGAAAATAATAAAAATGCCATAAATCTATTCCCATAGTTTGTAGATGATATAACTTTTGTGCAAACCAATCAATATACGCCTATTGCGATTTTTTTACCAAAAATATAAGGAAGAATATATGTCGGCCTAAACTGATGAATAAATTTGTTTTTTATATATTTTTGGGATCTTTATTATAGCAAAAAGTAAAAAATATTGTTCTTTTTTTAAAAATTGTTGCTCTTTTTTGTTTATAGCGCAACAAATAAAAACCACAGAGGAGATCAAATACCACCAAAAGAAAGCTCTATTTGTGGGGAAGAAAATTATGAAAATTTTGTTTGGGTACAACGTCGCATGACCGCGCAATTGTAATTTAAAATGCGACATCGCTGAAAGCTGAAAATTGGTCTGGGCAGGAGGAGGGGGTGGGGGGGTGGGGGTTTAAGTGCCCATTAAGCAAGTGGTTAATTATTGTGTGATAGTGAAGTATTGATACATTTAATGATGATATAACTTTATTTTATTAATTTAACTTTTTGTTATATGACAAGGCAGATTAACACATGCTAAAATAGTTAGTGTTTGTATCCACAGATTTTTACGTAGGTGGCCATCATCTTTACATTTAGAGTAAAAAGTAATACTTTGGCCTTAATTTATCTTTTGTTGTTCATTCGTTTTATCTTTGCTTAATTTTCTTACATACGCAAAATATATATCTTTATATGCTGTATACAGTACATCTCATTAGAACACAATTCTCAATTAACCCACCCCCAATGCCAAATAAAGAAAAGAGAAAAAAATGGAACCAAAAAGTACATTTCAACCTCTAATTAACCTCTCCCGCTGATAGACACATCTACTATCCATTACATCTTTAAGAATTCCTCCTTCCCTCTTATCACTCTTTCTGTCCACCCATAAATGCCACATATGTTTTTTTTTTAAACGTAAACCAAACCTTCCCATATTTTTGAGAATCTTTCCATTAAATCCTCACTTAAGTGATATAATTCTTCTTTGGTACAAATATATTCCACCCTACTTAGTCAATCTCCCTTTGAAAGAAAACCTTGGGATAACTCCTTTGGTTGTGTTCAATAAATAGGGAACAAGTGCTTTTCTATACTGTTGAACTCGCTGTACCGTGGAACAAACACATCCATGGATCGCTAGGTATTTCAGTGCCAGAAATTTTGGCCTTAATTTATCAAGCAGAAAATTGTGCGAAATGGTTCGTAACACATTTTAAAATGTTGGTTCAGTAATTTTAACATGCCTTAGAAGGTATGTGAATGCTATGAATGTCTCTTATTTGTTTCCTTTTGGTCTGGTATATATAACAGTGAAAAAATTTTGTTACAGCTGTCCGTTTATATATTGTCAAGTACAAAAAAATACCTGCAAGAAATATTGTGAGCTGATGACTTTCTGTAAAATTTGCCTGTGCTCCAGTGCTAACAAATACATTGTTTTCAGTTACCTCTGAGACCAACAGATGCCCGTACCTCGATGCTATGGTAAAGAAGAAGGGGAAGTTTCTGTAGGCCTGTCCTGTTTCCGTTGTTCTGCTACAGAAAGGTGAGTGAGCAGTACCACACTAGGACAGACGGTGTGTTAATGATGGGATCACTAAGAGAAAACAAATTGAAAAAGAGCCTGAAAAAGAAACTAATCTAAAAAATAAAAAAAATAAAAACAAAAAGGTTAGCCTCCTTGGCGAGTGTGGCTCGGGGGATGTTTCAGTGCAAACAGCGGTAACCCCGAGCCACAATCGGCATCGCATCACTGGACCCAAGGCTCGGTTACTTACCTTGTCCCCTGGATCCAGCGATGTCCCCCCACTGTGTCTGCGGGCTGTGTCTTCCGCCCAATGCCTGTGTGATGCCGGGCTCCGTTCCCTGCGAGCGTTGCGGCGCATGGGGGCAGAGCCTGGTGGGAAATTCAAAAAGAGAAACACACATAACACATACATTACACTGTGATCTGTAAGATAACATTACTGTATCCAATCATTTCACATCCCCTTTGTCCCTAGTGGTTTGCCCAGTGCCCTGCATGGACATTTATATAATAAATGTCATTCTTTCTGCCTTGAAACGTGAAAACCTCCATGGCATAAAAAAGCGCCCCTTTACGTCAAAAGTGGTTTTTGATCAGCTAGAAAACAGCGATAGTAAATAAGAATCATTTGCAGAATGGAGTGATGCTGATTCCTGGGGAAATTTATCATCAGACACTGAAAGTGACGGCAGTGACAATTCTGCAACTGAGCAAATTTCAGTGTTTTTGACTTGATTACATTATTGAATACATTTTATTATTATTATTATTATATTATTAGTTTTACTAATTATGTATAGTTATTTATTATAATATATATTTTTTTCATATATATTATAATTTATGATTTTGTTATTTCAAACTTTATCATGCCCGGGATGTCTACTAGACTCTTGTCTAAAGTGAGTTATTCCTAAGAATTACAGGCCTACAATATAAAATGCCAAATTTCTATGCGAAAAAAATGTACCGCTTTGGGACACAAAAATTTGACATCATCATACCACCAGGGAGGTTAAAAAATAAAAAATAAAAAAAGGGGCAGACATAGTTAACTACTTGATCTTTTTGTCATTAACGTTCTCCTGTAATGAAGAAAGAAAATATACTAATCCCTAAGACTGAACAATTACAGCATTTTAGACTAAATGACTGTTATCTAATTTGGCTTGTTTGATTATGTGAGCTGGGCTGTCTGGGCAATGACTGGCAAAAGAGAGCCATAGCTTTGGTTTCTGATGTCATGGGAAAAACAGTTTTTCAGTCCATTTATTGATGTTCAATTTAAATTACACTTGGCTTAATATATACAGCAGTAACTTTGATGCTTATATATTTGAGAATTTTGGAAAATAATTTTAATTATTAACATTAATAACAGTAACAATAATAATCTGTCTCATATTTTTGTAATATTGCAGAATTTTTAAACCTTCATTTGGAAAAAAATCTGTATTCTAACTTTTGAATTAAAATAAAGTTATCCAGTTATTTGTAAAAAAAAAATGGATTATATATTACTCATATACGTATGTTATGTTTTAATTTTCTTGCTATAAAAGTAAGTAAAATATTTGCAATGGGAAATCTGACACATTTAAATGAATTGTTTCTCTCTGGATTGTCTGACCTTCCAGTTCTTCAGCTCCCTTTATTTCTCTTCTTCCTCCTCATCTACCTTCTGACATTAACCTGGAATTTGCTGATCATTGTCCTCATAGTCACCGACACTCACCTCCATGTTCCTATGTATTTCTTCCTTGGCAACCTGGCTGGTTTGGACATTTGTTGTTCTTCAGTCACCGTCCCACGAATGTTATTTGACCTTCTCACCAAGAGAAGAAATATTACCACAACAGCTTGTATAACCCAAATCTTCTTCTTTATGTTTTTTGATGCCTCTGAGACAATTCTGTTGTCTGTCATGTCCTATGATCGATATATTGCTATTTGTAAGCCATTGCATTATGTGCAGATCATGAGTTGGAAAATGTGCGTACAGTTGATGGCCTTTGTGTTCAGTCTCAGTGTTATAAATTCTTTAGTTCAAACTATTTTTGCCTTCCGATTAAAATTTTGTGGGTCACATATTATAGCAAACTTCTTCTGTGACCTGCCCCAGTTGCTTAAGATCTCCTGCAGTGACATCTACATCAATATTTTGCTCATGTCGCTCTTTGGTTTCTTCCTTGGAGGTGGGTCTCTTTTACTAACTTTCCTGCCCTATGTCTATATATTTCAAACTGTTCTTAAAATGAAAGTTAAAGGCAGCAGAAGTAAAGTCTTCTCTACATGTACCCCTCATCTGACAGTGGTCTTCATTTTTTATTTCTCCATTGTGTTTAATTATATTGGGCCAATCACTAATCATCCATTTGTTGGTGAGAATGTGGTGTCTGTCTTTTACTCTGTGATTCTTCCTTTTCTCAATCCTCTCATTTACAGTCTGAGGAACCAGGATTTCAAAACAGCATTGCAAGATGTTTTAAGGAAGATTGCTTTAAATTCAAATGAAAATTAATCAACAAATGCAACTCTCGTGTCCCTTGTTGAAAATCCAGTGGAAGCCTAACAATGTTGTCATCACCAAAATGCCAACATGCCGAAAAAATAAATTAAGATGAAAAATTGCATTTGAATAAAAAACCTTTAAAAAGTAATAAACAAAAATAGTCAAAGATCACTTCTGGACAATGGAAATTAAAAAAAGATTTTATGACGTTAAAACCAAACAGATAATAACTGTATAAGGATCATGATGGTCCCTAATTATTAATAGGAATAAGCAAATTGGTTCAGTTTGTAATTTGACAAAACCCTGCATGAAATCTCTAGGGGCAAATCTAACCAAGTTTGTCTATTTTCAAGACTAATTGGCAAGGGATTGTCAAAAAGACATTATAAGCTGGGCCCTGCCATAGGGGACATGTATCAATCTGCAAAAAAGAATAATACTGTACAGCAGGGAGAGGTTCTTCTGATGGGGCTTCAAAAGTAACATTAATAGAGTTGAGCGAACCCAAACTGTAAAGTTCGGGTCCGTACCGAACTTTGGGGTGTCCGTGACCCGGACCCGAACTCGGACATGTGAAAAAAGTTTGGGTTCGGGTTCTGGGTTCGGGTATTTGATCACGCATGTTGAATAGCTGCAGGGCAGCCAATCAACAAGCGTTTCACTGGTTTGCCCTTAGAAGCCATCACAGCCATGCCTACTAATGGCATGGCTGTGATTAGCCTGCGCATCATGTGACCCAGCCTCTTTATAAGCTGGAGTCACTTGCTCTCTGACTAATGTAGGGAGAGGATGCTGCCGGCGCTGTGAGGGACAGATTGCAGATATAATAACATCTCATCGATCTGATTGTGGACTAGGTAGAGATTACTACTACTACTGCTTTGAGGGACAGATTGCAGATCTCATCCTGCATTACCGAAAAATCTGATTGTGGACTAGGTAGAGATTACTACTACAACTGCTTTTAGGGACAGATTGCAGTTCTAATAACATCACATCCTGCATTACAGAATGATCTGACTGGACTAGGTAGAGTCTACTGCTTAGAGGGACAGATTATTGTTCTAAAATCATCTCCTAGTTCTATAGGGTCAGGTTCCTGCTGTTGCTGTAAGGGACAGATTATTGTTCTAAAATCATCACCTACTCCTATAGGGTCAGGTTCCTGCTGTTGCTGTAAGGGACAGACTATTGTTCTAAAATCATCGCCTACTCCTATAGGGTCAGGTTCCTGCTGTTGCTGTAAGAAATAGATTATTGTTCCAAAATCATTGCCTACTCCTATAGGGTCAGGTTCTGCTGTTGCTGTAAGGGACAGATTATTTTTCTAAAATCATTGCCTACTCCTATAGGGTCAGGTTCCTGCTGCTGCTGTAAGGGACAGATTATTGTTCTATAATCATCTCCTAGTTCTAAAGGGAGAGGTTCCTGCTGGTCCTGTAAGGGACAGATTATTGTTCTGAAATCATTGCCTACTCCTATAGGGTCAGGTTCCTGCTGTTGCTGTAAGGGACAGATTATTGTTTTATAATCATCTCCTAGTTCTAAAGGGAGAGGTTCCTGCTGGTCCTGTAAGGGACCAAACAAACAACAAAAAGTGTAGGCTACCTCCTCCTCCACCACTGCCACTTCCACCTACACTGCCATGGTCACGGCCTAGTCAACCTCTAGGCTCCTACTCCACATCCACCCTCCTTCCCATTTTTACTTTTTTTATTTGATCTTAAGTTATTTTCCACATCCCCATTTTTTGTAGGGCACTTGTCCTACTCTTACCCCCATTTTACTTCCTTTTGCAGCCCTGTAGCACTTGCCAGGACTTTTTTACAGCCATTTTTGTGCTGAAAAGTTCGGGTCCCCATTGACTCCAATGGGGTTCTGGGTCCGGGGTGAAGTTCGGGTCAAGTTCAGTACCGAACCCGAACTTTTTCACGAAGTTCGGCCGGACCCGCCGAACCCGAACATCCAGGCGTTCGCTTAACTCTAAACATTAACAAATAATTTAATACCATGCTCGGGGATGCCTTAAAGCTGTATGTAGTGCTACAGAACGGTACGATCTTTACGGACAGCATCAGCCACACCTTGATCTGTCTTTACATATTGTGAAAGTGTAATAACTGTTTTACCCTTTACATTCATTTTGGCTTAAATACAGTAGCAGCACCCCAATTTGATCCATTTCAACTCAAGTTTTTAATGTGTTTTTTTCAGCTGTTTTTTTTATCCATTGGTAATAGGCCTGCATTGAACAGTTGAAATGGCAGCAACAACAGATCTAAAAGCTGTGAGAACATTGGCTCTTAAAAAATGAAATTAAAATCCCTTGACTTTGCACAAACTAACCACTGGCATAACAGTTTAATAGTAGAACTTGCAATATTTCAGTTCTTGGTATGTTACCCACTTCAATACCAGGCACTTACCCCCCTTCCCTCCCAAACCAATTTTCAGCTTTCAGCGCTGTCACATTTTGAATGGCAATTGCGCGGTCATGCTGCACTGTACCCAAACAAAGTTTTAATCATTTTGTCACCACAAACAGATCTTTCTTTTGGTGGTATTTGATCAACTATGGGGTTTTTATTTTTTGTGCTACAAATAAAAAAGTGTGAATATTTTGAAAAAGAAAAAGTTTTTCTTTGTTTCAGCCACAAAACTTTGTAAATAAGTACATTTTCTCCATCATTGATGGACACTGAGGAGGCTACACTGATGGGCATTGATGAGGCAGTACTGATTGGCACTGATGAGGTGCCACTGATGGGCTCCGATGATGAAGCACATATATGCATCACTGATAGGCAGCACTAATTAGCAGTACTTATGGGCACTGATAGGTGGCACTGATAAGCAGCACTAATGGGCACCCATAGGCAGCATTGATGTGCACTCATAGGTGGCACTGATGGGCAAGCAAGGTGGGCACTGGTGTGCACTCATAGATGGCACTTATAGATGGCACTGGGCACTGATAGGCGACACTGATGGGCAGTGATAGGTGGCACTGATAGGTGGTACTGATAGGTGGCATTGGTGGGCACTGATAGGTGGCACTAGTGGGCACTGGTGAGCACTGATAGGCGGCAATGATAGATGGCACTTATATGGAGGCATTCCCTGGTGGTCCTGAGTGGTTTCCAAGATGGGCACTGAGTGCCATCCCTGCTGGGCACTTTGTATCTTACCTGGTGGTCTAGGATGGGCTCCCTGGTGCTCAGGGTGGGCTTCCCTAGTGGTCTCCCAAGTGGTCCTGGATGCATATAACCTGGTGGTCCTGGGTGGGCTCCCTGGTTGTCCTGGGTGGCGATTCTAGGGGGAACTGCACTGATAAACCATCAGCACAGACCCCCCCTGTCAGGAGACCCACTGATCGGCTCTCCTTTACCCGCGTCTGCAGATGCGAGTAGAAGAAAAGCCGATAAATGGCTCTTCCTGTTTACAATGTGAAAGGCCGTGATTAGTCGTGGCTGACCACATGGTAAAGAGCTTCTGAAAGAGGCTCTTTACTAAGATCAGTAATGTGGTGTGTCAGACTGACATGCTACACCACCGGTCGCTGCGATGCGCGCCCTCGCGGGTGCGTGATCATGGGTTATCCTGCTGGTTGTCATATGACGCCCAGTCAGGATAACTGAACCACTTCCCAGCCGTCATTCTGCATATGGCAGTAGGGAAGTGGTTAACATTATTTTTGATGTACAGTCATACATGTACTGGATGTTTATGTATATTTTTATTATTATAGTTTATACCAATTATACTCCTGAAGAAGCAGATATACAGAATACCAGGAAACATGTTGAGAGCATCTACCCATCCTTCACTGTATACTAGTTGAAATTTTGGATCAATATTTTCTTATTTTAAGATATGTTGGATAAAAATAAGTTTTCAAGTGTTGTATTAGGTGATGATTAAGTACTAGTTTCACTTGGGTGACTGTAAGATTTTTAAGCTGGGCTTACATCATTTCGAATTGGATGCGGCTTACACCGCATCCAATTCACAGAACATTTGAAAACATAACAAACCACAGTGGGCTTGCTCTGCGGAGAGGATGTGGGGAGCCAGGTGGTGTCTGGTTCCGAGGCTGCGATGCATGGCAGTCACCCCCCTTCTCACTTTGTGTGGGGACGGGGTTTTGCCTCCTATGCATCGGCGTCATGCATTGCATTGCATCTCTGCCAATGGCTTTTCCCATGCCTGGAGCTGATTTGCTTTTCTTCCCTCTTTTCCATCTGGGGGTTAATTGGGCGTGGTTCCACTGAGGGCTCACCTGACCATGGGTGGAGGCACTGTCCCACACCTTGTCCTGCTTACACAGCAGGTCATTAGCATGACTCTGATGGGGCCCCACCCCCTACCTGAGGTATAGGCAGCTCGGGGTGGCCGGCTCACCACTTAACATGGTTCATGCACACCAGAGGATTCCTTTGCACAGCAGCTCTTCAAGGTTATACAATACAGGTAACTCAGCCTATTTCACCCATCTATTCCCACTCACTTGGTCATCATTCCCCATTGACATCTACTGATTTAGTCCATTTTTTTTTCTTTTCTCGTGCACACATTTGTTTGCATGTCATCTATTTGTTTCATGCTTCATTGCTGTGGTCAATTGATTTCTTCACAGCAATTTACCTTGGATGTAGTCCCCTATGGAAACTTTCACATAGTCTTACTCACTCATTCACTTCACATACATTTCTCATTCAGGACACTTCAACTTAGGTCATGCACTCAATCTTCACACTCTTATTCATTTCCAGTCTAGTGTGGCATTCACAGTGCACACTGAACACACTGTTGGTCTTTGTGGTGATCTGGTCCTCCCTGGCAGCTTCCTCTGGTTTGGATGGGGTCCCCATCTCAGCCCCGTGCCTGACCCCTCTTCTCTGGCTCCTGCCATCCCCTGTTTGCGGGCTTTCCATCTGTGTGAAGCTGTTTGGTAAGTCATTATTCCTTTTTGACATCATACTATTCCTGTCAGAGGTACCAGATATTTACAGACCCATTATATACTTTTCAGAATGTCCTTAGTGCATCATACTCCTGATGAATGGCTGTACGCCATGAAACGCGTTGAGTCTACATTAAAGATGCCAAGACAAACTCGGGCTCTCTAATACATCCTCTATATGTATATACTATCTACTGATGAATAATTTTAAAATTTGCTTGCTAATCATGTCTCTTTTTTTTTCTGTATCTTAAAATGTATACTATAATTGTCTTTGTACATGATGGGATTGTTTTTTACAACATATCATGGTTTATAGAAAATAATATTTTATACTAAAGAATCAAACTTTAATCAATAAACTATTGACATGAAACTTATTTACCAACATTTTTTATTCATACAGTGGCAGGCTTCATTTAAAGTCCCATTTTCTCTCTTTGTACTCATTTGAAAACATGTTGTTTTCAATGGGTCTGGTTTAAATATGTGTGTTGCATCCACACTCCGCATTGCCCAAAAAACGCGTGTGTTTTCTAGGCAGTGCGGTGCGAGTTACAGGCACATAAACTTCAATGAGAAAGCGTTCTGAACACAAATTCTCTTCCCCTCTTCACTACACCTCCCCCTTCTCCCAGGTCAACTGATCCTCAGCTACAAGGGAGAGGAACCGCTCAATGAAGCAATTTTCTCTACGAACAGAGGACGGAGCTTCAATTCGCACCGCACATGTGTGAACCCAGCCTAAATCTTGTTCACTGCTATTTTCAATCAATGGGATAAAAAAAATGTTTTTAGAAATATTTGTGTTAAGTTTTTTTCTATGCTTTCATATAATTGATTTTCTATCATATGGGGTATGTTGCGTACCTCATGGCAAAGCCTGACATGTAGAAGGAGACCTATTGTACAGCCCCAGCTCAAGGGCCACTGGTGTTGCAACTTTGGCCACGAGAGCGCAGTGGGGTAAGGGTGCCTGCAAGATCCTCCATTGGTCACAGAGGTGTGTGGCAGGTGGGTTACTAGAGCTTGACTGGATAGCTGAAGAAGCGGATGACAAAAGGAACAGCAGATTCAGGCACACAGCAGATCGAGGACCAGCATCACCTGACACTATGCAGAGCAGGACAAATGTATAACACCTGGATATAGAGTCAGACATGCCAGATCAGCAATGGATGATCAGATATAAGCATAAATGGCAGGCAGAGAATGGTCAAGATGCAGGCAGAGGTTGGCAACAGGATAACAGGCAAATATAAGTCTTAAGGCAAGCCAAGGTCAGGACAGATAGAAGCAAGTGTAGCCAGGATAAACCGGGTTAAACACAGGAATGAATATGCAGGACACAGGAACAGGAACACAGGTAAAGCTGCAGATCAGACAGCAATGCACTGGTTCAGCTGCCACCCTTGAATAGGCCATTTGGCGCCAGCATTAATGGCTAACATGCGCTCACATGCGCATAGGTGTTCGCCTTTGCCCACTGCATGCTACGTGAGTGTGCCCACGGATCAGGCGGATTCGATGTCCACTGGCAACCCACGTTTACCTTCTACAGAGGCAGAATGGGGATCTGCCAATGTAAAAAAGGCAGATCCCCGTTCTCTCAGGGGACATGACAAAGATCTACTGTTCCCAGTAACCGGAAACAGTGAGATCTGTCATGTCCCTGCCAGCCCAGCCCCCACACAATTAGAACACGCTGAGGTAACACCTTGATCGCCCCCTAGAGTTTGACCCCTTCCCTGCCAGTGACATTTATAGAGTAATTAGTGGCTATTTTTAGCTCTGATTGCTGTATAATTGTCATTGGTCCCAAAAAAGTGTCAAAAGTGTCCAATCTACCACATACCACTTAAACTTCAAGCCTGGTCAGTACCTCCTACACCATCAAGAAACCGCAGATCACTCTTACCACAAATCCCTGGCGATGGCCATGATCAACGCCGCCAAACTCCATGACTGGTCCGAACTTCAAATTCACCATACACCATCTAACCTGTGAAAACTGTGAAAAAACCCTGGTTACTGTTAATATGTCGTTAGTCTCGATTTTTATCGGTGATTAATGAGATATTTACAGTGACCGTCCCTTCCCCAGTTTGAGATCCCCCGCTAGTTCCACAATGGAGTCGCACAAGATTAACACACCCCCGACCCGACCGTCCCTGTACTGTCTAGAGTGACAAAGGCCAATGACCCTTGTCATCTAGAAACAGTACAGGGGACTCTCTTGCCCCTAGACGGAAAAAATGTAACCGTCTAGGGGTAAGACGG
>BLSH010410998.1:52839-72808 GCA_018402905.1 Glandirana rugosa | reverse complement strand
TTTCCATAGGAGGTGAGCATTGTGTGCTGTCAGAGATTCCCTCGTTCTCCAAGGATAGACATCTCACTTCTCTCCCATCCCAGAATATTGACTGTTATATCCATAATATTGTCATTGTGATATATTGGTTTGTCTGTTTCATTTTAACAAGAATTGTGTTTTTCTGTCACACCTGTTATTGCATTTTTCCAAATATTTAATGCTCTATATTTTATCAAACACGACTATTTAAAAGATGTTTTACCTATTTTATTTAAAAATGACAAAACAAATATTTTTAATATAAGAAACCATACCACCATAAATATATAAGATGTCATTGATAATATACTTATGAAAATTCTGGTAACTTGGTTGATACAGTATCTCACAAAAGTGAGTACACCCCTCACATTTTTGTAAATATTTTATTATATCTTTTCATGTGACAACACTGAAGAAATGACACTTTGCTACAATGTAGTGGTGAGTGTACAGCTTGCAGATCATGATCCCCTCCCTTAGGAGATTGGACCGCAGGGCAGTATTCCAACATGATAACGACCCCAAACACACCTCCAAGATAACCACTGCCTTGCTAAAGAAGCTGAGGGTAAAGGTGATGGACTGGCCAAGCATTTCTCCAGACCTAAACCCTATTGAGCATCTGTGGGGCATCCTCAAACGGAAGGTGGAGGAGCGCAAGGTCTCTAACATCCACCAGCTCCGTGATGTTGTCATGGAAGAGTGGAAGAGGACACCAGTGGCAACCTGTGAAGCTCTGGTGAACTCCATGCCCAAGAGGGTTAAGGCAACGCTGGATAATAATGGTGGCCAAACAAAATATTGACACTTTGGGTCCAATTTGGACATTTTCACTTAGGGGTGTACTCACTTTTGTTGCCAGCTGTTTACACATTAATGGCTGTGTGTTGAGTTATTTTGAGGGGACAGCAAATTTACACTGTTATACAAGCTGTGCACTCACTACTTTACATTGTAGCAAAGTTTCTTTCTTCAGTGTTGTCACATGAAAAGATAGAATAAAATATTTACAAAATTGTGAGGGGTGTACTCACTTTTGTGAGATACTGTATGTTGAACCTCTGGGTTTGGTAATTTATCAGCAAAACTACATTGCCACACCGGATGTGGGTCAGAGCGAAAAATCATATAGATCTGATTTATGCTTGTAAATGAGCTTTTTGATGCATTGACTTGTGTCAGCGGGAGATTTTCTAAAACTGGAGCACTCAGAATCTGGAGCAGCTGTGTGTGGTAGCCAATCATCTTTGAACTTATCTTGTTCAATTAAGCAATAAAACCTGGAAGCTGATTGGTTTCAATGCAGAGATCCACCAGATTTTGCATTCTCCAATTTTAGTAAATCACCCCCACACTGTTATGATTATACTATATTTATACAGCTCTGATATATAACGCAATGCTGCAAGGGGATAAACTAACTCAGTTGTATCAATCTCTATATGAGCAGAGACTACACTCTAATAATTATATTACAATTATATAGCTCTGCCATATACCACAGTGCTGTACAGAGATCACTGAACTAGTTACAGTATATCTGCCTTTGTACCAGAAGATCTTGCACTTTAATGTCCCCACCACACTTGAATTTAGACATTTTTTAAATATCCATGGGTTTTTTTTTTTAGAATTTAAGATAGCAAAATGATATGTACATTGTTTTTTTGGGGGACAAACTATGATACTGTTTGACCCTATTGTCTTGTAAAAGTTATTTATTTTCTGTGTAATTAACATACAAAAAAGATAAAATAGTGTGTTTTTTTCTATTTTGACCACTGTTGGTCTTAAAATAAATAGTGTTTGCTGTATAAATTGCTAAACCACAACTAAAAGAAACAAAGTTCACTCAGATGCTAGCAGTACTTCAGTAATGTTTCCACATCCAATTTCCAGTGCGACTTGGCATACATAGTGCTTAGAACGAGGTCTCAAAGAGTTCAAGCAAGTATCAAGTGAAACATGTGTGACTTTCCAGGGAATCCTCTTTGGTTAATTCCTCCACCTTTTCACCGCGTGCTCTCCTCCCCCTTATGACTGTGCACTCACCAAAAATTGCATGTATATATTGCCTCTTGGTAAACCAGGGATGTCCTTTCCTTGGGCTGAAGATGATCTCCTTTAATGTTCAACACCTCCCATCAGACTCCTTCCCTGCTCTGTGATCCGCTTATACCACAGTGGTTGGACATGTGGAGGATACGGGGACACTACATAGTGTAAATCTGTCTTTTATTGGTACAAAATTCCCCCCTCTCCATTTAAAATGCACTTACATCAACAAATCTTTTGATAAGCATAACATAGTATATCTGGCATACCCTGTACTGCTACTCTGCTCACTCTCACCGCTCTGTAGCCACCACTTTCAGGGTGTTCCCGGGATGAGCTGCAGGTTGCTGTCAACATAGTGAAAGCCGTGTGGTCACTCCCTAACGCGTTTCGTCATCATGTTTTTGTCAAAGGGCAGTACGTCATATGCCAGATATACTTTGTTATGCTTATCAAAAGATTTGTTGATGTAAGTGCATTTTAAAGGGAGAGGGGGTATTTTATACCAATAAAAGACAGATTTACACTATGTAGTGTCCCCGTTTTTCTCTTGTCACTACATATTTTTTCTTTTTATGTCTATTCTATTTATATTATATTGTGTTCTAAGATGAGCCGTTCCACACCCTGCAGTATGGGGCTCAATTAATCTTGTGAAAAACAAAAAAACATATGTAGCATAATCCAACCCCTATATTGATCTCTAATCATGTGAATCCATCTTCCGGCTTCCATTACTGAGTAAACCTCTTCACCCAATGTAGGGCATTTAGCCTGATTCCAAAATCTTGATACCAATGATTCACCTGCATTCAGCAAGTACGGAGTGATACTTTTTTAATAAAAAATTTCAGAACCTATGGAATAAAAAATGTAGGGGAGTAACCTCTATGGGTCTAGTAGTCAACATTTTAACTCACGGTGTTATTGCTTCCCAAAACGGCTTGATTTCGGGACAGGCCCACCATAGGTGGATATACGTTGTCACTACAAATTATCTTACAACTGTTCTGGATTGTCCAACTGCGAATACATTTGCTACATACGTTCTTGTGACCTTATAATGTCCCATTTGAAAGTGGTCACCGAATCTCCTTCCTGTCTAGGTATATGTAATTTATCTTCAATAAAAATATTATGGAAAAAAAATAGCTAAGGAGAGAAAGGAGATGCATTTAATTTAATTTTGTTTTTACTTGTGAGAATCTTAAACTGAAATGCAGATCATAGATAACCCCTCTGCGTGACATATGAAAGAGTAATTGAAATCTCACAGTACATTGTTACACCTATTACTTTAGGCCAGTTGCAGAGTATCTTCAAGTGTCATTATTCACAGGAAGAGCTACATTTTAACCACTTCAGCCCCGGAAGAATTTTGCACTTTAGGACCAGAGCACTTTTTGCGATTCGGCGCTGCGTCGCTTTAACTGACAATTGCGCGGTCGTGCGACGGTGTACCCAAACAAAATTTGCGTCCTTTTTTTCCCACAAATAGAGCTTTCTTTTGGTGGTTTTTGATCGCCTCTGCGTCATTTCTTATCGCCGCTATAAACAAAAGAAGAGCGACCATTTTGCAAAAAACCCAAATTTCTTACTTTTTGCTAAAATTCAAATCCAAAAAAAAAAATATAAAAAAACATTTTTTTTCACCGTTTTTGGCCGATTTATATAATTCCTCATATTTGCGATAAAAAAAAATCGCAATTGGTGTTTATTGATTGTTTTTTTTTCACTGCGATTTTTAGCGGTAATGCGATATTGGGGGGGACATGTCGGAACATTTTGACACTTTTTTTGGACCGATGACATTTATTCAGCGATCAGAAATTTAAATGTCCACTGATTACTGTATAAATGTCATTGGCAGTGAAGGGGTTAACCTGGGGGGGAGAGCTAGGGGTTAAGTGTGTTCCCTGGGTGTGTTCTTACTGTGGGGGGGTTGGGCTAACATGGGCATGAGAGATCTAACTGATCCCAGTGACAGGGATCAGTATATCTCTCATGCCCCACTGACAGGGCGGGGAACCGCCGTGTTTACATCGGCGGTTCCCCGTTCTTTTCCCTGTAGCTGCTCATCGCGGCTCGCCGGCGGACATCGGGTCCGCCCGAGCCACGGGCACACTCCCCAGGAGTGCGGCGGGTGCGCGCGCGCCCCCCTGGTGGCCAAATGCGAATCGCCGCTTATTTACAGCGATTCGCGCAGGGCTCCCCGACTGCCGCCTTGAAAAGACGGCGCGCGGTCGGGAACCGGTTAATTAAATTGCAGTTGTCATTTCACAGCCAAAAAGTAGCAATCATAATGGAAGGCATAAAGAAGCAGGTTGCAAAAGATACACTCCAGAATCTTTGTTGACTAATTTTAGGGCATATTCTGAATCTAAGGTCTTCCGGTGGTTATTATTATTATTATTATTGTTAGTGTATATTAAGTGGAAGATTTTGATATCTGCCTGCATTTCTACTTTTTAAGGGTCATTCCTCTTTTGGATAATGGGTCAGGATATTGTCCAGCTTGAATAAACAAACACTCTAAACTGGCCTTCTCATATCTTGTGGCGGTACACTATCTACTCTAAATTTCCTGTATCCAATTAGTCTTACTATTATTATTAGCGCCAACAGTTTGCGCAGCGCTTTACAAAATGAAAGCAGACAGTACAGTTACATCACAATTTGGTACAAGAGGAATCAGAGGGCCCTGCTCGTTAGAGCTTACAATCTTAGCTTATTTTGTGCTGGTATTTAGAAATATTTGTTACGCATTCATATTAGCATTCTTTTGTTACAAAGTATCGAGTGACTGACTGACATTTCTCAGATATATTGCTTGTGTTCGAAGCATTTAGTGTACATGTGCATTTTTGCTGATTTGCTCAAATGTCAGTGCTGTTGTCTCTAGGTTGAGCACATTTAAGGGTCAAATTAGTATTTTTTCAAGATTTTGGCAACACAGCTTATTTGTTGAGAATCTACATATTTGACAAACACATTTGGAAACTAATGTTTTTGAAGACTTTTTTTTTGCACTTTTGACTGCACTGGACATCCCCCAAACTTCCATTTTGCTTCAATGGTATTCACAGTTGTATGAAAAGACAAACACTGTAAATTATGCTTATGCATAGACAGAATCTCAACAATGGGACAACATTTTTTCTCCAAGGATTCTTAGATCTGACTATTTCCATTCAGATAATCTTAATGATTTTCTTCCTGGTTGCTTATATCCTGTCACTAATGGGAAATGGTCTCATCATCTTGGCTATTACACTTGACTCTCATCTCCACACCCCCATGTATTTCTTCTTGAGGGGCTTGTCCATGCTAGAACTCTGTTCCATCAATGCTACTGTACCTAAAGCTTTGGGAATCTTCCTGTCCATGGATAGATCCATATCCTTCATTGGCTGTGCTGTTCAGATGTACATCTTCTCTGCAGTTGCAGTGTCAGAATGCCTCTTCCTTGCAGTAATGGCCTTTGATCGGTTCATGGCTATCTGCCACCCTCTACGATATACTTCCGTGATGACCTCTAAAATGTGCTATCAGTTGGCCACTGGACCATGGATTGTAGGGTTCCTGATGTCTTTAATTCACACCAGTTCAATTTTCAGGCTGCCATTCTGTGGATCTCATCACATAGCCCATTTCTTCTGTGACATCCCACCTCTTCTTCACTTGGCTTGTGTCAACACCTTTAAAATAGAGCTGTATGTCTTCATTGTTTGTATATGTGGAGCAACAATCCCATTCTTTCTTATACTCTGTTCTTACATCAAGATACTGTCCTCTGTGTTCCTTCTACGCTCTAAGGAGGCCCGCCAAAAGGCCATGTCCACATGTTCTGCCCATCTGATCTCTGTTATCATATTCTATGGCACGGCCATGTATGTCCACCTTCGTCTTGGGACACCTTTCTCTTCATACCAGGACAGAATGACGGCCCTTTTCTATTGCATCATAATCCCAACAATCAACCCTCTGATCTACAGCCTGAAAAACAAGGATATGAAAGCTGCACTGGTAAAAATAAACTGCATGATTCTCACTACCCCCTCTACATAGTACATCCAGAAACAAAATCACATCAGAACTGGACTTTTCTTTAGATCAGCCTTTCTCAACCTTTTCAACACTGAGGAACCCTTGAAATAATTCTGCTAAAAATGAAAAATCTACAACTCATGATACATTAGTGTGATGGTCATTGGGAAGAATTACCCACTTACAGATAGCTAAAATAACAATTATGTCATTGGGAATTTATCTGAGAGGTAGAAATTGACCATTGCTAAAGGAACCCCTAGCAACCTTTGGAGGAACTTTAGGGTTCCACGGGACCCTGGTTGAGAAATCCTGCTTTAGATGGATGATAAAACATGTAAAAAAAAAAAAAAAAGAAATGATATGTTTAAATGTTTGCACATTGAATACATTCATAAAAACATGTTCTAAATATAAAACCTCTTCTGACATTTTTTGTAATCTCATAAATAATATTTGGTCCTTTGAATATGTTAGCAAATAATATATAAACAATATAATAACACATTCATACATTTTCATAAGGACAAGCTGTATATGTGCATTAGTTCAGAGTTGTCTTTTCAAAAGATATTCTTATCATTCTGTTGACCTGTGACAAACTTTTTTTAAAGTTGGCACACTATTCATAGACAAAGATGATATGGCACTTCCTGTGTGATTTAAATATGTTAGACAAACTAGAGAAATCCAATGGTGAGCATTCACTTTACCAGGAACAGATGAGAAGAGAAAAGCCACTGGAAGAGAGCTACTGTAATTGCCAAAATGCTAATCTCATAGATACATAATTCTAAATTGTTAGGTTTCTGACCAAGGATATATTAAATAACCACCTATAAGCACAGCATGTCTGTAATGTTAGGGTTTTGGAATAACAGGATGTGTAAATTTCCTCACCCCCTCTCACTTGTACCTTCAGATCCCACCATACCACCCTATATTATGATTCTTTGCCTTTGACTCTCCTTCATCTACCATATGGTTCAATTTTTGGCTGTATTAATCCTCTACGTAAATGGTCCAATCTAAGTGTTATTAATAGCATAAAGCTGATTTGTCTACAGGGAATGAAGTGGATCATGGCTTCTGAGATGAATTTTCAAAGGACCAAACAAAGAAACTGTCTTGTACCTTCTCACAGCCATAGTAGATTCTGCAGTGGCATGACATGTGGATAGGATGTACCAAAATCCTAATTTTTGGAAAAAAATGAAGGTCTGTTAAGATGGTGCCCCTTGCTATGTTACTTATAGGACCCAGTAATCCAAATCCACAGTTAAACAGAATATGCTGTATTGTTTGAGAAAAATATGTATTCTTTGGGGGCTACAGTTTTGGTCTGGGTACAAGAACTGGAAATCTTTTTCCCTGTTAGCCTGATAAAATATCTTAGCACTGCCCATTCTTTTGAGCTTCACCCTCTTGTTTTTGTTAAGAAAGTTTCAAGACGTCTGCACACAGACTGGCATTTTGAAGAATGAGATGGCTTAGAATATTCATGGATATGATAGTGTAGCTGCATGTCAAGCTGCACACAGGCTCTGGGTAACATGAAGCAAGGGCAAAATCATATTAAAATGTTTCAAATACTGTAGGGGCATAGCAATATCCATTGTACTGTGCTGAGCTATCAAAAATGCTACATGCACCTTTGTGTACATTTACTGCATTAGGCAGTGTGTTAACACTCAGTATAATGTGCATTAAAGCACATGTACTAATGCAGTACAACTGTGTGAATGAGCCCTGCCTCACTGCAAAGAGTGCAAAATCTGGTGCAGCTGTGCATGGTAGCCAATCAGCTTCTAACTTTAGCTTGCTCAGCTGATAAGCTTTGATAAAAAAAAAAAAAAATGGAAGTTTCTATGCAGAGCTGCATCAGATTTTCCAATCTCCAGTTTTTGTAAATCAACCCCGTTGTGTTTCCTAGTGTGGGTCACCAAATTATAAAATGACATGATATTGTGTATATTACAGCAGCCCTTTACCACGTGATCGGCTGTCTTCAATGATGATATAAAAAGAAGCTGATTATCAGCTTTTATCTTCTCACGTTGTCAACGTGAGGAGTAATGAAGAGAGTGGATAACCAGCTTGAGTTAAAGGGACATCGGTGCTGATAATCAGGGCACTGATTATCAGTGTCTTGATTGTCACTGCAGTTCCAACAGTGCCCACCAGTGCTCCAATCAGTGCCCATCAATAATTCCAATCAGTGCCCACTGGTTCTGCCAATCAGTGCTCATCAGTGTCTCATCAGTGTCTCCTATCAATGCTGCCTATCAGTGCCCATCAGTGCTGCCTATCAGTGCCACCTACCAGTGCCCAGCAGTGCTGCCTGTAAGTGACATTCAGTTCTGCCTATCAGTGCTGCCTATCAGTGCCCACCCGTGCCACCTATCAGTGCTCATCAGTGCCGCCAATTAGTGCAGCCTCATCAGTGCCTCCTCATCAGTGCAAACCAGGGCCACCTCATCAGTGCCTATCAGTGCAGCCTCATCAGCGCACATGAGTGAAGGAGAAAAATTACCTGTTTGCAAAATTTTATAACAAACTATGATTTTTTAATCTTCTTTTTGAAAAAATCTTTTTTCATTTGCTTAAAAATAAAAAGCCCATTGATGATGAAATACCACCAAAAGAAAACTATATTTGTGGGAAAAAAATTATAAAAATGTAATTTGGGTATACTGAAAGCTGAAAATTGGCCTGGGCAGGAAGGGGTTGAAAGTGCCCGGTAGACAAGCGGTTAGAGTTGATCGAACCTCTGGAAGTTCGGGTTCTGCTGGTTCGGCCGAACTTCGGGACAAAGTCCGGGTTCGGGTCCGGACTTGACCCCAACTTTGACCCGGACCCCGAACCCCATTGAAATCAATGGGGACCCAAACTTTTAGGCACAAAAATGGCTGTAACAAAGTCCTGGAAAGTCCTAGAGGTCTGCAAAAGGAAGGGAAATGGGGGTAAGGGTTGGACAAGTGCCCTACAAAGAAATTGTGATGGGGAAATTACTTAAAATAATTTTTAGGCTAAAATCACATTTAAAAAAAACAAAAATGGAGGTGGGTGTGGAGTTGGAGGTTGAGGAGGCGGTGAAAGTGGCGGTGAAGGAGGAGGAGGTAGCCAACACAGTTTTTTTTATTTTTGGAATGTGTTTGTTTTTTTTTTAAACCAGCAATGTAGATGCACTTTTTAATTTTGTGCAAGAAACAATAATCTGTCCCATTAAGCAACAGCAGGGACCTCTCCCTATAGAACTTGGAGATGATTTTAGATTCTAAAATCATCTCTAAGTTGTACAGGAAAAGCCTCCAGCTGTTGCTTTAAGGGAAAGATTATTGTTCTAAAATCATCACCAAAGTGTGTGGGAAAAGCTTGTTTCAGACGCGAGGAGCCATATTAATGTTCTAAAATTTATTACAATAATATGGCTCTCTATGCGGCTGGAAGAACGGTAATATGGCTCCTTGCGTCTGAAATAGGCTTTTACCACACACTGTGAAGATGATTTTAGAACAGTAATATGGTTCTATGCCCCTGCAATAGGCTTTTCCCACACACTTTGGAGATGATTTTAGAACACTAATCTTTCCCTTAAAGCAACAGCTGGAACTTTCCCTGTACAACTTGATGATGATTTTAGAACACTAATCTTTCCCTTAAAGCAACAGCTGGAACCTTTCCCTGTACAACTTGATGATGATTTTAGAAGAATAATCTTTCCCTTAAAGCAACAGACTCTACCTAGTCCAGTCAGATCGTTCTGTGCAGCAGGATGAGGTCTGCAATCTGTCCCTCAAAGCAGCAGTACTAGTATCTCTCCCTAGTCCACAATCAGATCGTTCAGTAATGCAGGATGAGATGTTCTGCAATCTGTCCCTCACAGAGCCAGCAGCATCCTCTCCTTAAACTATCCCGAGAGCATATGACATGCAGCACGGTGACTCCAGCCCCTTATAGAGGCTGGGTCACATGGTACACTGGCCGATCACAGCCATGCCATTAGTAGACATGGCTGTGATGGCTTCTAGGGAAAACCAGTGAAACACTTGTTGATTGGCTGCCCTTGGCTGCTTTTCAACACGTGGAATAAAATACCAGAACCCCAGACCCGAACCCTGACTTTTTTTGAAAAGTCCGGGTTCGGGTCCGGGTCCTGGACACCCAAAAGTTCGGTACGGACCCGAACTTTACAGTTCGGGTTCGCTCAACTCTACAAGCAGTTAATACATTTTCTTCATTATTGTTGAAAAATATTTTACATGCAGCTCCACCTTACCCCAACCCCCAATACTTACCTGAGTCTGATCTTGATCCAGTGCTGTACCTGAGAGCAGCAGCAGCACTGCTCTCTCTCTCTCTCTGACATGTTTGTTATTTTAAAAAAACCTTTACCAGCACTTTAAGTAATTTTAAGAGGGGTGTAGGAAGCACAATTGGGAGATCATTTAAAGGGGATGTAATAATCTCTAGCCGTCTCCTGTAACATGTCTCCAGTCTATAACAAATCCTGTAGCATGTTTGTTCATGAATGATCTCTTACCATCTCATGTAGAATATCTAAAATCCTTGGCCTTCTCCTATTCAGTGTCTGTGATGTTTTTTAACATTTAGTATTACATTTACTGAATATTTATGTGTGGCTCATTGGCAATATCAGGGGTTGCACCTGTGACTCCTTATATCAAGTGACCATCACTGGGACAGAGTAAGGTTAATATAACACCTGCCAGTTTTCTTTTTTGCCCTCTGTGTTTTCACTGGGGTAATTGCCTTTCACTTCCTGTCCCATAGCCAAAACAGGAAGATTTCCCCTCTGTTGCTGTTTGGATAACAAATCCAAAATTTAGGATTTTCTTTCACTTTCACTCTTGGCAAAAAATGGTAAACAGGTCAACTAATCTCCCTAATGGGGCACAAACAGCAATATAATCCTTACAGGGGGTCTAATCCCTCTCCACTCTATACAAAACTAGAACACATTTTGCTATCAGTTAAATTTTAAAGTGTCTGTAAACCCTTAAATATACCCAGTGAACTGATTGGTCTCAGGTCAAAATGCTAAAATGTAAAGCTTGTCTGAGATCTCAGAAAAAAAGGGAGTGGAGAGTTACACTCTACAGAGCTCAGTGAGAAGAGCTCTGGCAGCTGATTGGAGGAAATAGACACACCTCCTTCACACAGCACACAGGAAGAGAGCTGAGGCTGTCAATCAGCTGGAGGTCCCTCCCCTGTCACCTTTTTTTTCGTGGTGTCAGGGGAACTTGTCAGAAGTGACTCATGTTAATAGTAGAGGAATAAAGCAGCAGACAGAAATTAAACTTAGTGCTCTTAATTAAGACAAGTACAAACCATAGTGGGATATGTTTTGTTCATATTTCATGTCTGTGGTTTACAACTACTTTAAGGATATGAATGAGCTTTTTTACTTATATTTGTAATACTAGAGGCTAAAAAAGATAGTTTTCAAATATTTTTCAGGCTGACCCACTCCTCTCAGTGTTGGCGCCAATTTGGAGACTCTGGCTCACTGTTACACATTATGTGGACCTTTCCCTTATCTCTGAGATCACTGACCAAAAATTGCCTACTTCATATAGGTTTTGAAAACTTTCCTGCCAAGTCTAGAAATGTCATTATCCACCTTCCTCAGGTGGCAAAACTCAATATTGCCAGACTGTGGAAAACCTCCACAGTCCCTTCCTTTGCTGAAATGATTAACAACTTAAATTACCAATGCGACCTGGAAAAGAGGTTTGCTCTTCTGAGCTTTAGCTATACTGGATTTCTGTACTCTTGGTTATCAAGGTTACACCCCAAATGTACAATTACATTCTGATCAAATAAACATGGAGTAGATTGTGTAAACGCTGTATTGACTGGTATCCTGTTACCACTAGTTGACTAGCTCTAGTTGCTGTCATAATTCAACCCTTATCCTTCCCCTTTCTGCTCATCCCTCCCCCTCAGCCCTTCATTACTTCCCCCTTTTCCCTTCCTTTCCTGTGAGCTCACATTTCCTATAGAAATATGATATAGTCTATGTTTTTTTTTAACTTACCATAACATTTTATGCATGCACTGTATTATTCTTACACATACTGTTACTGTTCTCTTTTACTGCCAGACAATGTAGTTATAGGCTCCCCTTATGTAAATATCCTGTGATTTAAATAGCTCAATATCCCAGGTTAGTTAGTAACCCTTAAGGCCTGTACACACGGTCAGATTATTGGCCAACACCGGTCGCCCAACAGCCTGTTGGCCGGTAATCCGACCGTTAGTACACACGATTCGACAGTTGATTTCCAATTGTCGTCCAACAGAAGTTGGCTGACAAGACTAGAAAACTTTTGTTGGCCAATAAGGTGTTGACCAATTGTTGGCTCGTGTGTACGGAAGTTGGACCAACAAAAAGTTGGAAGTGCAAACACGAATGCTCGGAATCCAGGAAGTGTTCGATTGTGTAAACTTGTGTTTGTAATTCACAAATCACATTCACCTGAACTTCCTCGTTATACGCTCGCAACACATCACTACGTTCAGCTTTGTTGGCCGATTACTAGACTCCCGTCGGTACGCTAGACAAAACAGCCGACAGACAATTTGGACAAAAGTTGGACATGGAAGTTGGATAATGTCATTATCCACCTTGTTCAGGCGGCAAAACTCAATATTACTAGACTGTGGAAAACCTCCATGGTCCTTTGTAAATATGATATGTAAATATCCTGTATAAATATCCTGTGATTTAAATAGCTCAATATCCCAGGTTAGTTAGTAACCCTTAAGGCCCATACAAACGGTCCAATCATCGCCAACAATGGTCGTCCAACAGCCTGTTGGCCGATAATCCGACTGTTAGTACGCACGATTCGACAGCCGATTTCCAAATGACGTCCAACAGAAGTTGGCTGACAAGACTAGAAAAATTTTGTTGCCCAACAAGGCATTGGCTCGTGTGTACAGAAGTTGACCAACAAAAAGTTGGAAGTGCAAACACACATGCTTGGAATCCAGGAAGTGTTCGGTCATGTAAACCTGTGTTTGTAATTAAAAAATCATATTTACCTGAACTTCCTCGTTATACGCTCCTAACACGTCACTACATTCGGCTTTGTTGGCCGATTACTAGACTCCCATCAGTACGCTATACAAAAAAGCCGACAGATGATTTGGACAAAAGTTGGACGTGCGGTCGTATGACAATCAGCGCATGTGTACCAGGCTTTAGGGTCTGGTAAAGATTGACTCCAAGCAAAATAATTGCAGGAAAATCCGAATCTGGAAGTCACCTTTAAAAATAAGTTGCCCCCCAGATGCCAACCCCGTATTGAATACATGGTTTCCCTAATCATTCACCAAATTAAGTATAACCTACAAACAAAGACACTGAAAAGTCCCTCATAAAAAAAATAAAAATCCTAAAAAAGGTCCCCCATTGTAAACGTATCATCAGTCATGATGCTCGCTGCCCACTGACTCATCAAAAAATAAATAAAACAAAGCACATGACTCATCCTGATGCTCCAGCCAAATGACAGCTTCCTTAGGAACTACTGACAGCAGGAAGAGATATTATAAAAAATGGGCAGAATTCTGCTTCTATATGTGATCTGCAGCTCTTCCCTATTGCATAGCTAAGGAATCTGTAGTAAGAAATGCATAGATTAGAAGTCAGTAGTATGTAACACAGAGTGTAGTGGTTATGTAATGCAGAAGTCATAGGTATATAATATGTACTGCAGAGGTCATAGGTATATAGTATTTAATGCAGAGGTCATAGTTATATAGTATGTAATGCAGAGGTCATAGGTATGCAATATGTAATGCAGAGGTCATAGGTATATAATATGCAATGCAGAGGTCATAGGTATATAATATGCAATGCAGAGGTCATAGGTATGTAGTATGTAATGCAGAGGTCATAGGTATGCAGTATGTAATGCAGAGGTCATAGGTATGCAGTATGTAATGCAGAGGTCATAGGTATATAGTATGTAATGCAGAGGTCAAAGGTATATAGTATGTAATGCAGAGGTCATAGGTTTATAATATGCAATGCAGAGGTCATAGGTATATAGTATGTAATGCAGAGGTCATAGGTATATAGTATGTAATTCAGAGGTCATAGGTATATAGTATGTAATGCAGAGGTCATAGGTATATATTATGTAATGCAAAGGTCATAGGTATGTAGTATGTAATGCAGAGGTCATAGGTATATAGTATGTAATGCAAAGGTCATAGGTATGCAGTATGTAATGCAAAGGTCATAGGTATATAGTATGTAATGCAGAGGTCATAGGTATGCAGTATGTAATGCAGAGGTCATAGGTATATAGTATGTAATGCAGAGGTCATAGTTATATAGTATGTAATGCAGAGGTCATAGTTATATAGTATGTAATGTAGAGGTCATAGGTATATAGTATGTAATGCAGAGGTCATAGGTATATAGTATGTAATGCAGAGGTCATAGGTATATAGTATGTAATGCAGAGGTCATAGGTATATATAATGTAATGCAGAGGTCATAGGTATATAGTATGTAATGCAGAGGTCATAGTTATATAGTATGTAATGCAGAGGTCATAGGTATATAGTATGTAATGCAGAGGTCATAGGTATATAGTATGTAATGCAGAGGTCATAGTTATATAGTATGTAATGCAGAGGTCATAGGTTTATAGTATGTAATGCAGAGGTCATAGGTATATAGTATGTAATGCAGAGGTCATAGGTATACAGTATGTAATGTAGAGGTCATAGGTATATAGTATGTAATGCAGAGGTCATAGGTATGTAGTATGTAATGCAGAGGTCATAGGTATATAGTATGTAATGCAGAGGTCATAGGTATGTAGTATGTAATGCAGAGGTCATAGGTATATAGTATGTAATGCAGAGGTCATAGGTATATAGTATGTAATGTAGAGGTCATAGGTATATAGTATGTAATGCAGAGGTCATAGGTATATAGTAAGTAATGTAGAGGTCATAGGTATATAGTATGTAATGCAGAGGTCATAGGTATGTAGTATGTAATGTAGAGGTCAAAGGTATATAGTATGTAATGCAGAGGTCATAGGTATGTAGTATGTAATGCAGAGGTCATAGGTATATAGTATGTAATGTAGAGGTCATAGGTATATAGTATGTAATGCAGAGGTCATAGGTATGTAGTATGTAATGTAGAGGTCAAAGGTATATAGTATGTAATGCAGAGGTCATAGGTATGTAGTATGTAATGTAGAGGTCATAGGTATATAATATGTAATGCAGAGGTCATAGGTATATTGTATGTAATGTAGAGGTCATAGGTATATAGTATGTAATGCAGAGGTCATAGGTATGTAGTATGTAATGTAGAGGTCAACGGTATATAGTATGTAATGCAGAGGTCATAGGTATATAGTATGTAATGTAGAGGTCATAGGTATATAGTATGTAATGCAGAGGTCATAGGTATGTAGTATGTAATGCAGAGGTCATAGGTATATTGTATGTAATGTAGAGGTCATAGGTATATAGTATGTAATGCAGAGGTCATAGGTATGTAGTATGTAATGTAGAGGTCATAGGTATATAGTATGTAATGCAGAGGTCATAGGTATATAGTATGTAATGTAGAGGTCATAGGTATATAGTATGTAATGCAGAGGTCATAGGTATGTAGTATGTAATGTAGAGGTCAACGGTATATAGTATGTAATGCAGAGGTCATAGGTATGTAGTATGTAATGTAGAGTTCATAGGTATATAGTATGTAATGCAGAGGTCATAGGTATGTAGTATGTAATGCAGAGGTCATAGGTATATAGTATGTAAAGCAGAAGTCATAGGTATATAGTATGTAATGTAGAGGTCAAAGGTATATAGTATGTAATGCAGAGGTCATAGGTATGTAGTATGTAATGCAGAGGTCATAGGTATATAGTATGTAATGTAGAGGTCATAGGTATATAGTATGTAATGCAGAGGTCATAGGTATGTAGTATGTAATGCAGAGGTCATAGGTATATAGTATGTAAAGCAGAAGTCATAGGTATATAGTATGTAATGTAGAGGTCAAAGGTATATAGTATGTAATGCAGAGGTCATAGGTATGTAGTATGTAATGCAGAGGTCATAGGTATATAGTATGTAATGCAGAGGTCGTAGTTATATAGTATGTAATGCTGAGGTCATAGGTATATAGTATGTAATGCAGAGTTCAGAGACCACTTCAATAACGGACACTTACACCCTCTTCCTGTCCAGGCCAATTATTAGCTTTCAGCACTCTCGCACTTTGAATGATGATTGCACGGTCATGCAGCACTGTACCCATATGACATTTTTTATCAATTTGTTTCACACAAATAGAGCTTTCTTTTGGTGGGTTTTTTTTTTTTCTTTCATTGGGGTTTTTTTTTTTTTGCTTAATAAACAAAAAAGACCAAACAGTAAAAGGTAAATTTTTTTTGTTTCTGTTATAAAATGTTGCAAATAAATAATCTTTGTTCATACATTTCTTTGGTGAAAATAACTCAAGTCAGGTTATATTATTTAGTCTGCAGGGAAGTTATAGAGTCCACAAACTATGGGATATATATCTGAAATTGATCAGTCCTGATGTACTGACAGCTCAAACATCTCCCAATGTAAAACCTTACCAGACATTCACCTCAAATATGGGTTTGGTATAGATTAAGTATATACCCTTTGTTTATTTACTGATGATAAATGTGGAAAACCAGCAGAAAAATGTCATTTATTTGTGGGCATTTTTTTTTTTTTTCTTCTTAGTACCTGTCACTTTTCCTTGTGTACATCATATGGATACACCATTTCAAAGGCAGGTTTAAGGCACCCCCAAGGCATATTTAACCACTTACTGACCGCAGGGTGTATATTTACTGCGACAGTGTGGTTGGATATTGTGAATCACCGTTTATAAACGGCAGTTCGTGCACGCATGAGTAGCATGCGTGAGCGCGCAGGCGGCGGTGCGGGCATGTGCCCGCCGTGCACTCCCCAAGTGTGGTCGCGGGTCGGGCAAACTTGATGTCCACTGCCGACCGGCAATCGCCTGTTAGAGAGACAGAACGGGGAACATGGTAAACACGGTGGTTCCACGTTCTGACAGGCGGCAGAGACGTAATCGGGATCAGTTAGATCTCTCATGCCCCTGGCAGCCCAGCCCCCATACAGTTATAACACACCAAGGGAGCACAGTTAACCCCTAGATCTCCCCCTGCAGGTTAACCCCTTCACTGCCAATGACATTTATACAGTAATCAGTGGATTTTTAAATTTCTGATCGTTGTATAAATGTCATTGGTCCCAAAAAAGTGTCAAAGATGTCCGACATGTCCACCGCAGTATTGCAATCCTGCTAAAAATCGCAGATCGCGGCCATTACTAGTAAAAATAAATAATAGTATAAACGCCATAAATTAATTCTCATGGTTTGTAGACGTGGCAACTTTTGCGCAAACCATTCAATAAACGCCAATTGCAATTTTTTTTGCACCACAGATATGTAGAAGGATATATATCGCCCAACATTGATGAATACATTTGTGTTTTTATATTTTTTTGGATATTAATTATAGCAAAAAGTAATAAAAAATGTTTTTTTATTTTCAAAATTGTCGCCCTTTTTTTGTTTATAGCGGTGATCAGAAGTGATGCAGAGGGGATCAAATACCACCAAAAGAAAGCGTTGTTTGTGGGAAAAAAAGTACATCAATTTTGTTTGGGTACAACGTCGCACGACCGCGCAATTCTCAGTTAAAGCGACGCAGTGCTGAATCGCAAAAAGTGCTCTAGTCATTAAGGGGGCAAATCCTCTGGGGCTGAAGTGGTTAAAAAATGTTGTGTTTATAATGTTTCACTTCAAGCATTCAATAAACAAAGGGTGCAGAGACACTTTAAGCATTATTATAAAGTTGGAAGACATTTCTAAAAACTGTATTTGTATACTGTATAGTCCCCAGGGCAGAGCATAGCACCCCATGCCATTTGTTTGACAATCCCTTGCCTATTAGCCTTGAAAATGTCCAGAACGTTTTAAAGATTTGGGTTCCTTAGACTTTAGTGGGGTTCAGAGTAACATTCAAACTTCAGTACAGTTTGGAAAATCTCCTCTTGGTGTAGCAAAGACCATAAACTCACAGAAAGGGGTGTTTAGATTGAATGCTGGACATCAAGAAGATTTAAGCCCCATACACGCTATACAATTTTCTGTAGACTCTTCAGATTTACCAAAACCATTTAGTGCAAGGGCCTGCCTGATTGCATGCAGATTGAAACTCTTAAGGTTTGACCTCATATTATATGGTTTTGGTAAATCCGATGACAAAAGTCTACAGGAAATTGTATAGTGAGTATGGGGCTTAAGGAACATTTTTAATTACTTAGCTTGCAGCAGCAGCACTGTCAAAGGAAGTGGCTGTTTTGATTACTTGAAAAAGAGGATTAGTAGTAAGACAAGTTTTCTTTAGAAATTTTTATTTTGCTACAGGTGCATTTGTACATTGAAGAATTTTGCTTCATCATGTTTGTTATGTAGAACTGATTTGTTTTCAGAATTTGTTTTGTTATATTCGGCATTTGTTTTGTATATTCTTGGTCCAGGTTGATTGGAAAAATTTTGCAGTTCTTCTGAAGATTTTTATATATATTCGTTTTCGGTTTCCATATCTCGGGTGGATTCGTTATTCATATATACAGTTTAAACTATTTGGAAAGATTCGATTTTTGGAGGGAATGAAATAACGAATCCAACCCACCAAGAGAAAGGACATGATCTGATTGGACAATATCGACTGGCATCATGCACAAATAAATTTGAAAATTGTATTGATTTCCCCATGGCCCCCACTGCTAGCACATTGTGGGGTTGATTTACTAAAGCTGAAAAGTACAAAATCTGGTGCAGCTTTGCAAAGAAACCAATCAGCTTCCAGGATTTGTTGTCAAAGCTTGATTCAACAAGCTGAAGTTAGAAGCTGATTGGCTACCATGTGCAGCTGCACCAGATTTTGTACTTTCCAGTGTTAGTAAATCAACCCCTATGTGACTTCATCCAAATGAAATAAATGCATTTGTTAACCTCCCTGGCTGTATTCCCGAGTGTGGCTCGGGGTAGAATTTCAGTACCATTAGGGATTGCTTCGCTGGATTCAGGCAGCGTTACTCACCTTGTCCCCTGGATCCAGCGATGTCCCCCCGTCATGTCTGCTGGCTGTGTCCTCGGCCCGATGCCTCTGTGTGCCGGGCTCCGCTCCCTGCGAGTGTCGCGTCGCACGGGGGCGGAGACCGGCGGCAAATTCATCACACATACAGTACACTGTGATTTGTAAGATTCCATTACTGTATGAAGTCATTTCACATCCCCTTTGTCCCTAGTGCTTTGCCCAGTGCCCTGCATGCACTTTTATATTATAGATGCCATTCTTTCTGCCTGGAAACTGAGAATGTCCATGGCAACCAAAAAGTGTCCCTTTAGGTCAAAAGTGTTTTTTTTTATCAGCTAGAAAACAGCGATAGTAAATAAGAATCATTTGAAGAATTTAATGATATTGATTTTTGGGGAAATTTATCATCAGACACTGAAAGTGACGACAGCGACAATTCTGCAAATGAGCAAATTTTAGTGTTTTTGGTTTGATTACATTATTGAATACATTTTATTACTATTATGTTATTATTTTTGATAATTCTTTTTAGTTATTTATTATATTATAATTAGAGTTGAGCGAACCCGGACTGTAAAGTTCGGGTCCGTACCGAACTTTGGGGTGTCCGGGACCCGGACCCGGACCCGGACTTTTCAAAAAAAGTCCGGGTTCTT
>BLSH010410998.1:14762-48710 GCA_018402905.1 Glandirana rugosa | reverse complement strand
GGAGAGCACTGGGAGGGCAGGAGAGCACTGTGAGGGCAGAGAGCATGGGGGGGGGCTGGAGAGAACTGGGAGGAAGGTGGAGAGAACCGAGGGGGCTGGAAAGCACTGGGAGGAAGGCGAAGAGCACTGGGAGGGCGGGAGAGCACAGGGATGGTGGGAGAGCACTAAGGGGCTGGAGAGCACTGGGAGGGCTGGAGAGCACTGGGAGCACTCCTCTCTTACTTTCCTCACCCTTCTTCTTCTCCTATTCTCTGGGGACATTTCTACCAATCCTGGCCCTCCATTGTCTAACTGTAAATCCCATATCCAGCACCCTTCCTCCTCTGGCAACAGCTGCAATCCATTCAGCTTAATTTCTATTCCCCTGCTTCCAAAAAACAGACCCCCCCCCAATCTCATGTACCCTCTGGAATGCCCACTCTTTCTGTAACAAGCTCACATCTGTGCATGACCTTTTCATCTCCCATTGCTTTAACATACTCGCTATAACTAACACCTGGCTGCAAGATTCTGATTTTGGCTTCTCCTTCTGCCCTCTCCCATGGTGGCCTTCACTGGGCTCACTCACCCAGACCCAGTGTATGGAAAGGAGGTAGAGTCGAATGCCTTCTATCCTCACAGAGCACATTTTAAGTTCTTTCTACCCCTCTCTCTCTATCCATCTCTTCTTTTGAGACGCACTGCATTCTGTATGTATGTCTGTTTTTTTTCAATTTCTTGGAGAATGGACCAGTATTGTGCTTTTTTGATGACTTCTCTGCCTGGCTACCCTATTTTCTCTCTTCTAAAATACCCACTGTCATTCTTGGTGACATTAACATCCCTGTTAATGTTAACAGCCCGGCTACAGCTCAACTTCTCAACTTCACCTCATGTTTTGACCTAACTTAATGGATACACACTTCCACCCACTCTGATGGTGATATCCTTGACCTTGTATTTTTCCAGCTCTGCACTCCTGGCGACCTCACTGACACCCCTATCCTCTCTGACCAAAACCTCATCAGTTTCAGAGTATCCTTGTTTCCAACTACCTATCCCTTCCAAGCAGCAAATAATTACTTATAGAAACCTTTGCCACTTTAGCCCTTCTCTTCTCTATTCTGATACTGCCCATCTCTTTGACAAAATCTCACCCCTGTCCTGACCTGGCCATTCCTGTCTAGAACAGTTAACTGTCATCCTCACTGGACGCACTTGCTCCTCCAACTTCATGCAGAATCAGGCCCTGACCGTTGCAACCCTGGCAAACTGACAACCAGAAATATCAAGAGATATTGTCATAAAACCAAATCCCGGCAGGATTTTACCCAATATAAATCTGCCCTCCTAAAATACAATTCATCCTCCATGCTGCCAAACAAACCTACTTTGTCACTCTTCTTAATACCTTGCCATCCAGTCCTCATCGGCTCTTCTCCACATTTAACTCTCCTTTGTCCCCCGCCCCCCTCTACCCATTAACTCACTCACTGCCTGAGAGATTGCCAATCACTTCAAATACAAGATTGATGCAATACATGAGGACATCTCTACTGTACAGTCATCTTCCGCACGTAACATACCTTGTCTAACAGCACAGTCAACACTTACCTCTTTTGAACTGGCTACTACTAAAGAGGTTACAAAACTTTTCTCAGGTGCCCACCTATAACCAATTGTCCCCTGGATCTTGACAACTACTATGGTCAACCTCTTATTCTAACAATTAAACAAAAAAAATTATCAGTGCTTGAGCTCTAAAACTGAATAAAGAAGTAGCTAGCACATTTGTTCAGTAAACAATATGCTAAAAGTATAGCAGGGCTTCTAAAATTGAAAAAGGGGTAACAAAGTGTTCATTGGGCGAGAAGAGAACTCATTCTCTAGAAATAATAACAATTCATCAGTCCATCATGTTACAATAAAAGCATAGAGATGGAGCGAAGTTGCCAAAGGAAAGAATCATTTAAAAATATAAATGTGTTAGTCCGTGATTGTATGGTGAACACACGGAAGTGAATCGATAATGCCAGAAGAAAAAGCCACGACCAACACCCACTGCCTCTTACCAGAAAACACTGACCCCCTGTTGTGGAGGGTCAGTGAGCACTCAGTCTTTCAGTGCTAATCCTTCAAAGCAAATGTATTACACTGGGCGGTGAACCCATTCACACTCCTCAACACAAACAGCTCCAACTCAATGTAAAAGAGAGAAAATCTCCATAATATGCCTTATAAGATAGAATTTATTGAAAACAAAGTAACAATTCTCATCTCAGAACTCTCCTGTTGGCTTGTCAAATTTGCATTAGGGTCTCCAACCAAAAAACATCCAAAAACCATCTCTCCCTCTCTACCGGTACCTTCCCCTCCCCTCTAAAGCATGTATAGATCACTCCCTTACTTAAAAAGCCCTCACTGGACCCCTGCAGCCTGAACAGCCTAAGACCCATCTCATTGCACCCATTCACCTCTAAACATTAGGGTCTCCAACCAAAAACCATCTCTCCCTCTCTACCGGCACCGTCCCCTCTCCTCTAAAGCATGTACAGATCACTCCCTTACTTAAAAAGCCCTCACTGGACCCCTGCAACCTGAACAACCTAAGACCCATCTCATTGCTCCCATTCACCTCTAAACTTTTAGAACACTTAGTCTACAACCATCTTAGCTCCTACCTCACTGAAAACAACCTTCTTGGCCTCTTACAATCTGGCTTTCACTTGCAGCACTCCACCGAAAGTGCCCTACTAAAACTCACTAACGATTTACTAACAGCTAAAACCAATGGCCACCACTCCATACTCTTACTACTAGACCTCTCGGCAGGGCGGTGACGTCATAAGGTATATAGGTCACTGCACGACACTGAGACAACATTAGTCCAGGAGATTGCGACGTGTCAACCTGGGAAGAAGAAGAGAGGAAGAACAGAGGGAGAAGACAGTGGGGAAGACCCGGCAAAAGAGCAGAAGATGCCTCAGAGTGAAAAGAACCACCAGAAGAAAGAAGACACCTCAGAAGAAAGAAGACTCCGCAAAAGAGCAGAAGAGAGAAGACACCGGAGAGGGGAGAAGAAATTGGGGGGAAAGATGCCAGAGCTGATTTAATAAAATACTTTAAAAGCCTGTGTAGTGTGTTTTTTTTTTACAATTTCCTTTTAGGCGAATAGGTGGGAGTACAATGTGGGGGGCCACGATCTGGGGGCCCCCTTGTTAAAGGGGGCTTCCAGATTGTGATAAGCCCCCCGCCCACAGACCCCAACAACCACCTGCAAGGGTTGTCGGGAAGAGGCCCTTGTCCTCATCAACATGGGGACAAGGTGCTTTGGGGTAGGGTGCACAGAGCCCCCCCGCCCCAAATCACCCATACTCCCCATGTTGAGGGCATGTGGCCTGGTATGGTCCAAGGGGGGGTGCTCGCTCATCCCCACCCCCTTTCCTGGCCTGCCAAGCTGCGTGCTCAGATAAGGGTTTGGTATGGATTTTGGGGGGGACCCTACACCTTTTTTTGGTGTGGGGGTTCCCATTAATATCCATACCAGCCTGAAGGGTCTGGTATGGATTTTGGGAGGGACCCTACGCCGTTTTTTCAGCATTGGGGTTCCCCTTAAAATCCATGCCAGACTGAAGGGCCTGGTATGCTCTTGGAGGGGGACCCCGTGATGTTTTTTTTTTTAAAGTTTGGTGTGGAGTTCACCTTAAAGATCCCCAGAGCACAAGGTGCCTGGTATTGCCGGGATCAAAGTCGGATCCCGTTTACAGACGTCAGACCGATTTAGGTCTGATTGTAGGACACAAGTTGCAGAGCAAAGTAGGGTCAAAAGTTTGACTGTTTTCATGTCGGACAGTGTGAACCCAGCCTTACAAGCAAAACTGACCAAAAAAATATTTTAAAAGTTAAAATGAATCAGATTGGGTTGCTGCTGCTGTATTTTCTCCAAGCTAAATGTAAAACATCAATTACACATTCAAAATATGTGATGCCAGGATATAGTGATGTTGACACTACAATGCGAATTGTACTGTTCTGTAATTACCACATTACAATACAACTAAATGAAACATACATATTTTAGTAAATCCTCATATAAATACCTGAAAGTTGCACATGGTAATAAACATAATAAATGAAATGATTATTTTCCTTCCATATAGCTGCAATTGTGGTCTGAAGTCCTCCTATTCATTCCTTCTTTGCTGTACACTACTAGTGATGATGGGAGGAGTTCAGCAGAGCTCAGATGCCATTTCCTTTCAGTGAACTAGCTTCTCTATCTCCCAGTCCTCCTGCCTTCTATCATGCTCAGTTTATTTTCCCAGCTGTAGGGTATTTAACATTTTTGTTTAGTTTAGCTAAATGCTCCTATAGTGAAGCCCAGCCTTCAAAGCCATTTTTCTTTCTAATTAGCCTTTAAAATGGCTGCAATATAGTTCCAAGATTGTTCCCCTATACCAGCAAAGAAAAACCTCTGCACCCCAGATGTTTTGGAACTGCATTTCCCATGGTGCTCATGCATTCTGCAGTGTAGTTGAGCATCATGGGAATTGTAGTGTCAAGGTTCGCCATCACTGCCCTATACACTAAAAATAGGGTTTAACTTTAAGTTTGGTTGCTTCAAACATCACACAGAATTCAGCAATCCACCCATAACTAAAACTTAGGCAGATTTGTTCATCCCTACCTGAACCCATATTGCATATACATTGACTTGTGTACTTCATAGCAGATTTGTTTACCAAAAAATAGGTGGTAATCTTGATTTATACTGGTGCTTGCTCGAGTGAATTTTACATTATTGACTTATATCAATAGCAGCAATGTGAAGAAGACCTTTCTGAGAAGTTTACCACAAAACAAAGAAACACAAAGATATTTTTGGATCATCTTGTGTCATGAGGCTGTAGTGAGATCTCAGCAGTGTAATGAGACACAGGAGGGATATGGCTGGAGATCTCAGGAGGACCTCTAAATGCTTTTATACACAGTGAGATGGTGCAAGGTGGGGGGAGAAATTGTGTGTCCTCTGTACATGATACTCTGATCTCCTGTATAGAACTGGCTGGAAGAACCCAACCAACACAAGAACTGATGACAAGACCTCTACAGAAGACTACACTATAGAATTGCATATGTTTAGAACAGGAAGGTGTTGGCTTCTTTTTATATGAAATATTCTTGGTGATTGATTATTCCTTATACAGTATTATACAGTGTTGTAATGTTGCATATTCCTCATCTCAATCCCCTGTATTCCCATACCCAGACCCCATCCATCATCAGTAAGGGATTCTGAATATGCAGGTGAGTGGTTTCAATGTGTCTAATCACACTTTCCCGATATAGTCTGCTCTGCTCCCACATCGGTTTGGGATGGTGAAAGAGAATTCCAACAATCTGATGAATCCAGTCTGTGTATTTCTCAGGAAAGGGGCCCTGTAATGATGATCTGTTCTGGAGTTCATTTTTTACTATACGAGTCATAAAAGCAATCACGACCAGCTTAACACTGACACCCCCCTGAGAATTGCTGCTATTCCTTCTTAGCATTTTACAGATGAGACAATTCTGGATTCATGACCTTAGGAGTTCAGAGGATTCACAAACTCCAATTCCCCGACTTTGTACACAGCTACTGAACCCGACATATTATAATAATACTTGGGGTGATTTATATTACACCACCACTCTCATATCTCTCTCTGTATTGTTCATTGATGTGTATTTACTAGTAAGTTGTACCTGAATTACTTCTAATAGCAATCAATGCATTTACAAATAAATAAGTAAATTAATAAACCAATCAGTACATTCTTATATTGGCATTCAGCTTATTATTACTGAATGTAAGGTATACCGAGACTGATGTGATGGCTCAGTGATCTCTGTACAGCACTGTGGTATATGTCAGAGCTATATAAATGTATAATAATAATATTGTGTGATTGTGGAGAGGACATTAGTGTGTAAGCTCCTCTGGTACAGAGACTGATGTGACTGTGGTGGGGGATGGGGCATTAGAGTGTAAGCTCCTCTGGTACAGAGACTGATGTCACTGGCTCAGTGATCTCTGTACAGCACTGCGGTATATTCCAGAGCTATATAAATGTATAATAATAATAGTGTGTGACTGAAGAGGTGAAATTAAAGTGCAAGCTCCTCTGATTTAGAAACTGATGCGACTGCCCTTGTGTACTCTATACAGCACTGTGGTTTATGTCAGACCTGCTATATGTATATAAGTAAAATATATTTATGGACTGTTCAATTATGTTTATCATATATGATTCACATACAGTATTTAATTAGTTTCACCTGTTACAGAATTATCTTACTGTATGAAGTTATTATGAGTAGAGTTGAGCGAACACCTGGATGTTCGAGTGCGGTCGAACTTCGCAAAAAGGTTCGGGTTCGGCACCGAACTTGACCCGAACTTGACCCCGAACCCCATTGAAGTCAATGGTGATCCGAACTTTTGGGCACAAAAATGGCTGTAAAAAAGTCCTGGAAAGGGCTAGAGGGCTGCAAAAGGAAGCAAAATGAGAGTAAGAGTAGGACAAGTGCCCTGCAAACAAATGTTGAAAGGGAAATAACTTAAAATCACATAAAAAAATAAAAATGGAGTAGGAGGTGGATGGAGGTGGAAGTGGAGTAGGAGGTTGAGGAGGCGGTGACCGTGGCGGTGTAGGTGGAAGTGGCGTTTGGTTTGTTTTTTTTTTCTAATTGGGGTAGCCCCCAAAATATTGAGACATATTAAAAAAAAGTATACCAATGGCTGTGTGAGACTGGTCTAAATGTTTATTCTGCACAAGGTACAGACAAGTCTTGTGGGATCCATGCCTGGTTCATTTTAATAAACGTTAGCTTGTCCACGTTGGCTGTGGACAGGTGGCTGCGCTTATCTGTGATAAAGCCCCCTGCCATGCTAAACACACGTTCAGACAATACACTGGCTGCAGGGCAGGCCAGCACCTCCAAGGCATAAAGGGCAAGCTCAGGCCATGTGCCCAATTTGGAGACCCAGAAGTTGAATGGGGCAGACCCATCAGTCAGTACGTGTAGGCGTGTGCACACATACTCTTCCACCATGTTGCTGAAATGCTGTCTCCTGCTAAGACGTTGCCTATCAGCTGGTGGTGCTGTTTGTTGTGGTGTGCTGCTGACAAAACTTTTCCACATTTCAGCCATGCTAACCCTGCCTTCTGAGGTGCTGGCAGTGCCACAGCTGCATTGGCGACCTCTTCCCCCTGCTCCTCTGCCTTCGCCTTGTGCTTTCATTGAGCCCCCGGTGTCATTTGGGAATGCCCTTAGCAGTGCTTCTACCAGCATGCGCTTGTAGTCACGCATCTTCCGATCATGCTCCAGTGAGGGGATTAAGGACGGCACGTTGTCCTTGTAATGTGGGCAACTCGGCTGTCATTGTGCAGGTACTGCAGCATGTAGTCACTCATGTGTGCCAGGCTGCCCAGAGACAAAGACAAGCTGTCCTCTGTGGGAGGTGTATCATCTGTGTCCTCCGTATCCCCCCAGCCATGCTCCAGTGATTCCCATGAGCTGCATTGGGTGCCACCCTGCTATGAACACGGTTCTTCCTCCTCCTCCTCATCATCCTCGTCCTCCTCATCCTCCAGAACTGTGCCATGGCTTGACAATTTTTTACCTGGCCTATTCTGGTGCAGGAACCCACCCTCCGAGACACTTGTGAATGACTGGCCTGATAAATGTGGAAATTACCCCTCTTCCTCCTCCTCTTCCTCCTGTGCCACAGCCTTTTCCATCATCGCCCGAAGTGTTTTTTCAAGATGACATAGAAGTGGGATAGTAACGCTGAGAACATCATCATCGGCACTGGCCATGTTGGTGGAGTACTCGAAACACCGCAATATGGTACACGGGTCTCGCATGGAGGCCCACTCATTGGTGGTGAAGTGTTGCTGTTCCGCAGAGCGACTGACCCGTGCGTGCTGCAGCTGAAACTCCACTGTTGCCTGCTGCTGCTCGCACAGTCTCTCCAGCATGTGCAAGGTGGAGTTCCACCTTGTGGGCACGTCGCATAGGAGGCGGTGAGCGGGAAGGCCGAAGTTCTGCTGCAGCGCAGACACGCGAGCAACAGCAGGGTGAGAACGCCAAAAGCGCGCACAGATGGCCCGCACTTTCTGCAGCAGCTCTGACATATCCGGGTAGTTTTTTAGAAATTTCTGCACCACCAAATTCAGCACATGCGCCAGGCAAGGGATGTGCGTCAAACTGGCTAGGCCCAGAGCTGCTACGAGATTTTGCCTATTATCGCACACCACCAGGCCGGGCTTGAGGCTCAGTGGCAACAACCACTCATCAGTCTGTTGCTCAATGCCCGTCCACAGCTCCTGCGCAGTGTGGGGTTTATCCCCCAAACATATCAGTTTTAAAAAAGCCTGCTGTCGTTTCCCCCTGGATGTGCTGAAGTTGGTGGTGAAGGTGTTACGCTGACTGGATGAGGAGGTGGTAGAGGAGGAGGAAGCGTAGTAGGAGGAGGAGGCAACAATAGGCAAAGAGAAATGCCCTGCAATCCTCAGTGGTGAAAGGACATGCGCCAAACTACTATCCGCCTCAGGCCCACCCGCCACTACATTTGCCCAGTGTGCAGTTAGCGAGATATGGCGTCCCTGCCCATGCTTACTGGTCCATGTATCAGTGGTTATGTGGACCTTGCCACAGATGGTGTTGCACAGTGCACACTTGATCTTGTCCCCAACTTGTTTGTGCAGGTAAGGGATGGTTCACCTGTAAAAGTACTGGCGGCTGGGAACCAGGTACTGTGGGACATCCACCTCCATCAGGTTTTTAAAACTGTCTGTGTCCACCAGATGGAATGACAGCATTTCAAAGGCCAGGAATTTTGAAATGCTGGCATTCAGGGCCAGGGATCACGAGTGGGTTTGGGGGTACTTCCTCTTTCTCTCCAGTGTTTGGGAGATGGACAGCTGTAAGCTTACATGGGACCATGGTGTGGAAATGCTTGGGGACGGTGGCGGACATGGTGGCGTTGCTGTCACATCGTCTGTTTGCTGGGTGGCAGGTGACACTGTCACTGTAGAGGTGGAGGAAGAGGCCGAGGCAGCAGCAGAAGAGGAAGCAGGAGGAGCCCGAGACCTTTCTTGGATTTTGAGGTACTTTTTCCACTGCAGCTTGTGGTTTGCATTTAGATGCCTGGTCATGCAGGTTGTGCTCAGGTTTAGTACATTTATGCCCCGCTCCAGGCTCTCATTGCACAGCATGCAAACCACTTGTGAGATGATGTGACATGCAGCGCTGGCTACGTGACTTCAGCTTATATAGAGGCTGGGGTCACATGATGCACTGGCCAATCACAGTCATGCCATTAGTAGGCATGGCTGTGATGGCTTCTAAGGGCAAACGAGTGAAACGATTGTTGATTGGCTGCCCTGCAGCTATTCAACAGGCGCGAAAAAATACCCAAACCCAAACTTTTTCAAAAATGTCCGGATTCGTGTTCGGGACACGGACACCCCAAAGTCCGTTATGAACCCGAACCTTATAGTTCGGGTTTGCTCAACTCTAATTATGAGACAACTTGGAACTGGTTATGAAGGATACACTTGTATTAGTCTCTGATCACTACCTGCCCATTATATAGACTGAAAACTAAGAAATGGGATACATGTTTCTCATTATTGACTACTGGTTGTTACAATAACAATTAATATCTTACAGTATTATTAAAAAATCAAGCTGCCCTTTGGCTGTAGTAGAATATGCAAAAGGCTCCAACATTCACATAATCAAATGTTTATGTTCTTTTTTTCCAGTGAAGCAGATGTGATACTCACATTTTTTTAAATTCAATGAAAACCATTAAATTTGATCTAACATTCAAAGTTCGCTAACTATATTTTATTTGCTTTTAACGTCTTAGTGTCAATGATCCTTTAACAGTCTAGTTAATGGTGTCTTCTCCAGTATAATGTCTTCCTGAACCCTCACATTATCGCTCCCTCTCTTATTGAATTAGTTGGTTATAATGGGAAATCAAACTTCTCAGTCTGAATTGATTTTGCTTGGCCTGTCAGACCTTTCAGATTCTCAGATCCCAATATTTCTGCTGATCCTCTTTATCTATGTGGCAACACTGGTTGGGAATCTTCTCATCATTTTCCTGGTGGCCTTAGACTCCCACCTGCACACCCCCATGTACTTTTCTCTGGGAAACCTCTCAGCTTTAGACATCTTCAATTCTTCTATTTCAACATCTCATTTGTCTTTTGATATGTTTACTGGAAACAGGCTGATTTCATACCCAACTTGTATCACCCAAGTCTTCCTCTTCATTTGGTTTGGCAGCACTGAGTTCTTTATACTTGATATGATGTCCTATGATCGCTATGTTGCCATCTGTCATCCTTTGCGTTATACAGCCATGATAAACATTCACTTGTGTGTTCAGATAGCGTTCATTTCCTGGCTCTTCAGATTTGCCTGTTCCTTGTGGCACACAGTTTTGGCACTAAGACTGGCCTTCCCTGACCCCACCATCATCCCAGGCTTGTTCTGTGAACTATATCAACTTCTTCAACTATCATGCTCTGACACTTATCTCAATTACTTTCTTTTATATTTTGATGCTGTAAGTTTTGGAGTCCCTGGCTTTTTCATTACTATCTTTTCATATGTCTACATTGTCAAAACGATCCTGAAAATTAAAGTAACAGATGGAAGACGGAAAGCTTACTCCACCTGCAGTTCTCACCTCACTGTGGTCTTCATATTTTTTGGGACTAGTCTTTTCAACTACTATCAACTCAAAAGTAAGAATTCTCTGGCAGGCAGATTGATTTCTTTATTTTATGCCGTTTTAACCCCTCTCCTAAACCCAATTATATACAGCTTGAGAAACAGTGACCTGAAAGGAGCTCTTCAGAAAAGTCTATACCGAAAAGGCGCCATGTTCTGAATTGACAATAATATTCGTTTCAAGCTTGTATTTTTAACAATTCTTTTTTCCTTTTTTTTGGGGGGGGGGGGTTGGGTCATTTTATATAGGAGAAATGTGTAACGCTAGTAAACACTTGCTTAAATGGGGCATCCCAGATAGGTATTTCATCTCATTAACCACTTCAGCCTCTGAAGGTTTTTCCCCATTCATGACCAGGCCATTTTTTTGTGATGCGGCACTGCGTTATGTTAACTGAAAATTGCATGGCCGTGTGACGCTCTACCCAAATAAAATTGATGTCCTTTTTCCCACAAATAGAGCTTTCTTTTGGTGGTATTTGATCCCCTCTGCGTTTTTTATTTTTCGCTCTATAAACAAAAAAGAGCGACAATTTTGAAAAAAAAAACAATCATTTTTACTTTCTGCTATAAAACACATACAATAAAAAAATGTAAAAAAATCGAATTTCTTCATCAATTTAGGCCAATATGTACTCTGCTACATATTTTTGGTAAAAAATATCCCAATAAGTGTATATTGATTGGTTTGCACAAAAGTTATCAGGTCTACAAACTACGGGATATTTTTATGGCATTTTTATAATTTCATTTTTTTCTAGTAATGGCGGCGTTTAGAGATTTTTAGTGGAACTGCGACATTGCAATGAACAAATCGGAAACCCAACTGACACTTTTGACACATTTTCGGGAACCAGTGACATTATTACAGTGATCAGTGCTAAAAATATACACTGTTGTATAGGGTTAAATTTGTGCCTAGCTGGTGCTTTCTAACTGTGTGGGGGGTGCTCCAAACAAGATCTCTATTTTCTACCCTGTCAGAACGGCGATCTGCCTTGTTTGCATATCGCCATTCTACCACTCTCGGGAACGATCGGGGGTGGCTGGTGAAGATCGGGTCTGCCTCTTGATTGGCACCCCCAGTGTCTATTGCACGAAATTATGTACAGGTACATTGTTTCACACAATAGAGCCGTCCTGCCGCAGTACAAGTGCGGTAGGCGGCCAATAAGCGGTTAAAGGTATCATGTCTAATGCTAAATGGTTTTGGTTCTTTACGTGTCATAAACAAGTTCTCTTGGAATGCTGTAAGATATGATTATCTTGTATATGGCCCTATTGTTTATGCCTGGGGGTGCCATCCTTGTTTCAAAAACTGTCCTGATAAAGTGACAAACTTTCTCTAATGTATAATCAATTTGAACTAATGCTCTGCTATACGGTCATTGTGGGGTATAAATATTCATTGAAAAGATATATTAATATATAAATGGTGCCAACCTTACACCTTTTATTAATTATATAGCAGCCGCCCCTTCAAGTGATTATATAGATATGTGAAGTAAAACGATACTACGGATTGTGCAAAGCAAAATGCAATATTGTGCAAAGCTCTTTACATAAAATATTAATATTAACCTTTGCATGTGATATCAAACCTACTATAAATAAAAAATATTGTTGACAATTGAAATCAATATGTCAAGTGCTCACAATAAAAAAAAATATATATATAATATAAAAAAATGAATCAAAGTGTCCACACAAAGTTTAAAATGTACACCACTGAACCAAAACAAAAAATCTCTGTGCAATGCTTGTATTGAAATTATGCAAATTAGTCCCATCCTTATGATTAGCAAAAACAACTTCTCCACTCCCAAAACAAAGTGCTCCACCACATGAGATACAGGGAGCCACTCACCAGATTCTCATGGACATAAAGACCTATTCAGTCTTTTTTTCTTTTTTTTTTATCAGTAGCATTTTTAACCACTTCAATACCAAGCACTTATACACATTCCTGCCCAGACCAATTTTCAGCTTCAGCGCTATTACATTTTGAATGATAATTGCGTGGTCATGCGACGTTTTACCCAAATACATTTTTTATCATTTTTTTCCCACAAATAGAGCTTTCTTTTGGTGATAGTTGATCACCTCTGGGATTTTTATTTTTTGAGCTACAATTAAAAAAATAAACAAAAATGTTGAAAAAAAAAAAGTTTTCTTTGTTTCTGTTAAAAAACTCATTACAGGGGGCGCATGCGCGGAGGCTGAAGATGGCGGACACACATTAGACTCGCTCCATCACACCACTCCTTCTCACCGCTCCCTAGCAGTCAACAAAGCATCCTAAAAAAAAGGGAGCACGACCGAGGGTCTCCACTTCACTTGAGGAACCGTATGGGCAAAATCAGGCAACAAAAAGGTTGCTACAGACCCTTCATCGCACCACGGCCTACTCACATGGAGAAATATCTTACCCGATCCAGATCTCTGGCCTCAAGTAATCCCACAAACCCAGACGCCCTGCACGACCAGCGCAGAGGACCTGATAGAGGAGGTAACCCACCCCAGCACCATCATGGACACCACTACCACACACTTAATTGCTGACATCCTTGAGGCAAAGCTGCATACCCTCCTACAGAACATCACCCACACTATAACTAGTGAGGTTGGGAAACTAGTCCAAGAAGTAAGGGGGAAAATAGCACGTGTGGAAGAGAGGACAGATCATATTGAGAGCAAAGTGGATGAACTGATACAGTATGTTCAAGTTTTGGAGGAGGACAACCATGCCCTGAACCAACAAGTGAATTCCCTCTAAGCACAACAGGAGGATTTAGAAAACAGAGATAGGAGACAGAACCTATGAATCAGGTTGGTCCCAGAGACAGTGGGGGATGCACAGATAAGAGAATACCTGCTGGGCCTTTTTGTCACACTGGCCCCCACTATACCAGACATGGACTAGTGCATGGATCGCACCCATAGGCCGCTGGCCCCCAAACCACCTGCGGGTACCAGACCCCGGGATATAGTGGTAAAACTCCACTACTATGAAAGCAAAGAAACTCTCATGAACTCTACCCGCAATAAAACCACTATCACCTACAACGGGGAGAAACTGCAGATCTACAGCGACCTCTCCCCAATTACACTAGCTAGGAGGCGCTCTCTCCGTCCCATCACACTCCACTTGCAGCAGCACCGGGTCATATACCGGTGGGGCTTCCCCTTTAAATTGACTGTGACCAAAGATGGGGTACAATACCACCTTCGAGACCTTGCTGAGGTTTAGGCCTACCCCTGCTACCGGAAGAGGCCTTGATGGCACCCATACTGAACCCGAGACCGACAACTACCCCAAACAAGCTGTGGACACCAGTAAGAGCGAGGGCGAAAAGACAGGGTTCCACACCCTTAAATCCTCATACGGCTTGATTTATTGATGTGCTCATAGAGATACTTCACAATATGGAACTCTTGAGAGGGATAGTGGTGGACGACCGCCCTCTTTTTGCCTTCCACATGCCACTCTACCAAATCTGTGTTTTTCACCACGGATCCCTGGGATTGCCCAGGTGTGGAGTTCTTCTACAACCTAATAGGTCTATTTTTTTTCTTGTTATGTTTATGGCCCTTTGGGGACCTGGAGGCCTAACCTAGGCCTAGGCATTACCAGGGGTGGATTTCTGCGAAGTCTACACGGACTGATCCAAGTTGCGGAAACCCCCTCCTGGCATATTTATGCTCAGTTACTGTTAACACCAAATTTTAAAGTTATCCACCTGCAGTTATTCAATGTTCATCTTATCTTTCACAAATGTCGTTACGAATTCACTCATGTAATGTTAAGGGGTTGAACTTGGTACGCAAAAGGTTGCTGGCCCTGAGGGAATTCCGCCAATCTCAGGCTGATGTGATACTAATCCAAGAGACTAGTTTTAAAAAAGGTGGCTCTCTAAATTTTGCCCGCAAATATTTCCCCACAACCTACATAGCCTCAGAGCCTTCAGGTAAGGCTGGGGTAGCAATATTTATCAAGTGAAATACCAATCTCCAAGTGCAAACGTCTACCACAGATAAATTGGGCCGCTATATCGCCCTTAACTGCTCCTATAACCAGACCCCGATGACAATTATAAATTATAAATACTTATGCCCCAAACACAGGCCAGATAGGCTTCCTGTGCAACAATATTTCCCCTCTGTTGGACTCGTCGCATCCACTCACGGTGGTCGACGGGGACTTTAAGTTAACCATGTCTTCAGCCAGGGATAGGAAGTTACTTCGGGGCCACCAACCTACTAAACAAACTGTTAAGCAGTCCACATCCTTTTGCCAATGGTTAAGAGAGCATAACCTATTGGATTCCTGGAGAGTCAGACATCCCACAGGCAGACAGTTCTCTTTTTTTTCGCCTGTTCACCACACTTTCTCAAGACTAGACTACTTTATGGTGTCTTGCCCTCTTGGTCAAATGATGGGGGACTCAGAAATTATAACCAACACGTGGTCAGACCACTCTTTTATTGTTGCAGACTTTAATATGACTAATTCTATACCCCGTGGGGGTCATTGGCGTTTAAATGATAACCTCCTAAAGTGAATAGAAGTTAAAACAGCCATAGCACAATCTCTTAAAGAATACTTTAGGCTCAACGAGGGCTCGGTCTCACGGATTTCCACACTATGGGAAGCCCATAAGGCTGTTATTAGAGGCCAATAAATATTTTGGCTCAAAAATTAAGCATGCTGCAACCTTACAAAAAAAATCCCTTCTCCAACAACTAACGCAGGTAGAAGATAAGCTTATGAAATATCCCTCTGTTGGTAATCTGAGGAAGGTGATGCAGTTGAGGGACAGACTTAAGTCCCTTGACACTGAGGACTTGTCCAAAAGTCTGAAGTGGATGAAACAGAAATTTTACCGATTCACCAACAAACCACATAGATTGTTGGTGAATAGATTGGGGATGAGAGCTGGGGGAGGGGCTCCTGAGTTTGTGTTCCAAACCACATGCCCTAAAGGCATAACATCAACCTTTGGGGAATTTTACAGCAAACTTTACAATTGTCTGTCCCCCAACCAGCACCCACCAATCAATAAAACTAAATTTGAGGAGTTTATAGCAGGCACCCACTTACCTAAATTAACCCTCTCAGATAGACAAACACTGAACACGCCTATAACATATGAGGAACTGGAAAAGGTGGTCAAAGGCATCCCCACTCATAAATCACCAGGTCCTGAGGAATTCACATACACATATTTTAAACTAATTCTGCCACAGTTAGCCCCCACCCTTCTGAATCTTTATTCATCCTTAATGAAAGGGGAAATCCCACATCCGTATCTGTATTTCCAACATGCCTACATCACAGTGATACCAAAGAAGGGGAAAAATCCAGCCTCCCCGGCCAACTACAGACCTATAGCCCTGCTTAATTCCGACTGTAAAATTTTTACCAAAATACTGGCCAACCGCTTAGCGACCTTCCTGCCAAAATGAATACACAAAGACCAAGTAGGTTTTGTACATGCAAGACAAGCCGGGGACAACACCAGAAGGACGGTAGATCTTTTGGACATTATAAATAATAATCATATCCCTGCTCTTCTATTGAGCCTCGATGCCCAGAAGGCCTTTGATAGACTGGGTTGGCATTATATATTGGAGACCCTACAACACATAGGCATGAAGGGCCCCTTCTTTAAAGCCATAACTGCCCTGTACTCATCACCTTCAGCCCAGGTGAAACTCCCATATTCCAAATGTATAATGGTACAAGACAGGGGTGTCCCCTTTCCCCTCTTATTTTTGTGATATGTTTAGAGCCCTTAGCTGCTGCCATTAGATTACACCCGGATATCAAAGGAGTAGAGGTAGGTAAAAGAGAGTTTAAACTCTCACTATTTGCAGATGACATATTATTGATGTTGACGAAACCCCACACCACATTACCAGTTTTAACCAATCTTTTGCATTCCTTCAGTGATTTGTCAGGCTACAAAATCAACACCACAAAAACAGAAGCCCTTCCACTCCACATCCCTGGAGCCCAACTGGCCCAGCTTCAGGACAATTACATTGGTGTACTCAGGCCATCAAATACCTGGGGACCTACATTACCCCACAATACTCCCAACTGTACTCAGCCAACTTTCTCCCAGTATTTAAAACTATTAGATCCCTTATCCACCAGTGGATGTCTCTAGACATTTTTCTGGTGGGCAGAATAAATGTATTAAAAATGGCAATCCTGCCAAAGCTCTTATACCTATTTGAGACCTTGCCAATAGCTATACCAAGGATCCATTTAAAGAAAATACAGAACTTTTTTTTGCTTTTATATGGCGCAATAAAAGACCCAGAATAGGACATTCGGTCCTTCTGTCTCCTGGGGGGGAGGGCTGGGGGTGCCGGACGTGACCAAATATTACTTGGCGATGCATCTCAGGCAGACCTTGCCCTGGATGGACATGCTCCCAGGGGGTAGATGGACAGAGATGGAGCTGGGTTATGTTTACCTGGCTCACCTCTCCTCCCTACTAAACACCACGTCTGGGTCCTCCATGTCCTTCCCTGCTGTTATTTTAATGAACTCCATAGCTTTTACTAGGAAGATTTGGCGTGAATGTAACAAAGTAGGAGCTCTGACTCCACCCGGATCCTATTTAACTAATGTACTATATAACCCAGCTATCCCAGATAGCCTTTCCTGCACCCAGATGTTGTCTTGGGCCCAACAGGACATATTTCAGCTTCAACAACTCTTAAACCCAACTACTCGTAAGTTATGGACTTTTGACCAGTTGGAGAACCAATACAACTCCCTAACACCTCAATAATTCTATACATACATACAGTTCAGACACTTCCTCCACTCCCTGAGACCATCCATGACACTGGACCAACCCACAGACTTTGAACGCATCACCATGCTAGGGTCAGGCCACCCTCACCTAATATCCACACTATATAAACTTCTATTAAACTGCACCCCCTCGGAGGAGGTTAAACACAGATATATGGAAAGTGGAAAAAAGCCTTAAATAGACCCATCTCACCAGTCATGTGGTGGTTGATCTGGGAAAACGCAACAAAAATGTCTAGATGCGTGGTCTACAAGGAGAACATCTATAAAATATTGATGTTTTGGTAAAAAACCCCAATGACCCTACATGTCATAATCAAGGGTATATCAGACATATGTTGGAGGTGCCACTCTGATCGAGGATCCCTGTACCACATCTTCTGGCAATGCCCCCAGATCCATAAATATTGGGACATGGTCTGGGTAGTGATGGTTCAGGTCATGGAGGTGGACCTACCTTTAGATCCACTACACTTCCTCCTAGGTCTTCCCATTAAAGGAATTTCTAAACCCTCAAAAGCACTAGCTCAACACATGCTAACAGCGGCTAGACGCTTAATACCTAAGCAGTGGAAGTTTGAAATAGCCCTTACACATAATCAATTTACTTCCAATATAGTAGAAAACCATGCTATGGAATACCTAGCGGCTTTAAATGAAGACACCTTGACGCAATTCAATAGGTGTTGGGATACATGGGACCGCTCTAAATATGGCTTCCAACATATCCAAACCCCCGTAACAACCCCTCTTCCGGACCCACCCTAAAAGGTGGATATTAATATCATCCAATGACTTGAACAGGCAGGCTGATTTGTTCTTCTTTTGCTATCACATGTCTTATTTTTTCTCTTTCTGGTTGTAATACATCTCTCTTAACTTCGGTTTGTTTTATTATCCATAAAGCCCCTTACTGGTGCAGGCCTTTACACCTAAACCTTTGGGAACGGCATTGCCCTAACATCCACCATCAAAGAGCTGTCACACAGAGACTGCCTACTTAGCCGAAATGTAACGCCCTTGGATACCGCCTTATATACTGTCTATAAGACTACTGTAAACATAGCCCACCCTCAGTGGGCACTGTTTCAGTTATTGTTTTTTTTATGTAACTGGTTTCAGCAGGACTTATGTTATCCCATTCTCAAAATGTATAACTTGTACATGCTACAATTTAACAATAAAAACTTGAATAAAAAAAACCTCATCGCTGATGGGTATTGATGAGGCAGTACTGATTGGCACTGATGAGGTGGCACTGATGATGAGGCACTTACAGTATCTTACAAAAGTGAGTACACCCCTAACATTTTTGCAAATATTTTATTCTATCTTTTCATGTGACAACACTGAAGAAATGACACTTTGCTACAATGTAAAGTAGTAAGTGTACAGCTTGTATAACAGTGTAAATTTGCTGTCCCCTCAAAATAACTCAACACACAGCCCTTAATGTCTAAACCACTGGCGACAAAAGTGAGAACATCCCTAAGTGAAAATTTGCAAATTGGGCCTAATTAGCCATTTTCCCTCCCTGGTGTCATGTGACTCGTTAGTGTTACAAGGTCTCAGGTATGAATGGGGATCAGGTGTGTTAAATCTGGTGTTATCGCTCTCACTCTCGCATACTGGTCATTGGAAGTTCAACATGGCACCTCATGGCAACGAACTCTCTGAGGATCTGAAAAAAAGAATTGCTGCTCTACATAAAGATGGCCTAGGCTATAAGAAGATTGCCAAGACCCTGAAACTGAGCTGCAGCACAGTGGCCAAGACCATACAGCGGTTTATTTATACCAAAAGTGTAGCGCTCAACCTTATACTTATAGAAAGTAAGGAGCAGGTCTTTCAAACCTCCATCAAGTATTCAAAATTATTAATATAAGTAAAGTGCCAGTGCATAAACCAATCAAAATTGTGTAAACAGTGAAAAGTGATTAAAGTTCATGAATAGTTCATATAGAATCCAAAAATATGTGCAAAAACAGCAAAATGTGCAGCAAGATGTCAGTCTATGCAGATGTCTATGTAGTTCTCAAAAGGACAGCACATGAACAGATAAATAGATGATTCAGTGGGGTCTTCCAACACATTAATGCGCTTACCAGATAGTAGAGAAAATGTTGCTTGGATGTGTATGGGGGCTCTGGAGGTCGTAGATCAACATAAATAAATGACACAGATATAGACACTCCAGGACAGGTAACCAGGGGATGCTCCAAATCTTCCCCCCAAAAAAACGGTCTCCAGATGGTGGTAACATGTAATGAAAAGCTCACATATTGTAAAACCCTTTAAAATATCAATGTATTGAAGATATTGCACTTACATGAATTGAGATGAAATTGAGCTCAAACAAGTCAGTAGCCGGCATGAAAGTAAAGCACAGCGGAATGGGGTCGGTCACTCCCGATGCGTTTCGTCTCCATAGATGTCGTCTAACAGTGGTTTAAGAGGACAGGTTCCACTCAAAACAGGCCTCGCCATGGTCGACCAAAGAAGTTGAATGCACGTGCTCAGCATCATATCCAGAGGCTGTCTTTGGGAAAGAGATGTATGAGTGCTGCCAGCATTGCTGCAGAGGTTGAAGGGGTGGGGGGTCAGCCTGTCAGTGCTCAGACCATACGCCACATATTGCATCAAATTAGTCTGCATGGCTGTGGTCCCAGAAGGAAGCCTCTTCTAAAGATGATGCACAAGAAAGCCTGCAAACAGTGTCAAATATGTCATGGATGAGTGGAAGAGGACTCCAGTGACAACCTGTGAAGCTTTGGTGAACTCCATGCCCAAGAGGGTTAAGGCAGTGCTGGAAAATAATGGTGGCCACACAAAATATTGACACTTTGGGCCCAATTTGGAAATTTTCACTTGGTGTACTCACGTTTGTTGCCAGTGGTTTTGACATTAATGGCTGTGTGTTGAGTTATTTTGAGGGGACAGCAAATTTACACTGTTATACAAGCTGTACACTCACTACTTTACATTGTAGCAAAGTGTCATTTCTTCAGTGTTGTCACATGAAAAGAGGGGTGTACTCACATTTGTGAGATACTGTATCTTAAACCTAGCAATACCAAACTCCTGTCAACGATTAGACATGTGACATTTTATACATATTTTGTTTCTTTCTGAAACTCAAAAAGTTTTGAAAACAGTTGAGAGCTGTGTCAAAAAAACTTCACAAACCAGAATGTTCCATTAGTCAAGGTAGCCTCCTTTTGCACCCCAGCATTATGAAAACAATTACCTTCACTGGTAATAACCACATGAACAAGGTTTGCAACTACCAAGTCCCACCAGTGGCACTGATTTAAGACACAGGGAGAATTCTTCCACTATGCAAATCCACAGTGGAAAACCAGTTGCACAGCAATGATATCAGGATTCAATAAAACTTTTTTATTCCAGTGAAATGCACCAGGGACAGGAGGTTCCAGGTGGGGCTTGAATGTTCATATGTTTATTGAACACTAAGATCAATACTGTGCAGTTGTTTTTTTTGTTGTGGACAATAGCCATGTGGTTTAGGAAAATAAAAATACTAGACTGGTGGACGTTCTCACAAACTCACTGAAAGTAATTCTAAAGTTTTTTTTTTTTCAAACATGTTATACTTACCTGCTCTGTGTAATGGTTTTGTACAGAGCAGCCCTGATCCTCCTCTTGTCGGGCCCGCCACCAGTGTTCCTACCTCCCCTCCCCCCAAGTGCCTTCATAGGAAGTGATTTTCTATGGGGGGCACTCCTGTGGGCTTGCTCCCATGCCAGGCTGTTTGCGTCTATTCAGACACACAGCTCGGCTCAACTTCTGCTCTCTGCTCACTAGCTGCCATTGGCTCCTGATGTTTCTGAGGCAATGAGAAGTTACAGAGCGGCGAGAGACTCTGCAATCGAGCACATCACTGTATCAATATTGGGCTCAGGTGAGTATAAGGGGATGCTGAAGGAAAGATACAATCAGAAAGTAAAAAAAACTTCTGCCTTTACAACCACTTTAGGTGTTCAGACATAAACATTTTGATATTCATGACACAGTTTCTTTAGATAAATACAGAAGAATACAGGGACCTACTAAAACTCTCTCAGGGAACCTTATTGGCACATCAAGTAACCACAGCAATGCCTCTTCACTTCTTCCCCTCTTTTCCATAGCCTCCATCTTCCCTGCCCCTCTCTATCCCTTCTCATCTTCTTCTCTCTCCTTTATTTTTTTATTTTCTATTTTTCTCTTCAAATCCCCAAATCAATCACCCACCTTCTGTCAACTCAGCAGCAGGAATAGTCACCAAAGGGCCCCTGAGCAAGAACAACTTTGGGACTTTAATTTGACTATCGTCCAAATACAACCATATAAGATAGATAGATAGATAGATAGATAGATAGATAGATAGATAGATAGATAGATAGATAGATAGATAGATTAAATGGTGTCAAGAAAAATATGAGAAGTATGTCTAAGTGCTGGTCAGGTAGGGAATCTACTTGGCTATTGCTACCGAGAAACAGAAGGTATACTCATTCTAAGGACAAGGCCACTATTACCACCAACACTGAGTTATTAGATGTCCTGAGTTGTGCAGCCCTGGACTATATTATGGATTTTGTTTTTCCCCGGAGTGAAGAATAGCTTAATTTTCTTCTGTTATACATTATGGGTGTTCTGCAATACCGGTTCCTCTTTACCAGCACAAGTGCATCTCATTACTAGACCACTGACCCAGATGTAATTTCTGTATCAGCACTAGTGCCCTTTATGTGCCCTCCCTTGATCCATCTGAAAGCTTGCCCAGTAGACTGTTTGATGACAATGACTCCTGTTACTCCAGCATGCTCACTAAACTTCATATCATATTTATTAACTGGTCTCCTGAAGAAGCAGAACTTGATTCTACGAAATGTGTAGAGTTTGAGGGCTAGTCCCACCCCCAGTTTTGATATGTTATACTGTATACAGCTACTTCTTAATACTGGGTATACTGTATGTTACGGATACAACGCTTTACATTGCCCATGTGAGTACGTGGTTTTGTACACTGAGAGCATGACACATCCTACGGATGACTTTCAGATATTGTTGATCTTATTTATGAACATGCTATAAATTTACTTTCATATTTTAATCATGTGTAAATTAATAAAATAATTTGTTTTTAATCTAATGTATATTACTGTGTGGGTGCCTTAATAATCCACTCGATAGATAGATAGATAGATAGATAGATAGATAGATAGATAGATAGATAGATAGATAGATAGAGAGATACGATAGATACAATAGATACGGTATATAGATAGATGGATAGATAGATAGATAGATAGATAGATAGATAGATAGATAGATAGATAGATAGATAGATAGATAGATAGATACAATAGATACAATAGATATGGTAGATATGGTAGATAGAAAGATAGATAGGTAGATAGATAGATAGATAGATAGATAGATAGATAGATAGATAGATAGATAGATAGATAGATAGAGAGATACGATAGATACAATAGATACGATAGATAGATAGATAGATAGATAGATAGATAGATAGATAGATAGATAGATAGATAGAAATATAAGTACATAGAAAGATAAAATAATGTCAAGAAAAATAGTAGAAGCGTGTTTAAGTGCCGATCAGGAATGGAATCTGCTTAGCTATTGCTATCCAGGAGCACATGTATACTTTTTACCAGTTTTTTTATTATTAGTTATTTTCAGTATCATAGCTTTTAATTTTGAACTTTAAAATATTTACTTTTTCTTAGAATGATGTATTTATTTTGTGTGCCGATGGGGAATAAATTAATTCAAGTTACGCTTTATTTTCTATAGAGATTCATTTTACTAAGGAGCTGTGTTTTAGATTAATCTCCGATGACTGCTGAGCCGGCATACACTCTTGTGTGTTTCAGAGATATCAGGGGAGATTTATGCATTATAAATATACGTATGTGTGGCTAATACAACTGCATTGTGACCTAAGAAGCCACACAGATTATTTATTTGATTTATGTAAGCTATTCAGCAACATGTCTCCACATTAGCCTTGCTGCCACTGAGCTGACTCTTTCAGTGGAAACTCCCCCACTCTCTCTATCATCAGAATCTACCCTTGATTGGGTTATTGGAGACAAAATCCTGAAAGAGCCCAAAACAAAGAAAATTTGCATTATTTTACATTGCACAGATATTTGTTCTTATTTTCTTAATTTTTTTCTTTTCACGGGTATTTGCAGTCATTTTAGAGTAAATATTGTCAATTTTAAAAACCCGGCTCAGACCAAATGATACATAATTGTTTTTTTTTTTCACTGCCTTAATTTTTTCCTTACATTTCTTTTCCTAATACTTGATACTATAATTACATTGTTTTTTTTTGTCACATTTTAAAATCCTGGTAATTTATTATTATTTTGTATGTAAATGGTCATATTTTCATTTGGTCAAAACTGATAAATATTATTAGACTGTCATTTTTTGCACACATCTTATATTCTTATTTGTTTTTTTATTCTTGGCAACATAAATTAAGAATCTATTAGGTGACGTACTGTATATGAGGGATTTTCTGTAGCATGTTCCTTATGGGATGTTCCTTAGGTTGGCTATTTCATTATTTTTTTAATGAGCTAAACATTGATACAATACAAATAAAACCTAGTTCGGTGTATATTTTGTTATATTAAATGTTTAAATGATTAAAATTTTAAAAATGTACACCTGTTACAATAGTTTGTATCTATGGATCTATAGATATACAGGGGTTGATTTACTAAAGCTTGAAAGTGCAAAATTTGGTGCAGCTCCATAGAGAAACCAATCAGCTTCAAGGTTTTATTGTCAAAGCTTGGATTGAACAAGCTGAGGTTAGAAGCTGATTGGCTACCATGCACAGCTGCACCAGATTTTGCACTCTCCAGCTTTAGTAAATCAACCCCACAGTATCTCACAAAAGTGAGTACACCCCTCATATTTTTGTAAATATTTAATTTTATATCTTTTCATGTGAAAAAAACTTAAGAAATGACACTTTGCTACAATGTAAAGTAGTGAGTGTACAGCTTGTATAACAGTGTAAATTTGCTGTCCCCTCAAAATAACTCAACACACAGCCATTGATGTCCAAACAGCTGGCAACAAAAGTGTGTACACCCCCTAAGTGAAAATGTCCAAATTGGGCCCAAAGTGTCAATATTTTGTGTGGCCACCATTATTTTCCAGCACTGTCTTAACCCTCTTGGGCATGGAGTTCACCAGAGCTTCACAGTTTGCCACTGGAATCCTCTTCCACTCCTCCATGAGGACATCACAGAGCTGGTGGATGTTAGAGACCTTGCGCTCCTCCACCTTCCATTTGAGGATGCCCCACAGATGCTCAATAAGGTTCTTATGCACAGTTTAAGTGTGAATTTTAAGGTGCCTTAAATGTTATTGTAGATTGAATATCTTTGGATCTTTATCTCAAATCTCAAAATTATCTCAAATTTCAAAATAATATTTCTCTTTCTGGAAGCCACTACACTGTGACAAGATAGGAGAAATGTATTATTCAACTGACTTAATAAGTGTCCTATATAGGATTTAGGGTATTTTAGACAAACTGTTGGAACCTAATTTGGGTCTTGATCAAACAGGGTAGTAACATCAATTCCTGTTGCAGGTGGACAGTGCCAAACCAATGTCTGTCATATGAGCTCCTTCAATTACTGGGTTGCATATCTGATAGACCTGATAAGTAGCCCATGATCCCGATTTTTGGAAGAATTATTCATAGAATTTAGCTCATGTATTCTGTACCCAAATTTGAGGCTGCATTTGTCTCATAAACTAATTTCCTCTGTGAGTTGCAGAAAAATATACATATTTTTCTTTATTTGTTATGTGTGTTCTTGTTTTGTAAAAAGTGAGTAAAAATATTACAATGGGGAATGAGACAATTTTGAAGGAATTATTTCTCTCTGGTTTGTCTGACCGTCCAGCTCTTCAACCCCCTCTCTTTCTTTTCTTCCTTATCATCTATCTTCTGACAATAATCTGGAATTTGCTGATCATCTCCCTCATAATCACCGACTCTCACCTTCATGTTCCTATGTATTTCTTCCTTGGGAATCTGGCCAGTTTAGATCTCTGTTGTTCCTCTGTCACTGTCCCAAAAATGTTATTTGACCTTCACACCAAAAGAAGAACAATTACAATAACAGGCTGTATAACCCAAGTCTTCTTCTTTTTATTCTTTGCCACTTCTGAGATTTTTCTTTTGACTGTCATGTCCTATGATAGATATACTGCAATTTGTAAGCCATTACAGTACATACAGATCATGAGTTGGAAAGTATGTGTACAGTTGGCTTCCATCGTATGGGGTCTTGGCTTTACTAATGCTTTAGTTCACACACTTTGTGTCTTAAGATTAACATTTTGTGAAATAGCTGTTATAGAAAGCTTCTTTTGTGACCTTCCACAGTTGTTTCAGATCTCATGCAGTGGAGCCTACATCAACATTCTGCTCATATTTATTTTGGGTGCCTTTCTTGGAGTTGGGCCTCTCATACTGACCTTTTTACCCTATATCCCTATATTCAAAACTGTCCTCAAAATGCAAGTTAAAGGTAAAAGGAGTAAAGTTTTCTCTACATGTACCTCTCATTTGACAGTGGTCTTCATATTTTATTCCTCTGTTATGTTTAATTATTTTCAACCAAGTGCAAATCATCATTCTGGTGGTGAGAAAGTGGCCCCTGTCTTTTACACGGCAATTGTCCCTCTACTCAATCCTCTGATTTACAGTTTGAGGAACCAGGAGTTTAGAACAGCATTTCAAAAATTGTTTAAGAAGATCTTCCCACTACAATCTAATAATTATCTAAGATAAACCCTCATCCAGACAGAAAAAAGTGGAAAGATGTGTGCTTTAAAATGTATCAATAGGCCTTTTTACTTTTAAAGTCCAACTCCCATAAAGCTAAAACTCCTCCCTTGCAGTGGTTAGAATTTCTATGAAGGGAAAAATTATATTTTATCATAGTTCTCTCATTTTAGACTACATATAATTGACACAAACATAGGTGTTTGTGGACTCCTCTTCAAGTTAACAAGATATATAAAAAACATAGTATCATACAATATGGTCAATATCAACATGTGCATGCACCACCTTGTATATTGATATTGACCATATTGTATGATACTATGTTTTATATATTATGTTAACTTGATTACTTAGTGTATTCTGCTCTATTAAAGACATTAACTGAGTTTTTGACCCTCTGTTAATTATTCCCTGAAGAAGGAGAATAACCAGCTGACTCCGAAACATGTCGGGTTAATGTACCTCCTCAAAAAAAAAAAAAACAGTGTGTGGCATTAGTGAGGTGCCATTGTTTCATCATAGGGTCAACACATGCATATTTTGTCTTGCAGCTACTTTATGTTTTTAGCACATGTTATATTCTAAGCATCAACCCAAAGTTATACCACTGTGGTTGTCTGCATGCTTTATATTATTATCTAATAAAATTGTATATTTATTTTACATTTATATATCTATCTACTTTTTTTACATTGTCTGCCCTTAAAGTCCAAGGGGGTCCATTTTGTCTCAGCCTAGTGCTTTTTCCAATAGTACCATTGAATATAAGATGTTGGCAGCATTCTATCACCCCATTTCCTCATCATCCTTCCTAATTATTATTAGAAATATAAGTGTATGATGCCATAGCCATAATCAATAAGTAGTTTCGTATATCAATTATTTTTTTCTTTCCTTTGCATGTGTAAAACTATTATTGTAATCGCTATATGAAATTCCACCTCCTGTTATTTAAAATGTAAATAATTACTGTTAAACCAAAAAATACTGATTATAAATTAGGAATAATAGCTACTCTTCAAGGCATTATATAATTTTTACAAGGTCCAATTTGTTATAGTGAACTGTACATTTTTTTCCCTATAACAGATTAGTTACTTTAGTTTCCAATTAAACTCAAAATAGTAATGTCTAATTTGAGAGTGACAACCGGTGGCCAAGGGAGGTAATGCATAAGCAAATACAGATTTGATGTTTAAACAAATTCACCAATCAGGAGAAGGTTCCACCTTCTGGGCCAGGTTTAGTCAAATTTGTATGAGTGTATTGTTTTGCCACTGAATGAGATGTCAAGAGGAATAGGGGGATTATCTAAACATCATCTGAACAAGAGGGAGGACCATCTACACACACCATCATAATATCATCTGACACCTCAGTGATGCCAGGACACAGCTCCAGCATAGCTAGATGCCATTTTGCGAAACCAAACTACAAGCAGCAACTGGCAGCCATTTTAGAGTTCGGCGGTGATCATTGTAAGCAAACAGCTATTTTTAAAGGACACAGCATAACACACTGTGGATGTTTATGCCTTCTAGCTTTTGTCTGGGGGAAAAGTGAAAGCATTTTAATTATCTGATCCTCCACTTCCCTGGAAAACAGAGCTCCCTCATACTCTATTCATCAGTATCCTCACATCTAATGCAGGGCTATGGAGCTTGTATTAGTCTGCCAAACCAGCTGCTGACAAGGCCTGTGCTTGCAATCACACAAGAATAAATAACATTAACGGTTCGGTTCACTTATAGTCTAGTCACATTGTTGACAATTAAGCCCCAATGAAGGTGGGTGCTCTTGGACCCACAAAATGCATTGGCTACTCCTTGGATTGTCCTCCTGATTTTTATTGGAATACAGTCATATCCAGACCTCTTAGCCATGGTGTGGCATCTCAATTTCTATTTTTTGTTACATTACATTACAAGCCAAGGTGACCATGAAGATCTTCTGGGGTGTAGAAGCTGCCTGCCTGCTAACCAGATTTACATCAACAAACTTTCAGATAGCAATACCAGTGAGATAACCCTGTGGGTCCTGAGCTATTATTCCAAATTCCACAACTTGGTGCAAATGTATGGGGACATGGGAACTGTCAGGATACAATATTTGTAGGCACATGGTATACCATTCATCTATTGAAATAGCGCCGCTACTCCAAAAAAATCCCTTAATGATAAATAGGATAAGATAGCGACTCATGTGCTCGGTTGGCCCCAGTTCTCAGGCTATCAAAAGTCCAATCAGGGGCGTGGCTTGCGAGCGCTCATGATGGCAGCCTAAGCCGAGAGCTCTCTGCACTGACCAGGGGAAACAACGACTAAAGAGCAGATCCAGAGCACTATCCACCCAACAACTGTACCCCATAGGTACCGGACGCCGAGGAGACCATGCAGTGGAAATGAAAGGAAGACCGACTGCCACAAAAACTCACGGACTTCTTCCACCGACCTGCACTGAACGAACGGGGCGCGCGTGTTGCAACGAAAGATCGGAACTTCCACGAAGATTCCGAAGCCGCGGACGAGTACAACGTGGCGGCCTATACGGATCTCCCTGATGCTGACTCAGATGAAGGACGGGAAGCTCCTGACCATTATCCTAATTCCTCCGCACGACGCAGCCCAACCACAGCTAGCCCTGCCAAGGCCAGGATGCGCCTAGACACAGCTCACCAGGACACAGTGAGTACTGGAGTTCAGGCCTTGGGCCTAGCACACAACCCAGAACAGAGCATTGCTTCATTTCCCACCTCAGGACAGCCAGTCCTGGACACAACCATGAAGGACATGCTACTGTCTTTACAAACATCACTTATGTCAAATATATCGTCCATATTTGTTAAAGTCACAAAGGACATACGCAAAATTGATCATAGGGTCCAACACCTAGAAGACAAAATGGACGACTGTACCAACACAGTCAATAATCTTGTAGATGCTTACACTGACCAAAAAGAGGATATAGCTTGGATTCGAGACAAATTAACCGACCTCGAGGACCGCAGTAGACGGAACAACCTAAAACTACGAGGAGTCCCCGAGTCGGTTCCACCACAAGGCCTCCTAAAATATGCCACAGACTTATTCTCATCCTTGCTCCCCACGTTATCCCCAACAGACCTGATTATTGATCGGATCCACAGGATCCCTAAGCCCAGACACATGGAAGAAAATGTCCCTAGAGATGTCCTCATGCGGATACATTTTTTTTCCACTAAGGAACAAATTCTACTCAAAACACGTCAAATGTCCACCTTTCCAGCCCCATACGAAAAGATCCAAATCTACCCTGATCTTTCCAAACATACCCTAAAAGCTCGCAGGGAACTAAAGACAGTCACCAAGGCACTCTCTAACCACAAGATTCTGTACAAATGGCATCATCCAGCCACAATCCTGACCACGTACAATGGGAACGCACATGCCATCTCGTCCCTAGAGAAAGGCATGCACCTCCTTCAGCTGTGGGGCATCATACCAGACACACCGGGAGACCCCACTCATGCGTACCAACGGGGAGACCCACGGCCCCAGTGAAAAAACGACAAGCCAAGGCGTAACCAAAGAGATGACTGATGCTAGCCCGAACGTATACACTACGAACCCCTGGTCAAGCACAATGCTCGACTTGTTGAACCTAATAGACTTTACCCCCACTTTCTCCTGCGGTTACCCAGTTGATGTGCTGCACAGCTCCTGTCTAAGAGTTATTGTTTTTTTTTTTTTTTTGGGTTACATATAATCACCACAGGAGACAATACAAACTTCTTTTTTCGCTCCTCTACGCATTTATTTACCTCAATCCCTAGTCTCTTCCTCTTTTCTTTTTGTCTTTTTTTTGTCTTTTTGTTTCCCTATCCACTCTCCTTTAGCAATTGTCTTAACCTGACTGCCAAGCAACGCCGGACCCAAAGCACCCCTCGGAAAAAAACCATCAAGTCGCAAGCGAGGTCAAACGCATAAACCTCCGGAAAGGACCTACCCCAACTTCTTCGGATTCCCTTGCACAGACTACGGAACAGTGAGTTAACTCAAGCTGCACTCCATACAACCCTTACCATGCCAATTAATATTTTCTCAATTAATGTAAATGGACTGAATCATCCAGTCAAACGGAGCTCTCTCTGGAAAACAGCACTACAACACAATTGTGACTTATTATGTGTACAAGAGACCCACTTTCTAAAAGACCAACATCCTAGATGCTCCCATCCCCAATTCACGCAGTACTTTGAGGCCTCCTATACTAAAAAACAGAGAGGGATCTTCATAGCCGTAAGGAATACAGTAAACTTCCAACTCCACAAATCTGTTACTGACCCAGAAGGCCGCTATATAATTCTGGTGTGCACAATCAACTCAGTAGACTTGACATTAGTCACCCTGTATGCCCCTAACCGGAAACAGATACCCTTCATCAAAGCAACTATCAAAGCTGCGAGAAAGCTTCAAAAGGGCCACCTTCTCCTCTGTGGAGATTTCAACATTGTTCCCGACACAAAGATGGACACATCAGCTATAACTATAAGATATGACTCCCCATTGGGACACCTTTTAACTTCCAATGAACTACTGGACGTGTGGAGGTGCTGTCATGCGAGTGAGCGAGACTACACTTACCTTTCTCCCCGTCACAACACCTACACACGTATAGATCTATTTATCTCGGATAGACTGTTTTTAAGCAATGTACTTTCCTCTGTGATCCACACTGTCACCTCGTCTGACCACGCACCCATTAGCATCACAATTAAGGACAATTCCAACAACCCGCAAGCATACAGGTGGCGGGCCAATTCCTACCTCCTACAAAGTGATCCACATAAAACCACTCTTCAAAACCACCTTAAAAATTACTTTGACAACAATGCTGACAAAAACACAGACCCGGTGACAGTGTGGCTTGCTCACAAAGCTGTAATTAGAGGTTATCTGATACAAATGGGTTCCAGGGCCAAAAAACAAAGATTTACACGATTAGAGGAACTCAACGCAGCTATTGCTGATACAGACCGAAAGAACAAGGTTTCTCCCTCCCTGCCCCTTCAGAACAAACTTTTTAATCTGCGCCTTGAGCTACACTCCCTTCTCCTGGACTCCTTTGAAAGATCCCAAAGGAAACTAAAAGCCCAATCTTACACCACGGGCAACAAAGCGGGCAAGGCCATGGCCTCCCGAATTAAAGGACACCGTATTAAAACCAAAATCATAAAGTTAATCCACCCATCCACCAACCAAACTATCCTAAAACCCCAGGACATAGCTAATACTTTCAGCCAATACTATAGTGAACTTTATAACCTAAAAGACGATCCGTCCACCCACCAACCAACACAGCATGAAATACAAGAGTTTCTTCAACACATCAACCTCCCTTCCTTATCGCAAAATCAAATTGACAATTTGAACAAACCTTTTACCTCCTCTGAACTGACAGAAGTTATTTCCCACCTCCCCCCATCTAAATCCCCCGGCCCAGATGGTTTCCCCGGGGAATACTACAAACAATTCCAAGATATCCTCACACCACACCTAAAACGAGCACTGAACCGTATCTCCTCCTCATCTATTATCCCAGCCGAAATGTTAGAGGCCAACATAATCACACTCCCAAAGCCCGAGAAAGACCCTTCTTCCCCGAAAAACTACCGACCCATCTCGCTACTGAACCTAGACCTGAAGATCTACTCCAAACTATTAGCTAATAGACTAGCCACACTACTCCCGTCTCTCATTCATGCAGACCAAAATGGGTTTACCAAGGGTCGACAATCCTCTGACGCTACCAGGAGGATACTAGATTTGATCCATTTCGCCGAAACATCCGGGAAGCCTTCTCTGCTCCTATCTTTGGATGCAGAGAAGGCGTTCGATAGAGTGAATTGGACCTACCTTTCCATGGTCCTCTCCAAATTTGGCTTCAAGGGAAGATTCCTAGATGCGTTCATGACTCTGTACTCCACCCCGTCGGCAAGAGTGTTTACCTCTGAAGCTATTTCAACACCGTTCCCAATAACCAACGGCACGAGACAAGGTTGTCCTCTGTCTCCCCTGATTTTCAATTTACTGATCGAACCCTTAGCAGAACACGTCAGATCGAACACCAAAATCACAGGTTTAAAGGTGGCCTCCCAAGAACGCAAGATAAACCTGTTCGCGGACGACGTTATACTAATCCTCACTAACCCCTCCTCCTCTCTCCCAGAAGCTCAAAAGCTTTTGTCCTGGTTCAGCAAAGTCTCGTACTACAAATTAAATGACTCTAAATCCTCCATTCTAGCCCTCAAAATAGATACCACTTCCCAATTATTACTACAACAACAATTCCCATTTGTGTGGGCCGAGAGCAGCATAACCTACTTAGGCATCCAACTTACTAAAACGTCAAAAGCACTCTTCAAGTCCAACTATCTCCCGCTCCGCACCAAACTACAATCAGACCTTCTCACCTTGTCTAAACTAGAGTTCTCCTGGATCGGTAGACTATCCGCTTTCAAAATGATTCACCTCCCGAAAATTCTTTTTAGAACATTGCAGATCCCTATCCCGACCTCCTACTTTAAATCCCTACAACGTATACCAGCGACCTACATATGGGCAGGGAAAAAACCTAGAGTAGCCCACCAAATCTTGATTAGACAGAGGCAAGTGGGAGGAGCCGGATATATAGACTTCGCAGATTACTACAAGGCATCAATACTAGCAAATTTAAACGATTGGTTCCGTCCTACTCCCATAACTACATGGGGGAAAATAGAAGCCTCCTTCACACAAGCCCATTCCCTGGAAAACTGGCTACTTTCCTCGCCACTGACAAATAAAACACCAACACATATCCCTCTAGCGATGCAAGCATCAGTCGCAGTATGGAAGGCACTAATTAAAGACTCCTTAGAGGACCCTAATGCAATCCCTATCCAAATCCCTACCCAAGCACTATCATGTATCATTGAATCAATTCGTACCTCAACATGGCAGGACAAAGGCATCCATTTTATAAACAACCTCTTTGCAGAAGATACTAATATTCCCAAATCCTTTGCCTCTCTCCAAGAGGGAATACAAATTACCCTCATCATAAACCTATAATTACTTACGCATACAACATTGCATCTTGCGCTTCAGAGCTTGGCCTCTCAAAATTGCCCACCAGATATGGACATACTACAAAACTCCCAAACCACATTCCAAGGCTATAGCGCCTCTATATAACACGCTTCAACATAAAAACATCCCATGCAAGATAAGACCTTACCTATTGTGGGAGCGAGACACCAAACAGAAATTCACTACACATCAGTGGAAAAAGGCTCTTACCCATACGTTCCAGGCCACTAAAAACTCTACCTTATGGGAAATGACCTTGAAAATCTCACAAAGATGGTACCTCGCTCCATCTCAAAAATCACCGGACCTTGCATACCCATTCTCGGAAAAAGGTGACTACACATCACTTAAGGACAAACCACAGA
>BLSH010410962.1:15183-25723 GCA_018402905.1 Glandirana rugosa | reverse complement strand
CGGCTACAACAGTGGTGGTCATCTTTCTTGATATATGGGGCTCTTAAATGTGTGGAACCTGACACCCTTAAAGAGCCACACATAATGTTCAATAATGTAATGCTACAGAAAACCATCAGAGACTCAAGAAATGCAACAGGAGGCAGACACTGCCAACATGCTATAGGACTGGTTGGAGACTGTGAACACGCTATAATAGTTGAGGAAATGGGGACACAGGAAGTTGTCAGACTGGAGACATCTACAGTGCCTTGAAAACCCCTCAGTGGTGGCTCATCCATCAGGGTGCACGGGCGCCGCCCCCTCTCTCCTGTCTCCTCCTCTGTCATGAATAGATTCATGCATAGCATGAATCTATCCATGGCCGTCCGTGACCACCCCCCCCCCCCACATTCATGCAGCCAGCCCCTTTGTGGCACCAGCCGCATGAATTACCGCGGGGGGGGCGGTGTCTATGAAGCATCTCATTAGATTCATAGGCTCTAATTGGCTTCATTAAAGTGTGGCTTGTGGCGCAAAGCCCTTAGAAAGTCAAATGAACATTTGCCTTTCTAACTGGGAACCGCTCTCAGCCAATCAGGAAGCCATGGTATGTTACCGGTTTCCTGATTGGCAGAGAAGACAGGCAATCCTATTGGACGCCTATCTCGGAGGTGAAGGAGGATGTCGCCGGAGCATAGAGAGCACGCTCCCTGCTCGCTGGACTCTGCACACTGCCAGCCTACTAACAGGGTAAGTGCGGGACTTTGTCCTGGCTTTGGAGGGGGGGGGGGTCTGTCAGTGCCGCAAACCCCTATCTGGGGCTCTGTATACTGCTCTGTTGGCTCTGTATACTCCTATCTGGGGCTCTGTATACTCCTATCTGGGGCTCTGTATACTCCTATCTGGGGCTCTGTATACTGCTATCTGGGGCACTGTATACTCCTATCTGAGGCTCTGTATACTCCTATCTGGGGCTCTGTATACTGCTATCTGGGGCTCTGTATACTCCTATCTGGGGCTCTGTATACTCCTATCTGGGGCTCTGTATACTGCTATCTGGGTCTCTGTATACTGCTATCTGGGGCTCTGTATACTCCTATCTGGGGCTCTGTATACTGCTCTGGTGGCTCTGTATACTACTATCTGGGGCTCTGTATACTCCTATCTGGGGCTCTGTATACCCTATCTGGAGCTCTGTATACCCTATCTGGTGACTCTATATACTCCTATATGGTGGCTCTGTATACCCTATCTGGGGCTCTATACACCCTATCTGGTGACTCTATATACTCCTATATGGTGGCTCTGTATACTCCTATCTGGTGCTCTGTATACTCCTATCTGGGGCTCTGTATACTGCTCTGGTGGCTCTGTATACCCTATCTGGGGCTCTGTATACTCCTCTCTGGGCCTCTGTATACTCCTATCTGGGGCTCTGTATACTGCTCTGTTGGCTCTGTATACTCCTATCTGGGGCTCTGTATACTGCTCTGTTGGCTCTGTATACTCCTATCTGGTGGCTCTGTATACTCCTATCTGGGGCTCTGTATACCCTATCCGGGGCTCTGTATACTCCTCTCTGGGGCTCTGTATACTCCTATCTGGGGCTCTGTATACTGCTCTGTTGGCTCTGTATACCCTATCTCTGGCTCTGTATACTCCTCTCTGGGCCTCTGTATACTCCTATCTGGGGCTCTGTATACTGCTCTGTTGGCTCTGTATACTCCTCTCTGGGGCTCTGTATACTCCTATCTGGGGCTCTGTATACTGCTCTGTTGGCTCTGTATACCCTATCTGGGGCTCTGTATACTCCTCTCTGGGCCTCTGTATACTCCTATCTGGGGCTCTGTATACTGCTCTGTTGGCTCTGTATACTCCTATCTGGTGACTCTGTATACTCCTATCTGGTGACTCTGTATACTCCTATCTGGTGACTCTGTATACTCCTATCTTTTTCGTTTCGTAGCGACTCCATACAAATACCGCAGGCCGGTTCGAATCTAGTCACATCGGCGGCAAATGTATCGACTCCATTCATACTCCCACGGCCAGATCCGAAACTAGTCGCATCGGTGGCCACAATTCACATCGACTCCATCCAAACACTCCGCAGGCCGGATCGAATCTACTCGCATCGGCGGCACAATGTTTCGTATTGATTCTATTTATGCACCCACAGCGAGATCTGAATCTAGTCACATCTGCGGCACAACGATTCGAATCCCGGCTCACAAATACATGACTTCAGGAGCTCTCTACCCCAAGTTACCAAATCTTCAACGATCAAAGCGGTTGGCTATCCCCATACACGCATTTTCTGCTATCCTTGTTTTCGCCTTCCTAATAAGGCTACTTTATTGCAATCATTGCAAACACATCTCCAGTGGCACTCAATCTGGCCACTCATCATCTCCAGTGGCACTCAATCTGGCCACTCATCGTCTCCAGTGGCACTTAATCCAGCCACTCATCGTCTCCAGTGGCACTCCATCCGGCCACTCATCGTCTCCAGTGGCACTCAATCCTGCCACTCATTGTCTCCAGTGGCACTCAATCCGGCCACTCATCGTCTCCAGTGGCACTCAATCTGGCCACTCATGGTCTCCAGTGGCACTCAATCCTGCCACTCATTGTCTCCAGTGGCACTCAATCCGGCCACTCATCGTCTCCAGTGGCACTCAATCTGGCCACTCATGGTCTCCAGTGGCACTCAATCCTGCCAATCATTGTCTCCAGTGGCACTCAATCCTGCCACTCATTGTCTCCAGTGGCACTCAATCCTGCCACTCATTGTCTCCAGTGGCACTCAATCCTGCCACTCATTGTCTCCAGTGGCACTCAATCTGGCCACTCATCATCTCCAGTGTCACTCAATCCGGCCACTCATCATCTCCAGTGTCACTCAATCCGGCCACTCATCATCTCCAGTGGCACTCAATCCGGCCACTCATCGTCTCCAGTGGCACTCAATCCGGCCACTCATCGTCTCCAGTGGCACACAATCCGGCCACTCATCATCTCCAGTGGCACTCAATCCGGCCACTCATCGTCTCCAGTGGCACCAGGTTGGACGTTATTTCATAACACAGGGCTCGCATTCTTCAGCAGGGGGCCATTCACGTTTCAAGGGGCGGTTCAGCCCATTTAAAAAAAAAAAAAACTGGACCTCTATGTCCCCTTAAACTACAGGCTTCCGGTCCAATGAGTTCTCGACCCCCAACCAGGACTTCACAAGCGAGGATGGCAGGTGTGTGGTACACGAGTTCCTTTCACTAAACGTTCACTTCACGACTTGGGCTGCTCATCAGGCGTTAGTTACTGCCACCTTTCTTTGCACGACACTCTGTTTTCGAAGGGCGACCCTTCACCTACACAGACAAGGTCGCTAAACGTCAAGCTGGCTGGCAGTGCATGCCTTAGAGCCTCTGGGGCTCTGGTCCATAGGTTTGTGCCGAGCACAGGTGGGCACCCGAGCTACCGGTTACCTGGCCAATCACCTCCTGGCTCATTTCGGTTGCCATGCACTCTTTTCCAGTCAACAGCGTTCAAACGCAAACCGTCTTCTTCACCACGACCGTCGTTCCTTAGTTCTGTCCTCCTTGTCTCTTTTCCGTATGCAACTCCTCGGTCCCCTCCTGCTTTACGACTTCTCTTAACACAAACCCCCCCCCCCCCTCCTTGTCTTTTATCTGATGCCACGGCGCAGACCGGCAGTGAAGACTTTGCTTCTGCCCAGGGGCGGACTGATAACCCATGGGGCCACCGGGCAATAGAAGATCATGGGGCCCCCCCTGTGTCCCTGTCCACACTCAAGCCAAACAAAACACCACCTACTTATTACACTGCGCCCACATACGTTCGTCCCTACAGATGTGGGAAAGGTGTCCTAAGTGCCCACGCTAGCGTGCCCCTATCAGACCAGGGACCGGAGCTCACTGCTGGAACTTGGTCCAGGACTGGGCTCCAGGATCAGCACAGATTGCTTGGGACTGAAGTACCAGGAGCCTCTCATGGAGCCCCCTACTGGCCAAGGGCCCTCGGGCTGTGCCCGAGTGCCCTTATGGTCAATCCACCCCTGCTTCTGCCCCTCTGTCACCCTCCAAGGGTTTAGAGAGTGGAAGCGTTCAGTCCCTCAGGGCTTGGACTATCCCCAAGCTCACAGCAGACCTGCGGCGTAGGGGTATTTACTACTACCCCTCCTCAGCCAGGAAAGCTGAGCTATTTAGGCTGTTCTTCCCACCGCCAGTGGCAGCTCAGCCCGGCACCCAGGCATCCATGCAGTCAATCTCCTCAGCTATTGCCCAGCTCCACTCCATGGTGGCACTCACGCCACCATGGCCAACCACCTCCCGTTAAACTGGCCCAGACCAGGTCAGTTATTCACGCCTTACCCTTTACAAGGGTGTGCCAAGAGACAGCTACAATCCCTCAATTTTGCTGAGGATTGTCCCTCAGGGGCGGTCCTTCATTTCCCGCCTCTTGGTTTTCTTTCTCAAATACAAGACCCCCGATCAATTTCTCAGGCCGGATCCAGCAGCAACAGCGGGTTTGTCAATATGGGATGAGTTCCTTAGAAATGGCAATGGTATTGTCAGGAAGACCGCCAGCATGATTCCCCTCAAGGCCCATCTGAGAACTTCCATTCATGCTGCTGCCTGTGCGCACGTTCCAGCGCCAAACAGGCCATTTAAACCCTGCTGATGCGCAGAATGGGTGCTGTCTGATCTACAGCGTTACCCGTGTTTACCTGCAATCTGCCACCTGTTCCTGTCTGTTATCTGACCCGGCTTGCTTGACACCTCTGATATCTGCCTGCACCCGAACCCAGCTTGTCTGGACCACTCTTCTACCTAACCCTCTGTACCTCGCTGCCAGCCCATTGCCAAACCTACTTGTCCCTGACTCCGCTGCTGTGCCTGTGTCCATCCGGTCTCCTCAAGCATCCTGCTCCGTCACCACCACCCTTTCAGCACATCTCCGGACCACCTGCTGACGGATACTCCTGGACTTCTACAGGCACCCATACCTCACCGTGCTCCTGTGGCCACTGTCTCAACTCTAGCGGTCACTCGAACCGGAGTCGTTAGTAGAGGCCACCCAGGGCCATCTTTAAGGCAGGGCAAAAGGGGCAGATGCCCTGGGCCCTGTCATTGTTGTGGAGCCCAAAGCAGCTGCCTCATACTTGCCAACTATCCTGGTTTAAATTCCCTTGTCCCTTGAAGTTTTAGACCTGTGCTGTGTCCCGATATCTAAGTGCTGCTACTAAAGCTGTCCAACTCTGCCCTATTGTTGTGTACAGATGGCTCACCTGCAGACCCTATGTGTACATATAAATAACCGGCATTGATATGTAAATAGCGGCAGCATTCATATGTAAATAGTGGCGGCCAGCTGCACTGATATGTAAACAAAGGTGGCATTCATATGTATATCATGCCCCCCTAAGGTCATATTCACCATCACCTATACTGGATGCTGCCCACTGGGGAGACAAAGGCATGCTTGAAAGTCCACAGCACGTGTCAGCTATGCATGAGGGTGTCATTGACAATTGATGGCACTGCTGTGCATCTGCTAAAGTGCAGCACATTTCTGTGGTGTCAGGAAAGCGACTTTGTGCTCCTCAGTCCATGGTGTGCAGGCAGTGAGGAGATGATGTGCTGTAACCTCTAGCAACCAATCTGTGGGCAGTAATGATGTGCTGTAACCTCTAGCAACCAATCTGTGGGCAGTAATGATGTGCAGTAATCTCTAGCAACCAATCAGTGAGCAGTATTGATGTACAGTAATCTCTAGCAACCAAACAAGCAGAAAACATGTGCTGTAACCTCTAGCAACTAATCAGTGAGCAGTAATGTGTGCTGTAACCTCTAGCAACCAGACAGTAAGCTGCAATGATATGCTGTGACCTCTGGCAACCAATCAAAATCACTGCTGATCTGATTCAGTGAATTGATTTTGAGTCTAGTTGCTATTTATTGTAAGTCTCAGAGCAGGTAGAGAGTGAAATTGCATGGGGGGGGGGGGGCCCCAAGAAAATATAGGCCCAGGGTCCAATCAATATTAAAGACGGCCCTGAGGCCACCCCGACCGTCAGGCTCTAAAACCTGGTATCCTCGTCAGTATCGGCTTCATCAACGCAGGTAGTCACAGATTCCGCAGCCCCTGCAAGCTTTGCTGCAATGTTGGCCCATCGCTGGTTCCTGATTCCTGGGTCATTTTCACACGTTTACCCCATCGTGGTCTGGGGGCCGCACCTGGACGGTGCCAACGGCGGTCTTTGCCACAGACAATCAGGCCATGGGCGAAGTCATAGACAAAGACAGGTCCAGTCGCTAGCCATCAGGTCCTTCCTACATAGGCTGGTGCAATTGTCCCCGCAGCATCAATTCAATGCACGCGGCGTTTATATCCCCGGCAGACGCACTCTCCCGCTTTAATTATACTTCCTGCTTTCCCAGGAACCTGGAGCCGACCCGACCACCTCTGTTATCCCACCTTGGTCACAGCTGACGCTGGGTTAACAGAACACCTGCACAATGCGATCCACCTCATCAACCAGTCGTTATCCTGCAACACCCTGAGGGCCTACATACTGCCTGGGACACCACGACAGCTCTTACCCTCCTACCCCGGGGCAGCAAGCATGTCCTGGCATTTATATTGTACTGCCACACGCAGCTGGCGCTATCCTCATACGCCATCAGACTCTTATCTAGTCGGCATCCAGCATTTTCTGTCCTTGCAGGACCCAGCTAAGCCGTCCTTTGTTCACAGTCCAGGCAGTCAAATCCATCCTACGTGGTATCCAGAGTAATTAGCAAACGCTTACCCATAACTAGGGTTGGGCGAACTTCTGGAAGTCCGGGTTCTGCTGGTTTGGCCGAACTTCGGGACAAAGTCCGGGTTCGGGTCCGGACAGAACCCGAACTTTGTCCCGGACCCCAAACCCCATTGAAATCAATGGGGACCCGAACTTTTAGGCACAAAAATGGCTGTAAAAAAGTCCTGGAAAGTCCTAGAGGTCTGCAAAAGGAAGGAAATGGGGTTAAGGGTGGGACAAGTGCCCTACAAAGAAATGGGGACAGGGAAATAACTAAAAGCATTTAAAAAAAAATAAAAACTTAAAAAAATCAAAAATGGAGGTGGATGTGGACCATCTTCAAACTGTGTCTGAAAAGTATTAATTAACGGGAGAAGCCATAGAACTGTTCTAAAATCATCTTCAAACTGTGTCAAAAAAGTATAAATAAGCCGGGAGAACCCATATCACTGTTCTGCACACATCTGGAAAGTCTATGTGAAACTACAGCATAGAGAAGAACAGGGATATGGTTTCGCTCTGCTATAGTTTCACATAGTTTTTAGATGATTTTAGAACAGTGATATGGGTTCTCCCGGGTAATTTATACTTTTTTGACACAGTTTGAAGATGATTTTAGAACAGTTCTATGGCTTCTCCCGTTAATTAATACTTTTCAGACACAGTTTGAAGATGGTCCACATCCACCTCCATTTTTGATTTTTTGATTTTTTTAAAAATATTTAAAGTTATTTCCCTGTCCTCATTTCTTTGTAGGGCACTTGTCCCACCCTTACCCCCATTTTCCTTCCTTTTGCAGACCTCTAGGACCTTCCTGGACTTTTTTACAGCAATTTTCATAACTTTTAGTAAAATAAAAAAAAAAAATAAAAACCTGCAAGACAATAGCATACTAGCTCATTATGAAATACTCACCTTGAAACGAAGATATGAACGAGCCGCTCGGTCCCCTCCGTGGGAGCGGACATCTTCACCCGGATCTTGCTTCCGGGTACGCGGCTCCGGCGCTGTGACTGGCCGGAGCCGCGAGACGTCACTCCCGCGCATGCGCGTGAGACCCGTTTTTCCCGGCAGGGTCCGGAACTAATGCCGGACTTTGCCGAGACATATACGGCGCATGTGCCGGAACGTTACATTAAATTAGAAAGGGAATATCTCCTAAAATGTACAGGTTTAGAAGATATTCATTTTACCTACAGGTAAGCCTTATTCTAGGCTTACCTGTAGGTAAAAGTAGAAAAAAAGGGTAGACAACCGCTTTAAATAGCCTTGTTGATGTGTTTTGTGCAATAGGCAGGATTGTCACGCAATTTTCATGAGGATATCCTAATACAGATCCATTGGCAGTAGTGAGATTATTATATATTATATTGATCGTATCACGTTCCTATGATCATGTGACCAAGACGTGACATAGGCAAGTGTTACGCTTAATTTCCAAGGTTGAGACCCGAAATGCATGTCCTCTTCGTTCCCCATTGGCCAGGATAACTGGTGGCAGTAATTTTGGAAGTGTAGCCCGAAATTGGTGATCTGGAAGCGCAGACCTCCTATTGGCCAGGATAACCGTGGGCGTTAATGGGGATTTTGGTCATGTGACGGGGTGACGACACATAAATATTAGAGGGTGGCATGCGTTCCTCCACTCATGCTGAAGAAGTCCTGCCCATAGGACGTAATGCGTACCTGAGGGAGGAACGCGCCGGATGTCACCCGCACGGCCATTGTAGCAATCTTATGTTGACTCTTATGAATGCATAGTGGCACCAGTGGAGGTGCTTTTATATGTGGGCACCCTATTTTATGCTTAATAAAACAACGCGTTTTTATACGGAGAGCACTAGAAAGTGTTTATTTTTATCGGCATAGGGTATCTTTCCTGCTGGAGTCTAAAGGAGCACCCATGCATGAGGATCTTCATCACCAATTGAGTGCCTGAAGGCCTTTGTGGTCGTATTAAGAAGGTGCGTTAGGGGAGATTGGTGCTCTGTGCAGACTTCCGCGCTGCGCACGCGACCGAAGCGGTGCCAAACGGCCCTAAACCTGCAAGACCCAGCAGCCAGTGCTGTCCGTTCTGCAGCGTTAGTGCGTTCCTGAGAGCAACCTGTATCCCGATCTTTGTTCCTGTGACCCGGCTTGTCTGACCTTGATTGACCTTCGCCTGCACCGACCCCCAGCTTGCCCACGACGACCCTTCTGCCTGACCCCTTTGTACCTCGCTGCCTGCCTGTTAACGACCCTGCCTGTCCCCGACGACTCTTCAGCCTGCACCTTCTGTACCGCTTGCCAGCCAGTTGCCGACTTCAGCCGGCCTCACTACTCTACGGATTGCACGAGCCACTGACGGACCCATCACACCATCAGTGTTCCTGTCCTGCCCTCGTGCCCAACCCTGTGCTCTGGAACCCTCTGCCTGCTCTATCAGGGGTTCCTGAACCAGGGTCGTAAGAGTGGTTGCTTCCTGCACAAGACAGACCCCACCACCAGGTGAGTGACAAGGTGAGAGGCTGCTAGTGGTGGTGGCAATTGGATCCACATTGTCTTCATGAGTTGAAGTGAAAACACCAAACCCCACATCGGGGGTCTCCGTATCCCAATGGCATTCTGATGGGCTGTTGTTTGCGCTGCACTATTTTCTATGAATTAACTTTGAGAGGATTGTGAATTGCCTTTGAGCGCTCAGCTTGCATTCTATTACTTCTACGACTTAACATATCTCTGCAGGGCCGGCTCTACCACTAGGCGGAGTAGGCGGCCGCCTAGGGCGCACTGCCGCCTAGGGGCGCCTGGCCACTGTTGATCTGTCACTGGCTGCTCTGCGTTGATTCATGAAGAAACTGACACTGTCTGACTGAGATAATGAGATTGTATTATCACATGCCATCTGCCAATGTATACAGAAATAATGACTGATCTGCCAAATACCCCCCCTCCGCCCCCCGCGTGTTTCATATCCATCTCGGTTGTAGGGCTTCCACCATAAATGTGTTTTATTGGGATTTTATAGACGACACAAAGTGGCTCATAATGGTGAAGTGGAAGGAAAATGATAAATGATACAAATAAATCTGTGAAAAGTGTTGGGGGCATTTGTATGGCGCCCCCTTTACTCCGATACCCCTAACTACAATCTAGAGGAACCAATTGCCTTCAGAAGTCCCCTAATTAGTAAATGGAGCCCCCCTGTGTGTCATTGAATCTCAGTATAAATACAGCTGTTCTGTGAAGCCCTCAGAGGTTTGTTAGAGAACCTTAGTGATGAAACAGCAGCATGAAGGCCAAGGAACACAGCAGACTAGTCAGGGATAAAGTTGTGGAGAAGTATAAAGCAGGGTTGGGTTATAATAAAATCTCCCAAGCTTAGAACATCTCATGGAGCTCTGCTCAATCCATCATCAGAAAATGGAAAGAGTGGCACAACTGCCAACCTACCAAGACATGGCCGTCCCCCTAAACTGACCGGCCGGGCAAGGAGAGCGTTCATCAGAGAAGCAGACAAGAGGTCCATGGTGACTCTGGAGGAGCTGCAGAGATCCACAGCTCAGGGGGGAGAATCTGTCCACAGGACAACTATTAGTCGTGCTCCACAAAAAAGACTACTACCTAACTCGTCTCGAGGTACTCTACAAGATTCGAACCCTCTAAAATAATATTGGGTTGGGACGAAATATGAAGAGGTGTTGAAATAGGGACTGATCAGACGACACAAGGAACCGGAAGTACGACGACAAAGTA
>BLSH010410962.1:0-11286 GCA_018402905.1 Glandirana rugosa | reverse complement strand
ACACAGCAAACATGGGGGGGACACAGCAAACATGGGGAAGAAGGGGCTCTGCTCAGATGAGACCAAAATTCAACTTTTTGGCCTAAAAGCAAAACGCTGTGTGTGGGGAAAACTAACACTGCCCATCCCCCTGAACACTCCATCCCCACTGTGAAACATGGTGGTGGCAGCTTCATGGTGTGGGGATGCTTTTCTTCAGCAGGGACAGGGAAGTCGGTCAGAGTTGATGGGAAGATGGATGGAGCCAAATACAGGGCAATCTTAGAAGAAAACCTGGTAGAGTCTGCAAAAGACTTGAGACCGGAGCGGAGGTTCTCCTTCCAGCAGGACAACGACCCTCAACATCCAGCCAGAGCTACAATGGAATGGTTGAGATCAAAGCACATTCATGGGTTAGAATGGCCCAGTCACAGTCCAGACCTAAATCCCATTGAGAATCGGTGGCAAGACTTGAAAATTGCTGATCACAGAGCCCTCCATCCAATCTGACAGAGCTTGGGGGATTCTGCAAGGAAGAATGGGCAGAAATGCCCTCTCTAGATGGGCAAAGCTGGCAGAGACTTCCCCAAAAAGACTTACAGCTGTAATTACAGAGAAAGGCGGTTCTACAAAGTATTGCCTCCGGGGGGCGCCATACAAATGCCCCCCACACTTTTCACAGATTTATTTGTATCATTTATCATTTTCCTTCCCCTTCACAATTATGAGGCTCTTTGTGTCGTCTATAAAACCCCAATAAATACATTGATAACCTGAGAACATGGGGGGGAATCCAAGGGGTATGAATACTTTTTCCAGGCGCTGTATATGAGATTGCTAGAGATCACTGCTATTCCAGGGCAATAGGAAACTCATTATTATAAGTGAGGTACTTGAGGGACACAAAAAGTGTTGAGGGGCTGCAGTTTGGGCACCAAAGGGCCTAGACCAGGGATGTGCAATTAGCGGACCTCCAGATGTTGCAGAACTACAAGTCCCATGAGGCATAGAAAGACTCTGACAGCCACAAGCATGACACCCAGAGGCAGAGGCATGATGGGACTTGTAGTTTTGCAACAGCTGGAGGTCCGCTAATTGCACATCCCTGGCCTAGAAGATCATTTGCAGCTGTGACCCCATAGACAGACAACTGCCTAGAAAAGGGGTCTCCAAAATGTCTAAACAAACAGCCAGTTTACAGTCCTTCAGACTTAACGGGGGGCCAGGCTGTGGCCATTGGCAGTAGAAAAGGTTCCAACATCAGTGAGAATAAACAATGCCCCATCATTGGTGTCAGTGGGAGGAATAGTGCCCCATCATTGGTGTCAGTGGGAGGAATAGTGTCCCATCATTGGTGTCAGTGGGAGGAATAGTGCCCCATCATTGGTGTCAGTGGGAGGAATAGTGCCCCATCATTGGTGACAGTGGGAGGATTGGTGCCCCCATGTGTGGTGTCATTGGGAGGATCAGTGCCCCCATCATTGGTGTCATTGGGAGGATCAGTGCCCCCATCTGTGGTGTCATTGGGAGTATTAGTCCCCCCCATCTTTGGTGTAATTGGGACAATTGGTGCCCCCATCTTTGGTGTCATTGGAAGGATTAGTGCCCCCCATCTTTGGTGTCACTGGGAGGATTAGTGCCCCCCATCTTTGGTGTCATTGGGACGATTGGTCCCCCCATCTGTGGTGTCATTGGGAGGATCAGTCCCCCCCATCTTTGGTGTCATTGGGAGGATCAGTCCCCCCCATCTTTGGTGTAATTGGGGCAATAGTTGCCCCACCATCTTTGGTGTCATTGGGACAATTGTTGCCCCACCATCTTTGGTGTCATTGCGCTATTGGTGCCCCCATCTTTGGTGTCATTGGGAGGATTAGTGCCCCCCATCTTTGGTGTCATTGGGAGGATTAGTGCCCCCCATCTTTGGTGTCATTGGGAGGATTAGTGCCCCCCATCTTTGGTGTCATTGGGAGGATTAGTGCCCCCCATCTTTCATGTCAGTGGGAGGAATAGCACCCCATCTTTAGTGTCATTGGGACAATTGGTGCCCCACCATCTTTGGTGTCATTGGGAGGAATTGTTCTTCCATCTTTGGTGTCATTGGGAGGAATTCTACCCCTTTATTGGTGCCAGTGGGGGGAATTATGCCCTGTTGTTGGTATCAGTGGATGAAAATAGTGCAAGGGCTCGATAAAAGCAAGCCACAGTTTGAAGACCACTGGCCTAGAAGAATCTTTGTAGATACGATCCCCTATATTGGTGTTCATCCCCGGGGTCACATGCACTATATTACCAAAAGTATTGGGACGCCTGCCTTTACACCCACATGAAATGTAATGTCATCCCAGTCTTAGTCTGTAGGGTTCAATATTGAGTTGGCCACCCTTTCCAGGTATAACAGCTTCAACAAGGTTTAGGAGTGTCTATGGGAATGTTTGACCTTCCTTCCAGAGGTCAGGCACTGATGTTGGATGAGAAGGCCTGGCTCACAGTGTTTGCTAACTCATCATAATGATGTTCTATCGGGTTGAGGTCAGGACTCTGTGCAGGCCAGTCAAGTTCCTCCACCCCAAACTCGCTCACCCATGTCTTTATGGACCTTGCTTTGTGCAGTGGTGGGCAGTCATGTTGGAACAGGAAGGGGCCATCCCCAAACTGTTCCTGCAAAGCTGGGAGCATGAAATTGTCCAAATATCTTGGTATGCTGACACCTTAAGAGTTCCCTTCACTGGAACTAAGGGGCCAAGCCCAACCCCTGAGGGGCCAAGCCCAACCCCTGAAAAACAACCCCCACACCATAATCCCCCCTCCACCAAATGATTTGGACCAGAGCACAAAGCAAGGTCCATAAAGACATGGATGAGCGAGTTTGGGGTGGGGGAACTTGACTGTCCTGCACAGAGTCCTGACCTCAACCCCATAGACCACCTTTGGGATGAATTAGAGCAGAGGCTGCCAGCCAGGTCTTCTCATCCAACATCAGTGTCTGACCTCACAAGTGCGCTTCTGGAAGAATGGCCAAACCTTATGGACAGCCTTCCCAGAAGAGTTGAAGGATTGGCCAACTCAACATTGAACCCTATGAACTAAGACTGGGATGCCATTAAAGTTCATGTGGGTGTAAAGGCAGGCGTCCCAATACTTTTGACAATATAGTGCGTGTTATCTGGACTTTATCAGCAGATGGAAGACGAGTTACTTGCAGTCAGTGGATGAGGTTGAAGGTTCAGTCTTGATAGCAGTCTGCTGTTCCAGGCTACCCAACAGTGAGCTCACCTGCTGACTCCGCCTCCTCAGGTGAGAAAGCCCCACCCACTCAGTGCCCTAGAAGACAACGTGATAAAGGTGAAGCCTCAGACTGGCAGCAATGTTCCTTCTAAGAGGCCATTTATTTTACTAGCAGCCTCCCCAGAAGGTTATTTGTGGATTTCATGGACATCCACAGCCCCGAGACATCTGCTGGGGGCCACCATCTTGGATGCGATGTCAGCAGACGCAGAGCTGCCCCTTGAGAAACGCTCCATAGTAGAGGGGAACCACAAATCCCAGCATGTCTTTGCATCTGGCAGTCTAGCAATGCCTCATGGGACTTGCGTGCTGAGGTTGTCCACCTCGTCTCCAGTATTTGCCTCCTTCCCTGGGGGCTACACAAAAAGTCAATCATTTCTCCATGAATGCCCCTAAATGGTGAATAATAAAAACTTCCATTGCGATGGCAGAGAAAGGAGGACCTCCATCTCCAAACTCCCTCCTATTTCTGGGTGGCACACGGGCAACGGTCTTCTCCATGGAAACCTCTATCTGACCCATCAACTCATCCAAACCTCAACCACGGCATGCCAACCAACATGGCGGTCACCACTTCTCTGGGGTCACCCTCATAAGTGGCGAACCGATGAACTTCAACTTGGCATTGGGAGGAGACATGGGGCACTCTTTTCCATGGCCAGGCCGAGGGGCAGACAGAGGAGGCTACCACCCAGTCCGATTCAACAAGAGTGGGGGGCAAAATGGGCAACCTTGTGTGCCAAGGACCTTCCCAGCACTGCACCTTCCTGACCTCAGCCAGAGATAAATTCATACATTTCATGCACTGAGATGACTTCACCCCATGGACTTCCCACCGAAGCCTGCAACTCCCCTACCTGTCAGGGATGTGGAGACCCCATGGACTTCCCACCGAAGCCTGCAACTCCCCTACCTGTCAGGGATGTGGAGACTCTGAGGGCCACTTCTTCCATGTCTATTGGAGGTGCTGAGGGCCACTTCTTCCATGTCTGTTGGAGGTGCTGAGGGCCACTTCTTCCATGTCTGTTGGAGGTGCTGAGGGCCACTTCTTCCATGTCTGCTGGAGGTGCTGAGGGCCACTTCTTCCATGTCTGCTGGAGATGTGGAGGTGCTGAGGACCGTCTTTTCCATGTCTGGCAGAGATGTGAAGATGTTGGGTGGAATTTCTTCCATGTCTGTTGGAGGTGCTGAGGACCCTTTCTATGTTGTTTATTGGAGATTAGGAGACTCGGAGGACAATTTCTTCTATGCTTATTGGAGATGTGGAGACATTGATGGCCTCCATGTGTTTGCAGTGCCCTCTTTTCTTGTCCTGTTTCTGCTCTTAACTCCCCATTGTCCTGGTCTGCAGCCCTCGCTCCTTATTCTCCTGGCCCTTGCTCCTTGTTGTTCAGGTCCCCAGTTCTCACTTCTTGCTGCCCTGGCCCTCCCTCTTTACTGTCCCAGCCCCACTTTTTGATGTCCTGCCACCCGGTCTTTACTTCTTGTTGTCCCAGCCCCTGGCCCTCGCTCCTTGTTTTCCAGGTCCTCATTCCTCGCTCCTTGCTGTCATGGCCCCAATCCTTGTCGTCCTGGCATCCAATCTTCACTTCTTTTTGCCCCCTGCCTTTTGCCTTCAGCCCTTATTTTCCTGGCCTTCACTTCTTGTTGTCCAAGCCCCCCAGTCTTTGCTCCTTGTAGTCGTGGTCTCTGGCCCTTGCTCCTTCTTTGTCCCGACCCTCGGTCCATGTTGTTTTGGCCCTCATTCCTTTGTTATCCCGGCCCTCACTTCTTGCTGTCCTTGTCCCCAGTTATTTCTCCTTGCTGTCCCAACCCCTTATCCTTGCTCCTTACTGTCCTGGCCCTCACTTCTTCTTGTCCCTGCCCTTGCTCTTTGTTATCCCGGTCTTCAATCCTTGCTCTTTGTTGTCATGACCTCCAGCCTTAGCTAATTGTTTTCTAGGCCCCACCTTCTTGTTGTCCGGTCCCCCATTCCTTGCTTCATTGTTATTCCAACCTCAAAACTAACACTGCACATCCCCCTGAAAACACCATCCCCACCGTGAAACATGGTGGTGGCAGCTTCATGGTGTGGGGATGCTTTTCTTCAGCAGGGACAGGGAAGCTGCTCAGAGTTGATGGGAAGATGGATGGAGCCAAATACAGGGCAATCTTAGAAGAAAACCTGTTAGAGACTGCAAAAGACTTGAGACCGGGGCGGAGGTTCCCCTTCCAGCAGGACAACGACCCTCAACATCCAGCCAGAGCTACAATGGAATGGTTTAGATCAAAGCACATTCATGGGTTAGAATGGCCCAGTCACAGCCCAGACCCAAATCCCATGGAGAATCGGTGGCAAGACTTGAAAATTGCTGATCACAGAGCCCCTCCATCCAATCTGACAGAGCTTGGAGGATTCTGCAAAGAAGAATGGGCAGAAATGCCCTCTCTAGATGGGCAAAGCTGGCAGAGACTTCCCCAAAAAGACTTGCAGCTGTAATTGCAGAGAAAGGCGGTTCTACAAACAAATGCCCCCCACACTTTTCACAGATTTATTTGTATCATTTATCATTTTCCTTCCCCTTCACAATTAGGAGCCCCTTTGTGTCGTCTATAAAATCCCAATAAATACATTTACGTTTTTGGTTGTAACAAAATGTGGGGAATTTCAAGGGGTATGAATACTTTTTCCAGGCGCTGTATATGAGATTGCTAGAGATCACTGCTATTCCAGGGCAATAGGAAACTCATTATTATAAGTGAGGTACTTGAGGGACACAAAAAGTGTTGAGGGGCTCCAGTTTGGGCACCAAAGGGCCTAGACCAGGGATGTGCAATTAGCGGACCTCTAGATGTTGCAGAACTACAAGTCCCATGAGGCATAGAAAGACTCTGACAGCCAGAAGCATGACACCCAGAGGCAGAGGGATGATGGGACTTGTAGTTTTGCAACAGCTGATATCCCTGGTCTAGGAGATCATTTGCAGCTGTGACCCCATAGACAGACAACTGCCTAGAAAAGGGGTCTCCAAAATGTCTAAACAAACAGCCAGTTTACAGTCCTTCAGACTTAACGGGGGGCCGGTCTGTGGCCACTGGCAGTAGAAAAAGTTCCATCAGTGAGAATAAACAATGCCCCATCTGTGGTGTCATTAGGAGGATTAGTGCCCCCCCATCTTTGGTGTCATTAGGAGGATTAGTGCCCCCCCATCTGTGGTGTCATTAGGAGGATTAGTGCCCCCCCCATCTTTGGTGTCATTGGGACAATTGGTGCCCCCATCTTTGGTGTCATTGGGACAATTGGTGCCCCCATCTTTGGTGTCATTGGAAGGATTAGTGCCCCCCATCTTTGGTGTCATTGGAACGATTGGTGCCCCCATCTTTGGTGTCATTGGAAGGATTAGTGCCCCCCATCTTTGGTGTCATTGGGACGATTGGTGCCCCCATCTTTGGTGTCATTGGGACAATTGGTGCCCCCATCTTTGGTGTCATTGGGACAATTGGTGCCCCCATCTTTGGTGTCATTGGAAGGATTAGTGCCCCCCATCTTTGGTGTCATTGGGAGGATTAGTGCCCCCCATCTTTGGTGTCATTGGGACGATTGGTGCCCCCCATCTTTGGTGTCCTTAGGACGATTGGTGCCCCCATCTTTGGTGTCATTGGGAGGATTAGTGTCCCCCATCTTTGGTGTCATTGGGACGATTGGTGCCCCCATCTTTGGTGTCATTGGGAGGATTAGTGCCCCCCATCTTTCATGTCAGTGGGAGGAATAGCGCCCCATCTTTGGTGTCATTGGGACAATTGGTGCCCCCCATTTTTGGTGTCATTGGGAGAATTGTTGCCCCACCATCTTTGGTGTCATTGGGACGATTGGTGCCCCCATCTTTGGTGTCATTGGGACGATTGGTGCCCCCATCTTTGGTGTCATTGGGACGATTGGTGCCCCCATCTTTGGTGTCATTGGGACGATTGGTGCCCCCCATCTTTGGTGTCATTGGGACGATTGGTGCCCCCCATCTTTGGTGTCATTGGGACGATTGGTGCCCCCCATCTTTGGTGTCATTGGGAGGAATTGTTCTTCCATCTTTGGTGTCATTGGGAGGAATTCTACCCCTTTATTGGTGCCAGTGGGGGGAATTATGCCCTGTTGTTGGTATCAGTGAATGAAAATAGTGCAAGGGCTCGATAAAAGCAAGCCACAGTTTGAAGACCACTGGCCTAGAAGAATCTCTGTAGATACGATCCCCTATATTGGTGTTCATCCCCGGGGTCACATGCACTATATTACCAAAAGTATTGGGACACCTGCCTTTACACCCACATGAAATGTAATGTCATCCCAGTCTTAGTCTGTATGGTTCAATATTGAGTTGGCCACCCTTTCCAGGTATAACAGCTTCAACAAGGTTTCCACAAGGTTTAGGAGGGTGACTATGGGAATGTTTGACCTTTCTTCCAGAGGTCAGGCACTGATGTTGGATGAGAAGGCCTGGCTCACAGTGTTTGCTAATTCATCATAATGATGTTCTATCGGGTTGAGGTCAGGACTCTGTGCAGGCCAGTCAAGTTCCTCCACCCCAAACTCGCTCACCCATGTCTTTATGGACCTTGCTTTGTGCAGTGGTGGGCAGTCATGTTGGAACAGGAAGGGGCCATCCCCAAACTGTTCCTGCAAAGTTGGGAGCATGAAATTGTCCAAATGTCTTGGTGTGCTGACACCTTAAGAGTTCCCTTCACTGGAACTAAGGGGCCAAGCCCAACCCCTGAGGGGCCAAGCCCAACCCCTGAAAAACAACCCCCACACCATAATCCCCCCTCCACCAAATGATTTGGACCAGAGCACAAAGCAAGGTACATAAAGACATGGGTGAGCGAGTTTGGGGTGGGGGAACTTGACTGTCCTGCACAGAGTCCTGACCTCAACCCCATAGACCACCTTTGGGCAGGTCTTCTCATCCAACATCAGTGTCTGACCTCACAAATGTGCTTCTGGAAGAAAGGTCAAACCTTATGGACAGCCTTCCCAGAAGAGTTGAAGGATTGGCCAACTCAACATTGAACCCTATGAACTAAGACTGGGATGCCATTAAAGTTCATGTGGGTGTAAAGGCAGGCGTCCCAATACTTTTGACATATAGTGCGTGTTATCTGGACTTTATCAGCAGATGGAAGATGAGTTACTTGCAGTCAGTGGATGAGGTTGAAGGTTCAGTCTTGATAGCAGTCTGCTGTTCCAGGCTACCCAACAGTGAGCTCACCTGCCAACTCCGCCTCCTCAGGTGAGAAAGCCCCACCCACTCAGTGCCCTAGAAGACAACGTGATAAAGGTGAAGCCTCAGACTGGCAGCAATGTTCCTTCTAAGAGGCCATTTATTTTACTAGCAGCCTCCCCAGAAGGTTATTTGTGGATTTCATGGACATCCACAGCCCCGGGACATCTGCTGGGGGCCACCATCTTGGATGTGATGTCAGCAGACGCAGAGCTGCCCCTCGAGAAACGCTCCATAGTAGAGGGGAACCACAAATCCCAGCATGTCTTTGCATCTAGCAATGCCTCATGGGACTTGCGTGCTGAGGTTGTCCACCTCGTCTCTAGTATTTGCCTCCTTCCCTGGGGGCTACACAAAAAGTCAATCATTTCTCCATGAATGCCCCTAAATGGTGAATAATAAAAACTTCCATTGCGATGGCAGAGAAAGGAGGACCTCCATCTCCAAACTCCCTCCTATTTCTGGGTGGCACACGGGCAACGGTCTTCTCCATGGAAACCTCTATCTGACCCATCAACTCATCCAAACCTCAACCACTGCATGCCAACCAACATGGCGGTCACCACTTCTCCGGGGTCACCCTCATAAGTGGCAAACCGATGAACTTCAACTTGGCATTGGGAGGAGACATGGGGCACTCTTTTCCATGGCCAGGCCGAGGGGCAGACAGAGGAGACTACCACCCCGTCCGCTTCAACAAGAGTGGGGGGCAAAATGGGCAACCTTGTGTGCCAAGGACCTTCCCAGCACTGCACCTTCCTGACCTCTGCCAGAGATAAATTCATTCATTTCATGCGCTGAGATGACTTCACCCCATGGACTTCCCCACTGAAACCTGCAACTCCCCTACCTGTCAGGGATGTGGAGACCCCATGGACTTCCCACCGAAGCCTGCAAATCCCCTACCTGTCAGGGATGTGGAGACCCCATGGACTTCCCCACTGAAACCTGCAACTCCCCTACCTGTCAGGGATGTGGAGACCCCATGGACTTCCCACCGAAGCCTGCAAATCCCCTACCTGTCAGGGATGTGGAGACTCTGAGGGCCACTTCTTCCATGTCTGCTGGAGGTGCTGAGGGCCACTTCTTCCATGTCTGCTGGAGGTGCTGAGGGCCACTTCTTCCATGTCTGCTGGAGGTGCTGAGGGCCACTTCTTCCATGTCTGTTGGAGACTTTGAGGACCGTCTCTCCATGTCTGTTGGAGGTGCTGAGGGCCACTTCTTCCATGTCTATTGGAGGTGCTGAGGGCCACTTCTTCCATGTCTGTTGGAGATGTTGGGTGGAATTTCTTCCATGTCTGTTGGAGACGTTGAGGACCGTCTCTCCATGTCTGTTGGAGGTGCTGAGGGCCCTTTCTATGTTGTTTATTGGAGATTAGGAGACTCGGAGGGCAGTTTCTTCCATGCTTATTGGAGATGTGGAGACATTGATGGCCTCCATGTTTGCAGTGCCCTCTTTTCTTGTTGTCCTGTTTCTGCTCTTAACTCCCCATTGTCCTGGTCTGCAGCCCTCGCTCCTTATTCTCCTGGCCCTCGCTCCTCGTTTTCCAGGTCCTCATTCCTCGCTCCTTGTCATCCTGGCATCCGATCTTCACTCCTTTTTGCCCCCTGCCTTTTGCCCTCAGCCCTTATTTTTCTGGCCTTCATTTCTTGTTGTTATGGCCCCCAGTCTTTGCTCCTTGTAGTCGTGGTCTCTGGCCCTTGCTCCTTCTTTGTCCCGACCCTCAGTCCTCGTTGTCCTGACCCCTGCTCCTTGCTCCTTGTTGTGTAGCCCCCCTCATTGAGGAGAGGCCTGGACAACCAAGTGAGGAGACTCTGGGGCGGGAAGGGGAGAGTACAGGGGGGCAAGTATTGGGGGAGGGGTGAATATTGGGGGCCCTCACTCCATGGTGTCCAGACCCCCCGTCAGGTGGTCGTCATTCAGGGAGGTGCAGCACTTTAGGCATGAAGATCCCATTTCTTCTTCAGGAACTCCCATCTGACCTCTGAACTTCAGCGACGTCGCCCATAAACGACCGTCTACAGCAGTCATCCTCATCCTCATGCTTCACCCTCATCCTCATTCTTCACCCTCATCCTCATTCTTCACCCTCATCCTCATTCTTCACCCTCATCGTCATCCTTCACCCTCATCCTTCACCCTCATCCTCATTCTTCACCCTCATCGTCATTCTTCACCCTCATCCTTCATCCTCATCCTTCACCCTCATCGTCATTCTTCACCCTCATCCTCATTCTTCACCCTCATAGTCATTCTTCACCCTCATCGCCATTCTTCACCCTCATTCTTCACCCTCATCATCATTCTTCACCCTCATCCTTCACCCTCATTCTTCACCCTCATCCTCATTCTTCACCCTCATAGTCATTCTTCACCCTCATCGTCATTCTTCACCCTCATCCTCATTCTTCACCCTCATCCTTCACCCTCATCCTCATTCTTCACCCTCATCCTTAGCTCTCTCCCCTGTCCCTCTTCCTATTCCCTCATGCTCACCCCTCTCCTCACCCACATCACTCTTCTTCATCCATCTCCTTCGTCCTCCTCCCACACCCCTCCTCCCTATTCATCTTCATCCCTCTTTATCATCCTCCTCCATCTTCCTAATCCCTCTTTTCTTCTCTCTCATCCCTCATACACGTCCCTCATTCCACTCCCACTCATCGTACTCCCCCTTCTCTCATCCTCTTCTTCATTCCTCTCCTTCGTCCTTATCACTTTCCCTCATTTCCATCCCCTTATACCTGTCCCTCATCATTACTCCTCATCCTC
>BLSH010410837.1:127179-140488 GCA_018402905.1 Glandirana rugosa | reverse complement strand
CAGAAAGCACCAGGTTCAAATACCACGGTGCCAGAGGCGACCGTATCCGAGGAGTCACATGACGTACCCCCTGCACAAATGTACGGATCAATGAATGAGACGCCAAGGGCCGTTGAAAAAGAACCGCCAGGGCCGAAATCTGACCCTTAAGCGTACTTAACGCCAGGTTCTTGTCCAGTCCTTGCTGCAAAAAAGTCAGTACTCTGGACACTATATAAGAGCGGGGGTTCCAACCCCCTGCCTTTCACCAGGTAATATAGGCCTTCCAGGTCCTATGATAAATCTTACGTGAGGTACCTTTACGTGCTTCAATCATAGTAGGGATCACGGAGTCCGAGACACCCCTATCCCTCAACACCTGGGACTCAATAGCCAAGCCGTCAAAGCCAGCGAGGGTAAAGCAGGGTGCAAGATGGGCCCCTGAGACAGTAGGTCTTAGCAAAGTGGAAGACGCCACGGAACATCTGTCACCATCCGTACTACGTCGGCGTACCAAGGACGCCGAGGCCAATCCGGAGCTACCAGGATTGTCGGGATTCCCTCTGCTTCTATCCTGCGCAGAACCCGCGGTAGAAGCTTTAGAGGAGGAAAGATGTACAGAAGCCGATACCGACCCCAGGGCGCTACCAGTGCGTCCGAGGCGACCGCCAACGGATCCTTTGTTCTGCACACAAAGGTCTGTACCTTGTGATTGAACCTGGAGGCCATGAGGTCCACCTCTGGCGTGCCCCACTTGAGGCAAATCTGGCGGAACACTTCTGGATGTAGGGACCATTCCCCCTGATCCAGAGTCCGGCGGCTGAGAAAGTCCGCCTGCCAATTTTCCACGCCCGGGATGTATATTGCAGAGAGAGCTGGCACGTGAAGTTCTGCCCACCGAAAGATTAGAGCCACCTCCGCGGCTGCTGCCAAGCTTCTTGTTCCGCCCTGATGGTTCACATATGCCACAGCCGTGGCATTGTCTGACTGAACCCGGACAGGGAGGCCTCGCAGCCTTTCTGACCAACGAGACAGACAAAGTCAGATCGCTCTCAGTTCCAGTACATTTATTGGAAGACAAGCTTCCTGCACTGACCAACGACCATGGGCAGAGAACTGACCCAGGACCCCTCCCCAGCCCGATAGGCTGGCATCCGTTGTTATTTGAGGGGGAGAAAACATTTTCCCAACTTTAGGGCCGGAGCCCGAATCCACCAAATCAAGGATCCTCGGGACTGATGACCCAACCTGATCAGTCTGTCTAGGGATAGGGGAGATTTGTCCCATTGTGGCAAAATCGCCTTCTGCAAGAGCCGAGTGTGACTCTGGGCGTAAGGTATCGCTTCGAAAGTCGACACCATGAGCCCCAACACGCGCATACAGAACCGTAAGGAGGACCACTGGCGTGATAACAGGGTTCGCACTGATGCCTGAAGTGTCAGGAGCTTGTTTGGTGATAAAAACACCCTTGCCTGCACCGTGTCCAAAATCAGACCCAGGTATTCCAGCAGGCAGGATGGAGTCAATGATGATTTCTGCAGGTTGATCAGCCAACCGAACTCTTTTAACGTGGACACCGTGATTGTCACGTTCTCCTCTAGAGCCGCAGCAGACTCTGCTCTAAGGAGTAAATCTTAGAGGTATGCTACTACCGCAATACCTCTGTCTCAGCAGCGCCAGCATCGGGGCCACCACCTTGGTGAACACTCGGAGAGCTGAAGCCAGCCCGAAGGGAAGTGCCACAAACTGGTAATGCAGATCCCCCACTGCGAAGCGTAGAAAACGCTGGTGACTGTGACAAACTGGAACATGGAGATGCGCGTCCCTGATATCCAGGGACGCCATGAATTCCCCTTGGTGCAGGGCGGCCACGACCGAGCGGATGGACTCCATCCTGAATCTCTTCTTCTTTACAAAGTGGTTTAATGCCTTCAGGTCCAGAACTGGCCTGACACTGCCCTTTTTGGGCACCACAAAGAGGTTTGAGTAAAACCCGTGAAATCTTTCCGCCACAGGTGCCGGTACAATCACCCCCTGTTCGGTAAGCACCCGAACGGCACCTAGAAGCGCCTCCCGACGCCCCTGAGGGAGTCTCAAGTTTGAAGGGAAGAACCTTTCTGGGGGCAGAGAGATGAATTCTATCCTGTAACCGGACACCACCTCCAGTACCCACCGATCGGTGATGCGGGCAGTCCATCTGTCTGCGAACCCCAGCAACTGGCCCCACACCCGTGAGTCGGGCGGGGGCAACCCATCATGCGGAGGTTGATTTATCCTTCGCTTTTTCGGACTTATGCTGCCAGGGCCTTTTACTAGGCCCAGCGGAAGCCTTACTGGACTTGAAGCTCCTACCCGCTGAGCCGGGTGCCCGAAAAAACTTCTTCTGACCTGAAGAAACAGGGCCCTGCCTACGGCAAAAATCCCGCCGCTTTGGCTCTGGAAGGAACGTACTCTTCCCTCCCGTGAAATCCTTAATGATTTCATCCAATTGTGGGCCAAACAGACGCCCTCCCTGAAAGGGAAGATCTGCAAGAGCTTTCTTTGAAGCCTGGTCGCCCGATCAAGAGCGGAGCCACAGCACCTGCCTGATAATTGCAAAAACAGACATTTTTAAAAATATGGGAAGAAGGTCCAAAGCAGCATGGCATATGTAGCGGAGACCCTCTTCCAAATGTTGTGCCTGCTGCACCTCAGCCTGTGCACACAAGTTAAACCAGTGTGCAGTGTGGCAGCGTGCTCGTGAAGAGATTGTGCCACCATCGCAGCCGCCAGCGCCGGCCGCATGGCTGACCCAGCCAACAATCCTCAAAGGGGTAGCACCCAGTGTGTCCCTACTAACAGTCCCCCACCGGCCGGCTACCACAGAAGCTGCCCAGGTGTTCACTCTCCGCGCCTCTAGGACGGAAGAGGGGTCCACTCACCAATCTGACGGGCGCAGCGGGTAGCCACCCGGAGCAGGCTTACCTCCCCATAGAGAGGCATGCTGCTAGCCAGGCCCCTGGACAGGCGAACCAGTCACTGGGCTCTAGTGGGTTATAGCCACTGGCCACCCACACGGAACGGGCGCTATGCGGTGGGCCCCCCCTAAGGGTAGCTTGCATAGTGTCAGCCGGACTGGGGAAATCTTTGGATTCTAGATATCCTCTATACCACCAGCCAGCTTCTTGATAGCAGTCTTCATCAGAAAAAAAATCTTCAGGAGACCGCAGATCCCATAGGGAACCAGGTCTACTCCTTGCACTAGGCAATTAAAAACTGATGTGCTATGCAGAGCAGGGGGATTATATGCTAAGGTGAGGACAGCCCCCTGGGAGGGGCCAACCTAGGCTTTTGTTTTATTTTTGCCTAGTCTACTCCTAGTGATATGAGCATAATCCACATGTCATAAGAAGGCTGCGTCTGTCAGTGAACGGAAGAGTAAGTACCAATACCTGGTTTAATGATCATGGTATCACTGTGCTTGATTGGCCAGTAAACTCACCTGACCTAAACCCTATAGAGAATCTGTGGGGTATTGTCAAGAGGAAAATGAAAGACACCAGACCCAACAATGCAGACGAGCTGAAGGCTGCTATCAAAGCAACCTGGGCTTCCATAACATCAGCAGTGCCACAGGCTGATCGCCTCCATGCCAAGCCGCATTGATGCAGTAACTCATGCAAAAGGAGCCCAGACCAAGTATTGAGTGCATGCTATACTGCAGCTCTCAAAATTTCCATTTGCCTGCTCCCATTTGCGAGTGGAAATAAGTTGAGAGCGAGTGTTGAGCAAGGCTGCCAATCGTCTGTTACGGACAGCTGCTGCCTGTAAAAATATGGCCGCGGGCAGGCTTTGGAGCTGTGTAGGTGCAGTTCTGAGGGCAGGGCAGCCGGCGTATGGTTGGTGATGTCGCTGTGGCGACACCTTTTATGAACTACGGGCTACAGCAGGGGCAGTCGGGCCGGCCATGGGAAACAGGAATACGGCGGCCCGAGTGTGACGGTACCACATGAGTGCCGGCTGCTGCTTCAGAGCCCTGGACGGTGTGCCAGCCAGTGTGCCTGGAGGAGGCAAGAACAAGGGAGACAGGGAGGAGAGACCGGGTGGAGGTGGTACAGCTGTCCTCCCCACCAGAGGGTAAGACCAGCTGAGGAGGGAGGACAAGTCCCAGAGGGCCCTGTGTGAGGGGCAGTGCCAAAGCATGCTGAGAATTGTAGTTTACCAATAATGTCCAATCAGAGTGTCTGCAGGAGCTGTGCTTCTACCCCCTAGCTGCCTGTAGAGTGCTGGGACTTGTAGTTCTGCAGACCAATACCAGGCTGCATGCTGACCAGAGGAGAGAGAGCAGATGGCCGTAAGCGGTCCAATCTGATTGCAGATGGCCGTACACTATACAATCTGATTGCAGATGGCTGTACACTGTACAATCAGATTGTACAATCTCCTGTAAGCTGGCCATACACTGTACAATCTCCTTTAAAGCGGATCTTCAGCCCTGCTCTGGATAGTATCTTGCCCCTCTGGTGCCAGGCAGATGTGCTCATGGTAGAACCAGTTGGCACATCTACTTACACACAAGGACTGAAAAGGATTCGGGCATAAGGGGGAACTCTGCAGACCCTGACACAAAGGGGAACGATGATGTAAAGGGCAGTACTGCAGAGAGAAGACTCTGACATAAGTGGGAACTCTGATGTAAAAAGAAAACGCTGTAGACCATAATGTTAGGGGGAATGCAGCAGACTCTGATGTAAGGGACAACTTTGTGGACTGTGATGTAAAGTGGAACCTGATGCTTTATGTTAACATTGTTAAAGTTGTTGTTGTAAATATTTATTTTTCTAACTTAATTCTGCATAAAACATTTAACAGTGTCATTTCATGAGATAATTTACAAGGGCGTGTTTAGGAGCGGAATTGGGGGGGCAACTGGGGGTGAGTAACCTTTAAGGCCTGGCCAGTAGCTCAGGACTTGAAATTTTGAGGCCTGCTATAATGTACACACTTTTCACTAAGCCAACATTTCTGTGTTAAAAATCCTTTTTCTTTTTTTATTGGACTTTTATAATATTCTAGCTTTCCGAGATACTGAATTTTGGGTTTTCACTAGCTGTAAGCCATAATCAAAACTAAAAGAAAGAAATGCTTATAATATATCACTCTGTGAGTAACACATCTATATAAAATAGGAGTTTCACTTTTTGTACTGAATTATTGAAATAAATTAACTTTTTGATATATATATACACACACACACACTTTTTTTTGTACCCATATAGCCCCACCCAGTGTTAGACTCCTGTTTTATTTTGCAAGCAGTAATTAGATCACAGAAAATGGAGGGGAGCAGTGTCCTGCACTGTACCCCAAGATATGGAAGTACATCAAAATTCCTGTTATCTTAATCATACAGTACAGGACACAAGAGTTGCTTCTTAGACCATGGGTTGTCATCAAGCAATAAACGTATAGGAGGGCAACATAGCTAAAATAGCAGCAACAGGCCCAGAACAGGGGACAACAGACAGGCAACAACAAAAGCACCATTAAAACCAAAGCATTCATCAGCAGAGGCTCAAACAACCAACAAGAAATGGTGTTTAAAACATGAACCGGAGACCAGGCAGCAGCTCTGACACTTGAGAAGGATCTATGCTAGATGTTGTAAAGAACCCGGGTACCCCAACCTCTGGGGTATGGGTGCATTCAGGCTGCAGCACTTTCAAAATGCACTATGCAGGTGGGTCAGCCTGGGGCAACAGCTGTGAGGGGAGGGGCCAGACCGGAGGAGCTGGAAGGCAAGATTGTACGACGCGCATGCCCCCCTTGCAGCGGACGGCGATTTTTTTTACCTATCTGCTGACTGTTAAGGAATCCGGCATGTGAGGTTTCCTTAATCAGCTATACACTGGTCGTCAAGCACACTTGCAGGTGCAAATACACACCTAAAAACGCACCATTGATGTAGCTTGCCAGACTTTTCCAAATGCAGCACAAACGCAGAGCAGGGCATGCTGTAGAATTCATGTTATTTGTCGCATGTGCTCCTGCAAGCCTGCATTTCACCATTGCTAAGTGAGGAGCTTACCCTCAGCGTATCTAATATGAGGAAAATGGCAATAAGCAAGGCATTAACCACATTCCTGTGGCTTTGTCTCTGGAGTATCAGGCAGGCCAGAAGTGCACAGTCAGGTGTCTAATGAACACTACATCTCTAGCCAGAGAGGAACTTCTGTTAGGGAGGAGGAAGGAAAAAAAAAAACGCCAAACATTATAACAACATTCCATATGCCAAGTAACAATAAATCAGGGTAGAAATCCACAAGTACATATTTCATAACCCTGTGCCTTTCAAACCGCTTATGTGCTTAGCACTGCGGTGTGTCTTGTAGAATAATAGGATATAGTGTTAGCTAGGTGGTCATACCCAAGGGGTCTTCAGGGTTTTAGCACTATAGGAATAGACCACAGCCCTGGACATGTATATCACACTGCAGCTAACTAACTTGTTACATCACACACCAAGAGGAGTGCCAAATGCAGGATCCACTGCCCGAAGCAAACATTACAGGCTGGCTCCTCTGCTGCAGGGTTCAGTTCCCAAGATGTACATCGAGAGTAACCAATCCGGAAACTGCTAGTGAGCCATGAGGCGATAAGCAGTCCGATCTTGATAAGTGTGTCCATTAAAAACAAGAAAAATCAATAAAAAGAGGTTGAATTCACTGTAAAGGTTTCACCAATGTCCAATATCCTGAAAATTGTGGCATAAAACCCATGGGCTAAGAATCAACTCCTGTGTCCTGTATGATTAAGATACATTTATAAATAAACCCCATGGGGGAGTGGGGCGTGGCTAGGCAATGGCAGTGTGATGGTGCACAGTGTTTTTTGCTGCAGCAAAAGGAAAGTCTGCGATCCACCTCCACCCAACCAATCAGTGACAAAACAGGGACTGAAGCAGGGGAAACAGAGCTTTTTTTTCTCCTGCTACACCATGCATTTGGGACAGCTTACTGTGTTAAGGTGGTCATGACTTTCCCCCATCTTTTGCATGCGACTTCAACTCAGGTTATCTGCCATGGTTTAGTCCTCCAAGATACCTGTTGCACACTAAGTGCCTTTAATGTCTTTGTATAAGCAGATATTCACTAATATGCCCTAAATGCTACTGAGTATTTTATTGTTACTGAATGTTTGCCAACTTTTGGCCTTTTCTCCAAATGTCTTTCAATGACATGGAATGTCTCTGCCTGCCTAGGTTCCATGTGGATCCTGGGAGCGTGGAACACTTTCTCTCTCCTTTCAATATGGAGCATGGTGATTTTTTGAAAGGTGTATGAACCTTAGGCAGCGCTTATCCTCTGGTATAAGATGCAAAATCCTGCGTGCAAGCTGCTGCTGTGGCCCAAATATTATGGGGAATAACGTGATTTGTGTTAACAATTTGTGTTTTGTGTTCAAACAGCGCTTGCAATCTATAATCTATGATTGTTCCCCTATTTTATGGTGAAATATATGCATGTGTTTAACACCAATAATTGTGTGCATTTAACATTAATTGCTGCTGCTGTAGCCGATTTGTTACAGATCTTACTGTGTATAAGTGGTTACATATACAATAAATAAAAAATAAAATAAAGCTCACAGTGATCTCTATACATACAAATTCACATCGATCAAATAGGTGCCATAAATAAATATATAAAAATATGTAAATAAATAAAGTCCAAGTAAAGTGCTGTGCTCTGTGCCAAACGATTATTTGATGTGCAATCCGTGGTATATAGTGTGAAGGTGCTGTTTCAGTTCCAGTCTATCAATGCTTTAAACTTCTTGTGCGTGGAACAATTCTTTATGCTTTAAAGTGCTCGTGCTGCATTTGAGTGCTGGGTGATGAAAAAATAATGACTCAGGGTGTTGTGCCCTGCTTACCGGATTCCTTTGACTCTCCAACCATACGGTGTGGAGAAGTCAAACCGCGCTTTAGGTCTACAATCCGACCTTAGGATATGGTTGTCCTATGCTTTCTCTCGCTCTCCTCCACGATCAATATTCCATGTGTGGGCAGAAAGAGGAATAACTCATCGTATATCTCTTTTAAAAGGTTTATTGGCCAGAACTTTTCACAGTGCAAACATCATAATGACACACATTTGCCAGTTGCTGTGAATGCTCTAAGGTTGTGCTCGCGCTTAGTGCTATTTGTACTTCCTGCTTACAGACCTGCTGAGCGTGGGCTCTCTCACCGTGTAATCAACTGACGCGTTTCGTCACTTCCTGTGACGTCATGGTCACAGGAAGTGACGAAACGCGTCAGTTGATTACACGGTGCGAGAGGCCACGCTCAGCAGGTCTGTAAGCAGGAAGTGCAAATAGCACTAAGCGCGAGCACAACCTTAGAGCATTCACAGCAACTGGCAAATGTGTGTCATTATGATGTTTGCACTGTGAAAAGTTCTGGCCAATAAACCTTTTAAAAGAGATATACGATGAGTTATTCCTCTTTCTGCCCACACATGGAATATTGATCGAGGAGGAGAGCGAGAGAAAGCAGAGGACAACCATATCCTAAGGTCGGATTGTAGACCTAAAGCGCGGTTTGACTTCTCCACACCGTATGGTTGGAGAGTCAAAGGAATCCAGTAAGCAGGGGACAACACCCTGAGTCATTATTTTTTCATCACCCAGCACTCAAATGCAGCACGAGCACTTTAAAGCATAAAGAATTGTTCCACGCACAAGAAGTTCAAAGCATTGATAGACTGGAACTGAAACAGCACCTTCACACTGTATACCACGGATTGCACATCAAATAATCGTTTGGCACAGAGCACAGCACTTTACTTGGACTTTATTTATTTACATATTTTTATATATTTATTTATGGAACCTATTTGATCGATGTGAACTTGTATGTATAGAGATCACTGTGAGCTTTATTTTATTTTTCATTTATTGTATATGTAACCACTTATACACAGTAAGATCTGTAACAAATCGGCTACAGCAGCAGCAATTAATGTTAAATGCACACAATTATTGGTGTTAAACACATGCATATATTTCACCATAAAATAGGGGAACAATCATAGATTATAGATTGCAAGCGCTGTTTGAACACAAAACACAAATTGTTCACACAAATCACAATATGGAGCATGGTGTTATCCACAGACCTCTTTTACACCTGCTCTGTACTGTTTACATAGAGTGTCTATCCTTTCAGGGGGTTGAATTATTTGATATGTTTTCTACATTCCCCTGCTAGGGGTACTCCACATGTGAATCCTGTACTACTAGGTAATATCACACATATTTAATCTGTATTTTTACACATATCTTATTTCTCTGCATGGCCTATTCTTCCTGTGATGGGGTGGATAGTATGGGCCTCTTGCTTCATTACTTTTTGATGCAAAGCCTGTGGCATCATGGGGTACTGCTTTGATACCATGTCTGTTTAGTTCTCACCCCACAGTTTACAGAGCTTCGGTCTGTTTCAGGATATTAGGGCAGTGACGGGGTTAACCTGCAGGGGGAAATCTAGGGGTTAACTGTGTTCCCTGGGCGTGTTCTAACTGAGAGGGGACTGGGCTGTCCGGGGCACCAGAGATCTAACTGATCCCAGTGACAGGGATCAGTAGATCTCTTACATGCCGCCTGTCAGAACGGGGGAACCGCCATGTTTACATCGGTGGTTCCCCGTTCTTTCCCTCTAACAGCTCATCGCAGCTCACCGGCGGACATCGGGTCTGCCCGAGCCGTGGACACACTCCTTCAGAGTGCGGTGGGCACGAGAGCGTGCCACCGGCGGCCCACTAGGTGTGCACGCGCGAATCGCCGCTTATACACGGCGATTCGCGAGACAGCGACACACTGCCGCAGTAAATATGCGGTAGCTCTTTCGCTAGATCGGAGATGCAGTGTGTTAGACTTGTTATCCTGCTGGACGTCATGACGCCCAGTCAAGATTACGCAACCACTTCCCGGCTGTCATTCAGCATACGGCGGTAGGGAAGTGGTTAAAAATGCTACCCTTTTAAAGCCCTTTAACCACTTCCCGCCCGGAAGGATTTCCGACGTTGGTACCAGAGCACTTTTTGCGATTCAGCACTGCGTCGCTTTAACTGACAATTGCATGGTCATGCGACGTTGTACCCAAACCATTTTTTCCCCACAAATAGAGCTTTCTTTTGATGGTATTTGATCACCTCTGCGTCATTTCTGATCGCCGCTATAAACAAAAAAGATCGACAATTTTGCAATTAAAAACAATATTTTTCTTACTTTTTGCTAAAATACAAATCCAAAAAAAAAAAAAAAAAATGTATTCATCGGTTTTGGCTGATTTATATTCCTCATATTTTTGGTAAAAAAAAAACACAATCGCCGTTTATTGATTGGTTTGCATATAAGTTGCCGCGTTTATAAACCATGAGAATTCATTTCTGGCGTTTTTACAATTTATTTCATTATTATTTTTTTTTACTGGTAATGGCGGCGATCTGCGATTTTTATTGGGACTGCGATATTGGAGCGAACATGTCGGACATTTTTGATACTTTTTGGGACCAATGACATTTATAAAGCGATCGGAAATTTAAATGTCCACTGATTACTGTGTAAATGTCATTGGCAGTGAAGGTGTTAACCTGGGGGGGCTCTCTAGGGGTTAACTGTGTTCCCTGGGCATGTTCTAACTGTGAGGGGGCTGGGCTGTCAGGAACATGAAAGCTCTAACTGATCCCAGTGACAGGGATCAGTAGATCTCTGTTATGCTGCCTGACAGCGCAGGGAACCAACCGTGTTTACATCGGCGGTTCCCCGTTTTTCAGCTGTGGCCAGCAATCATGGCTCACCAGCGGACATCGGGTCCGCCCCAGCCGCGGGCACACTCCTGCAGAGTGCGGCGAGCACGCTGCCGGAGGCACGCTAGCTCCGCATGCGCGAGCTGACATTTATAGACGGTGATTTGTGGGAACCGGTTAAAAACATTATAAACATTTTAACCTGCACCTTGTGTTTTTCACCTGCATAAGATGAGCATTGAACATGTAGTTTAATTGTGCCATTTGCTGCCCCGTACACACAAGTCTATAGTACAGTGAAACTTCAGATTCTGGTACCAGCATTTCTGTTTATGTTCAAGAATGGGTCATACTGTATGGCGCTTCACAGGTTAATGCATGACTTCTGTCTGTAGTTCGAGAGCATCTCCTGGTAAGGAAACTACCCACCATCCCTCACTTCGTCTAATGCAGGAGCAGGTGAGAGCTAATTAGATTGACAGAGAAGGCGGCAGAGCATTCAGATACAAGAGAGCTCACCATGCAGCTAGAAGATCTTTCATTACATTAGTCCTCCCACATTTGTGATGTGACACCGAATGAATGGCAATGCATGCACTGGACACCATGACCCGGAACAGAAAGGGGTCTTGTCCCTTTGGCTAATAAGGGACAAGCTAGCTGTAGCAAGCCATGGACACATAGGGGAATTGATCAGCCACAACACTACAAACTTCAGCCACAACATGTGAGCCCATCATTACAAGGTAAGAAAACAAATATGTCACAGGAATAAAACTACATTAATACCTAGTTAAAACAATGGTTAACGATTTTACCCGTTACAACCGATAACCATTATAATGTCCAAAACTGTCAAAAAAAAATAACTAAATAAAACACGGTCATTCTCTTCATCCGTATTTCTGTCACTGAGGGTTGTTAACAAGTTGATGAGTCAGTGGTATTGAATACACCAGCAGTGTAAGCATTCTAAATGAAAGACCTTTAGAGCACCCTGAACAAACAACCCGTTGTGTCCTATTTCTCTAAAAGCTTCCTTAAAGTGAGATCATTTTTGCAGCGATGGAAACAGGAGACAGAAGTCCAATACTGGTGTTGACCCTAGAGTAAACTAAACTAGTGTATGTAGAATGACTGCATAATGCAATTTTAAACAGTGCTGTGGAAGTATTTGGTCCCTTCCTGATTTCATTTCTTTATTTAAATTTTTGACATATAATTCAGGTATTTAAAGCAGAACTTCACCCTAAAAGGGAAGTTCCACTTTAACGCCTTCCCCCCTCTCCCACTTGTGGAGGTTTTTTTTGAGAAGGAAACAGGTACCTAGATATAGCAGGTACCCGCTCTCGCTCCCGCTCTGACCACCTAGGCGATCTCATCCTCCATTTCATCCCTGTCTGCAACCTTCTAAGGCACATCAAAGGAGGTTCCAGAAGGCTGCAGGACCATTCATACAGAGCAGCATGGCTCGCACATGCACAGTGGGAAGCTGCAAGGAGTCTGAGCAGGCTTCCCTTAGTAAATATGTTGGGAACAAGATGATCGGAGAAGAACTGACTCAAGTGAGGGTAGCGCTGGATCCCTGGACAGGTAAGCATCCTTATTTTAAAAGTCAGCAGCTACAGTATTTCCAGCTGCTGACTTTTTCAAGGCAGAAGACTCTCACTTTAAGCAAAACTATTCTTAGAAAAAGAGAACAAATTATTCATTCTTCAAGTGGCATGTGTTAAGGTAACTACACAGGTTACAACCTGATGATACAATCTTTGTACAATCAACTTTTAAAGTGTAACTTAAGACAAAACTTTTTTTTTCATTTTGGATAGAGTAAGGGAAGGTCATTATCCCTTGTTTTTTGCCATCTGTGTCCCACTGGGGAGATTTCCCTTCACTTCTTCTTGTCCCATAGCCAAAACAGAAGCAAGAGGGAATCCCTCTAAAGCAGTGGTTCTCAACTCCGGTCCTCAGGACCCACCAACAGGCCAGATTTTAAGTATTACCTTGGGGAGATGCAGACTAGAATACTGCAATCACAGAGCAGCAAATAATATCACATGTGATGTATTTCAGTTATCCTGCAAACCTGGCCTGTTAGTGGGTCCCGAGGACAGGAGTTGAGAACCACTGCTCTAAAGCGAGGGAATCTTGCTGCGTCACCAAGGTCATCATTGGAAGATTTCCACTTCGTGTTTTGATGTCAACCCAAAATTTGAGTTTTTTTTTTTTTACTTTCCCTTTTGATAACTGTAAACTGGACAAGTTGCTTCCCATTTATTTTCAGTGGGCCCCTTTAAAGGATTGCAAAGGCAGAAGGTTTTTCTTTTTATCAATGCATTCTATGCAAAAAGCCTTCTGTGTGCATCATTTCCCCTCAGTCCCCCTAATACTTATCTGAGCTCCATCTCTATCCAGCGATGTGCAAAAATTCCTTGGCTGTCCGGGACTCTCCCTCCTGATTGGCTGAGACAGAGCAGCAGCGCCAATGGCTCCTGCTGCTATCAAACACAGTTAGCAAATCGGGGGGGGGGGGGGGGGGG
>BLSH010410837.1:115605-126500 GCA_018402905.1 Glandirana rugosa | reverse complement strand
AAGTGTCAAAACGTTCCGACATGTCCGCCGCAATATCGCAGTACCGCTAAAAATCGCAGATCGCCGCCATTTTTAGTAAAAAAAAAAAAAAAATAAAAACCCCAGAAATGAATTCTCACCATCCGTAAACGCGACCACTTTTGCGCAAACCAATCAATAAACGCCGATTGCGATTTTTTTTATCGCAAATATGAGGAAGAATATAAATCGGCCAAAAACGGTGAAAAAAAATGTTTTTTTATTTTTTTTTTTTGGATTTGTATTCTAGCAAAAAGTAAGAAATTTGGGTTTTTTTGCAAAATTGTCGCTCTTCTTTTGTTTATAGCGGCGATCAGAAATGACGCAGAGGTGATCAAATACCACCAAAAGAAAGCTCTATTTGTGGGAAAAAAAGGACGCAAATTTCGTTTGGGTACAACGCCGCACGACCGCGCAATTGTCAGTTAAAGCGACGCAGTGCCGAATCGCAAAAAGGGCTCCGGTCGTAAAGCTGGAAATCCTTCCGGGGCTGAAGTGGTTAAGGAAGACACATGTGTGTCAGCTATGGGAGCAGCAGACAATATTTTTTTTCTTTTTAAATGCTCCACAATGGCCATAAAGTATTTAGGGGAGAGAAACCATTTGAATGTTCCCTAAATTTATAAACAAATTAATTGATCTAGCGAATGATTAGGAATCACCTTGACAGAACATTTAGGTCTATGAGATTCGACTGGGGAGGATGGTGGGGGTGCCTTAAGCCACATACACACGATAAGTAGGGTTGCCACCTCATCCCTTTAAACCCAAACACATATTAATTACACAGGTTCTGTGGCTGATTAAGGTAGCAATTAAACTCACTTAGTGCCTTACCTGCATTAAATTAGCCTCAGAACCTGTTTAATTAATGTGCGTTGGGGTTTAAAGGGATGAGGTGACAACCCTAACGATAAGGCTTCATGCACACTACAGCTCCTAAACTTGAGTTTAGAAGCTTTTGGCATTTTTTTGTCAAAGCTCCTAAACTCAAACTTGCTTTTTGCATGCTAGCCTCATATCGAAAAGGGGGGAGACAGGAGTGCCAGACCTAAGTGCAGTATGCCATCAGAGAATTTATTAAAAGCAAGCTAAATGCATACTCACAGGTGTGAATAAAAACAAGCACATCATAAGTGTCACTTGTTCCAGGGCTGTGGTCTCACTGGGGGTGCGTATGCCAATGAGCAGATGGAGGCTGTGCTGTGGTGGAACGCACTGGGAGCAGGAAGTACCAGAACCAGGAAGTCCCGTGGACAGGAAGTGACGTCGGTGCTGTATCAGGCCAATGGGATGACGCGTTTCAATGCACTCTGCATTTTCCTCAGATCCTGCTCCACTCAGGAGCAAGGGAGACTGTTATAGGCTGCCTGGGGGCGGGATCTAATGCTCCCTGAGCATATGCGGGAGGAGGGCAGCCGCGGCGGTGTATGGAGGAAGCAGCTCAGCCACTTCAGTGCGTTACCTTGCTTCAGTGACATTGTGATGTTGATGTGGAGCCATACGATATGGATATCCATGGGCACAGTTGTTGGTGACAGCCCCCAGGGACGGTATTCCCCTGTACTGGGGAGCATATACGGCTGCTGAGCCGCTCTGTTATGGACCATTTCATTGACGGTTGCCAATCTGTCTCTGAGAGTGGGGGAATCTGTGTCAACCTGATAGCCACACTTACAGTTACTCACATATGAATGGACTAATGTGCTATTATTGTTTGATACATCCAGGGTTGCTGTGCTTGGACTGATTTATATTACACCACATTGTTCAACTACATGATCTGATTGCCCAGTATATCTGTGATACACTTGTGGACCATGCATATCACTGCTTCCAGCTTACACCTATGCCGAGCTTTGGATCTACAGGACCCCTCCCCCCACCCCCAAGTGTTTATTTGAGCATCCTCTACTTCAATTTACCTGCATCCAGGCCATTTATCCTACTCAGGAACCCCAACTTGATGACTCCATGACATCCCCTTGATGTTCAATTTATGGATGAATAGGCATGCCTGACTGCATTTTATGTGTGAGGCGGGTGTTGTATGGGTCTTTGACGCATCCAGGTTGTGACTTTGACAACGTTGTCATTTCAACTTTCTGCTATAGTGGTTGCACCATTTTTTGTAAACATTCTATTTAATAAAAGTTAAGTTTTATGGATTTTGGTTCCATGTCATAAGTGCCTTGGTGATCCTTAATCACCCCTTTTTAGACTGTGTGCACTGTAACCAAGTGATACTTTACCACTCTGCCAGCTGTTTACCCAAGGTACTGCCTCTCCGGGACGTTAATTTCCGTCACCTTACTCGCTGTGTATCACACACCTTCCATGGATAACCTTCAGCATCCCATAGAGCAGGAGTTGCCCAGAGTCTCTTTCATGGCTTGACACGTGACACATCCCGACAAAGCTACGCAATATGCAAAGCGAAACATGTTGACGTCACTTCCACCCGAGACGCTGACAGCCACTCCGGCGGTGATGGTGAAGCCGATGGGCGTTTAACGGGATACATGGCGGATACAAGGCTTCTCCCAAATGGCGAAGATGTGGTATAATCGACTATCTATATCCCACAGTAGAAGTCTCAGACACTGCTGTCGAAAAACAGAGCCACTTGCTGTACATATCACAAGCTGCCTATAGTATATTACAGCTTAAGCAGCAGCCAGTCCTTCTTGGCATGCAAATCATTTGTTTGGTTTATGATGGGCCAATAACTAAAGTGCCAAAAACACAGAATGCTCCTTTAATGAACTAGGAAAACCCACGCTTTCGATACCTGGAGGATTTCCAATATCCAGCCTGAATCTACCAACATTTGTTAGAAAAATCATCCAAGCCAACTGAAAAGTAAAGCGCAAATAAAGAAGGTATCATTGTCATTCTTCTGCTAAGGCCCTCTAGTTGGTGCTGTTTATGTGCATTGCGTACATAATTTGTGCTGGGGCCAATTGGGCTTATTTCGATTTGTCTGACAAACCCCAGCACATTGGCAATGACCAGTTTGCTTCAGGAAGTCACCCTGCTTGGCATAAAATTATTTTAGGATATATTTTTAATTTTTTTTTTTTTGGAGAAACACCTGAAGCTCTTTAAAGCCCAAGTAATGCCTCATATGAGGTTTGAGAAAGCACTGAATTTAGCGCAAAATAAATCACCTTTTAATGTTCCTTTCATGCCGGTGGTGTCATTTTAATGCTTAAATAAAGATAACTGAAGCTCTTTACTTGGTGTAGTATTTATCGTCATTCTCCTAAGGACACTTATTGTAAATAAGCAGCTGTCAGGTGGAAGGGGTTAAAGTCTAAAAGAGGCATTCAGCTTTCTATGTGCCTAGTGTCCATTTTTCCTGTAGGTGTGAATAAAAGCCCTAGGTTGCTTATAATCATCAAAGCTGTGTCCTTTAATGAATTATAGAGAAAAGGGATATTCCTTTAATCAAGTGTAGTGGGTGAGAATAATTCTCACTGGATGAATTTAGAAAATACCAACAATATACATTTTTTTAATGAAAATTCTACCATTTCACAAACCTTTTAGAAAGCTACTACATACAACTACTAAATACTTACATTTGTGATAATTCGGTGCAGAGAATTCACCAGCACATAATGAAATGTTGATGGCGAGGACTGTGCCAAGCAAATCTATAAAAGGAAAACAAAGGAAAGAACAAAAGATTATCCTAATAAAATTACTCTAAAATGTGCAATATACTGTATATGATAAAAACAAATGGTATAATACAGTATAGAAGTTTCAAAATCTGTAGAACTGGTCTTAGTGTGTTTTTTTATTTTGAGCATTGCTATCTCTGGCATTAATTCAGAATCAGGTACAGAGTATAAATTGCTACCTGCTTGTTCCTTCTATACACTAGCATTTCCAAAACACAAACTGGCTAATTTGCAAATTAAAATACTAGTTTACATTACACTATGCTCAGTGAGACTGAATGGGCTACATGTTCTTAAACGTCAGCCGATGAGTGGACACCGATAAACAAAAACTGTAGGCCAGTCCAGGATGATAACCCATCCTTGTACCAGCACGCCTCAGTTTTGTATTAAAACATTGCCGAGACCACGCTCAAACACAGAGGGGTGGCGTTGGTGTCCACCCAGTGGACTCCAAAAAAAGAATTTCACAGCCAGTAAAAAAAAAATCCTGATTTCTTTTTCTTCAATTGAAAGACACAGGAAGTTTTATACCATTGGAACATCCAAAAGCAGTCTGAAGGGTGGGCAACACAGCAAACAATCCCTGACTGGCTCAATGGAAAAACACTAAAAAACACTAGAAAATAGAGGTCTGCCTGCAGCTCAAAGTGCCACCCAATAGACCCAATAGACCTCACACCCAAAGCGATTCTAAAGACTTACTATTTTACCGTCAATAAAAAAAATAGGTTTAAACTTGCCTGCTTTGTGCGTTGGTATTGCACAGAGTGGCCACAAACCTCTTCTGAGGTCCTCTGCCAGCGCTCTTGCCGCCTCCTCTTCTGTGTGTGCCACCATAGGAAGCAGCTTGCTATGGGAGAGCTGTATGGGATTGGTCTCGAGCCATGCAGTGTGCATCAAAGGATACACAGACTGTGGCTCAGCCCCGCCTCTTCTGAATTTCATTAACAGCAGCAGGAGCCAATAGCTCACACCGCTATCAATCAGTTCTGTGAGATGAGGGAGAAAAGCAGCTCTAGATCGATACAGGACTCTGGTAGGTATTTGGGGGGGGGCAAACATTTAGTGAAAGGTTTATTACATCCTTGACCTCCGGAAGGTTTTACCCCCCCCATTACCAGGACATTTCAGTACTGAGCCATTTTAACTGACAATTGCTCGGTCATGCAACACTGTACCCAAAATAAATATATATCTTTTTCTTTTTCTTTTTTTTTCACACAAATAGAGCTTTATTTTGGTGGTATTTGAACACCACTGGGTTTTTTTTATTTCTGATTATATAAACAAAATAAAGACCAAGAAGATTGCAAAAAAAAAAAAAAGGATTTTATTATAACTTACCGTAAAATCCTTTTCTCCGAGTTCACTGACAGACGCAGCTCTTCATCACTTTGTGGGTTTTATGTTCGTCCTACTAGGAGTTAACTAGGCAGGGAAAAGAATCAGCTGGCCCCTCCCTTGGGGGCCGTCCTCTTTCCCTACATCAAACCCCCTCACAGAATAGCTCTTCAGTTCGTACACAAGCCGTACCAAAAACAGAGCCCAGAGGGGTGGGTGCTGCGTCTGTCAGTGAACTCGGAGAAAAGGATTTTACGGTAAGTTATAATAAAATCCCTTTTTCTCCTACGTTCACTGACAGACGCAGCTCTTCATGACTTTGTGGGGACGTCCCCAAGCTGTGTCAAAAAAGAGGGGTGGGTAAACGCAAACAACTGTACCCAACTGAACCTCTGAGAAGGCGTCAGACGCATCTACACCACCGCCTGCAGAGCCTGCGGCCAAAGGCAGCATCCAAAGATGTGAACACATCAACTAATAAAACTTAGTGAAAGGGTGAACCGAGGCCCAAATGGCCGCATTGCACACCTGTGACACCGAAACCTGGTGTCTGACAACCCAGTAAGTACTAACCGCCCGGGTAGAATGAGCTGTGACCTGAAAAAAGGGGGAACCTTGCCCCGAACAGAATACACATGGGTCACGTTTTTTTTTTTTTTTTTTTTAATAATCCACTGAGAAATCGTAGCCGAAGAGGCCGCCAGACCTTTTGTGCGGTCCTTCAGGCACTACAAACAAGGCGCCAGCCTTACGAAAAGGAGCTGTAGCAGCCAAGTACACTCTTAAGGCCCTTACTACGTCCAAAGTATGCAACTCAAACTCCTTGGGGTGCGATGGACGAGGGCACAATGAAGACAGGACAATATCTTCATTGATAAGAAAAGAAGAGACTACCTTCGGGAGAAAAGAAGGAAGGGGGTCGCAAGACCGCCTTATCCTATGCATTACTAAATAAGGAAACTTGCACGATAGTGCAGCCAATTCCGATACTCGTCTGGCAGAAGTAAAAGCGACTAAGAAGGCCACCTTCTGCGACAGAAGTTGTAAGGGAATCTCCCTGAGTATTTCATAAGGTGGTTTCTGAAGAACAGAAAGCACCAGATTCAGATCCCACGGAGCCATCGGAGATCTCACCCTAGGCGCCACATGTCGCACACCTTGTACAAAAGGTACGAATCAGAGAGTGCGAAGCCAAGGTCTTTAAAAAGTATGGCTAAAGCCGAGATCTGGCCCTTAAGGGTACTCAAAGCCAACTGCTTATTCAGACCCTGCTGTAAAAAGGGTCAGTATCATGGAGACTACAAACGAGTGAGGGTTAAAGCCCTCCGCCTCGCACCAAGCAATGAAAGCCTTCCAGGTACGGTGATAAAACCTGCGAGAGGTGCACTTGCGAGCTGTCAACCGAGTAGGGATCAAGGAGTCGGCCACTCCTCTATCTCTGAGCACCTGGGACTCAATAACCAAGCTGTCAAAGCCAGCGAGGGTAAAGCAGGGTGCAAGATGGGTCCCTAGAGACAGGAGGTCGTCCCGCATCGGGAGCCGCCAGGAGGCGTCTGCCACCATTTTCACTACGTTTGCGTACCAGGTGCGCCGAGGCCAAACCGGGGCCACCAGAATGGTCGGAATTTCTTCCATCACCATTCTGCGCACCAATCTCGGAAGCAGACGTATGGGAGGAAAAACGTACAGGAGGCGATAACGGCTCCAGGGAGTCACCAGGGCATCCGTGGCCACTGCCAACGGATCCTTTGTCCTGGACACAAAAATTCTCACCGTGAGATTGAACCTGGACGCCATAAGATCCACATCCGGTGTCCCCCATTTGTGGCAAATCTGATTGAACACCCCCGGTGAAGGGACCACACCCCCTGGAACAACTTCTGGCGACTAAGAAAGTCCGCTTGCCAGTTCTCCACACCAGGGATGTAAACCGCAGAGATTGCCGGAACGTAGAGTTCCGCCCAACGCAGAATCAGAGCTGCCTCCGCAGCCGCCGCTGGGCTCCGTGTGCCGCCCTGATGATTCACATATGCCACCGCCGTGGCATTGTCCGATTGAATTCGAATCGGCCGGCCTTGCAATCTCTTTTCCAATGAGAAAGACACAGTCTGATCTCTCTCAGCTCCAGCACGTTGATGGGCAGGCAGGCCTACTGGGCCGACCAACGACCCTGAGCTGATAGTCGTTCCAGGACTCCACCCCAGCCCGTCAGGCTGGCGTCCGTGGTGATTACCATCCACCGAAGGGACAGGAACGACTTCCCCTGAGTGAGGGCCGAGTCCCATAACCACCAGACGAGGGACGCCCTGATCTGAGGGCCCAGCCGGATCGCAAGATCCAAACGACCGGTGGGGCTTGTCCCATTGGACCAGAATTGCTCGCTGGAGCAAACGAGTGTGACTCTGGGCAAAAAGTATCGCCTCGGACGAGACCATGAACCCCAGCACCCTCATACAGAACCGCAAGGAAGACCGGCGGCGTGATAGGAGGGTGCGCAGAGCCGACTAAGTTCTGTAGCTTCGTCGGAGGGAAAAACACCTTTGTTTGTCCATAATGATACTCCAGACGGCAGGAAGGAGACACCGACGACTACTGCAGGTTGAGCAACCAGCCGAAGTCCCGCAATGAGACCATTGCGATGTTCACATTCTCCAGGGCAGAGACAGAATCCGCTCGCAGGAGCAGATCGTCCAGGTACGCCACTATGGCAATGCTTTAAATGCCAGCCTGTCTTTGGATTGTGGTGAGAAACTCAACCAGGGGTTTATTATACACCTCAACACAAGCATTAATATTCGGGATGTGAACCAGCAACCTTTTGGGTGCCAGGTGGATTTCCTAGCCACTTAGCTAGTGAGCAGTCCTCATACGCAGCAACGCCAACACCGGGGCCAGAAACTTCATGAACACTCGGGGCGCGGAGGTCAGGCCGACGGAAAGAGCTACAAATTGAAAATAGCGATCCCCAACCGCGAATCGCAGAAAACGCTGATGTAGCGGATGGATGGGAACACGGAGGTACGCATCCTTTCCAAGGATGCTAGGAAGTCCCCCTGGTGCAGGGCGGCCACGACCGATCGAACAGACTCCATCCGGAATTCGCACGCCCTGACAAACCTGTTTAGGGACTTCAATTCCAGGATGGGCCGAAAGCCGTCCCCTTTTTTGGGCACCACAAAGAGATTCGAGTAAAAACCTCAAAATCCCTCTCTGAGGGAACCGGTACAATCACTCCCTGTTCTGATAGAGCCTGTACTGCCCTGGAAGGGCCAGCCTGCGCTCCAGCGGGAGGTGTAAATTTGATGGGAAGTGCGAACCCCCGAAGACGTCCCCCCACCCGACACTCGGGTGGGGGCGCCCCATCAGGCTGAGGAAGACTTGTCTCCCGTCTTTCCTGGTTTGCGCTGCCGCTGCTGGCGTCCGGCCCCTGCAGCAACCTTACTGGAACGGGTTCCCTTGCTTGCCGTGCCTGATGCACGAAAAAGCTACCTCTGACCCGACGTAGCAGGCTCCTGTCTAAGGCGGAACTCACGCCTGCGGGGCTCCGGAAGGAAAGTACTCTTGCCTGCTGTGAGATCCTTAATGATTTCAGCAAGGCGCGAGCCAAATGGGCGCCCATCCTGAAAAGGAAGATCAGCCCAACCTAGTGCGGAAGCGTGGTCACCGACCAGGGTCGCGGCCAAAAGTTCTGTGAAGTCTAATGGCCGCTATCGACATTCTAGACAGCAAGAGCAGAACATCCACCGCCGCATTTTCCTGGTTTGCACAGAGGCATTTTATCCCCTGGAGTAAAAACTCAGCCTTCTGCGGTGCCTCCATCAGGCGACCGCCCACCAGGTCTGACTTAAGTTCCTCCATGCACTCAGAGAGGTACTGCGCTGCCATGGCCGCAGCCAAAGCAGGTCGCACTGCGTCGCCCGCGTTCAAGAACAAGGACTTTAAAAGTGCCTCTGTCCTCTATCGGCAGGATCCTTGAAGGAAGGAGTCCCCGCCATAGGAATGATAGTCGCCTTGGTAAGGCGTGCAATAGGCGGATCCACCGCAGGAGATTCCCATTTCTTTAGGAAGTTCTCCTCAAAAGGATAGCGTTCAGTAAAACGGCCAGTCAGTGAGGAGGAACGGCGGGTTGCTGCCATTCACGATATAGGAAATGGTTAAAAAATTAACTGTAAGGATAGGACTTGGGGCCTTGGGGGGCCTAGAAGACCCGCACACATAAGCAGATCACGATTCGCCCGTTTGATGCAACTTGGTGCGAATGCCAGCGATAATGGTGGCGACCAGCACATTGTCCTGGTCAGCCACTGGCTCCTGGTCCTCCTCAGCTACCATGTCACCTCAGCAGACAAGTCCCCCTGGGTCTCTAAGACCCTTGAAGCCCCTCAAACTCAGAATCTTCCCCTGATAAAAAAGGGGGGGGGCGCTTCCAGGGGGCCCGCAGAGCGGCGTCCCCATATGGAAAGATTTCAGTGATAACATCCCGCAGCTGGGTGAGAAAAACCCCTTGGGCAGACTGTGTGGCTGCTGATGCCCTCTCAGCAGGTTTTGCAGGGAGATCAGCCATTGTCAGGGATGGATGGATGGATGGATGGACGCCCCGCACACAGCCACACACCCCCACAGGATCAGAGGACAGCACCCCACCGCCACCAGCACCCAGAGGGAGCCCAGCTATACTTGCGATTTTGCTGCCCATCAGCGCCGATCGTTCAGAAATACTGCCTGTCACCGTCCATTTTCTGAGGGGAGAAGCTGCAGCCACGTGTAGAATGCAGAGCACGCAGTGAAGATGGCCGCCAGGAAGCACTAGAGGGTGAAACACACCTCTCAGGCAACGTGCAGTACCGAATATGGCCGCTCCGAGCGCTAGAGGGAAAGCCCCATAGGCTGGAAATGTCCGCGGCTACGGCAAAATGGCGGCGGCCCGCTGCAAAATGGCGGCCTTAGGATCGCATGGTGATGCTGGACGAGAAGGCTGAACGAACGGGCAGGGCTGGGGAGGGGGGTGGGGGCGAGGTGTGGCAGGGGGCAAGATGAGAGGCTGATCCCCACCGATGGCTACCCCGGACAAGCTACTGGAGCAGTGGAAAAACCGCATTTGCGGACGTCGGACCCACTTCAGTCCCCGGGTGGAGAGGAAGGCAGGGCGCTCACTTACCCGTACGACGCCACGGCAGCCACCGAACGCAGACTTTCCACCCTCGATGGGGGGCATGCTGCCGGCCCAGAGTCGCCCTGTCGAACGAATCGGGAAGCGGACCATGTGGGGGAGCTCGCCCCGGGTCACCCGCACGGAACGGGTAAGATGCGGCGGGTCCCTGTGTTGGGGCCGGCTTCGCATCATGTTGGCCAGGTCGGGGAAAGTACAGAGCACCAGGACTCTCGATGCCCCGACCGGCTTCTTGATAGCAGATCATCTTGATTGCAGCAAAAAAAGAAAAGAAAATAAAAAAGAAAAATGGTCACAATAGGACCGCAGTTCCCTATAGGGAAGCCAGGTCAACTCCTTGCGAACTAGGCATTGAAACTGAAGAGCTATTCTGTGAGGGGGTTTGATGTAGGGAAAGAGGACGGCCCCCAAGGGAGGGGCCAGCTGATTCTTTTCCCTGCCTAGTTAACTCCTAGTAGGACGAACATAAAACCCACAAAGTCATGAAGAGCTGCGTCTGTCAGTGAACGTAGGAGAAAAACTATTTTCGGTTATAAAATATATCCAATAAAATCAAATAAAATATATCCAATAAAATCTAATTTCTTCATAAATTTAGGCCAAAAAAGGGATTTTATTATAACTTACCGTAAAATCCTTTTCTCCGAGTTCACTGACAGACGCAGCTCTTCTTG
>BLSH010410837.1:79825-103469 GCA_018402905.1 Glandirana rugosa | reverse complement strand
GCGCTGTGGGCATTGCACATCGCCCACAGCGCTGCAGCGTGTCCTCTCTCCCCCCTCTCTCCTCTCACACTGCACCGATCGGTGCGGAGAGGAGAGAGAAGCCGGCGGAAGCGCCGGCTTGTTTACATGTGATCGCGCCGTCATTTGACGGCGCGATCACGTGATGAAAGGCCGCGCACAGCGGCCATTCATCACGATCCGTGATCAGTCGGGTCCCCCGGACCCGACGGTCACGGATGTTCCCGTGTGCGCGCCCCAGGGGGCGCGCGGGAACCGCGATTCTGGGAGGACGTCAATAGACGTCCTCCCAGAATTAAGCAACCGCTCTGTAGACGTCATTTGTCTATAGAGCGGTTGTTAAGAGGTTAAAATCCATGAATAAACTGTCTCACCCTGCTCTGCACATGCTCAGTTGCTCTCTATTCTTAGGCATTATGCCAAATTTGTAGAGGCCAATCTGCTGACAGCCTAAAGAATTACTGCTGTTCAGGGTCTCTGGGCTTCAGGAAAATGGCAGCCTTCAGCAAGAACTGGAACAATGCTGAAGACAATTTACAGAACACACTAATTTTGGTAGCATATTAACCACGTCACTTTCTGCGTCTGTTCGTTGTTTACCTGGCCAATAACGGGCCAGTAAAGCAGCCAATCAGACCGATCTGTGTCTGATCAGCTGCACTGGTGGCCAGAGGAGAGATCTGGTGTATAATAGACTCCAAATCTCTCCACAAAGAGGACCTGTCACAGCCCATACTATTATAAGGGATATGGTTTACCCCTTGTAATAGCAATTAAGTTAATTAAAAAAAAAATTTGCCCTTCCAGTGCTCCTTACTGTAAAGGTCAGTTATAGGTGGGGGCAGATGATCTGTTTGTATTGTTGATATATTGGTGAGACAACACACTGACACCTTAGCTGCCGTTGTGCAATGTGCTGTATGTCCAGTGTGTTCCTGTACCTTTAAGGAGGGTTTGGCTCCTCCAGTCACCTGCCCTACATCTATCCATTAACCACTTGCTTACTGGGCACTTAAACCCCCCTCCTTCCCGGACCAATTTTCAGTTCTCAGCGCTGTTACTCTTTGAATGACGTTGTACCCAAACAAAATTGACGTCCTTTTTTTCCCCACAAATAGAGCTTTCTTTTGGTGGTATTTGATCACCTCTGCGGTTTTTATTTTTTGTGCTATAAACAAAAAAAAGAGCGACAATTTTGAAAAAAATAACATTTTTTTTTACTTTTTGCTATAATACAAATACAAAAATAAAAAAACACATTTATTCCTCAGTTAAGGTCGACATATATCAAAACAACTGATACAGAATGCAATAATCCGTCAGTTCTTGTGCACCCCGTCGCAACTTTGAATCCGACATCCCTTCACCATGGCTTGCCTACGACTTGTTAACAGAAGTCAATGCAAGTCGTGTCTAAGTGAAAGTAGTGCAGGAATCTTTTTCTAAGTTGGAGCGACTTGAGTCGCACTGATTAGAACTGTTCCATTTCCGTTAATGGGGTACGACTTGTCATGCAACGCTGAACTCTCAAGTCGCATGACAAGTAGCAGCAATGTGAAATGGGGCTCAAAAGCTTATACTGAGATACTTTGAAGATTGTTACAAGAATGCAGAAGCTAAAGAAAAAGCACCAATATATGCTTGTGCTCACCTTTAAGTCGATGACTAATGACTGAACCAGATGGAATATGACGGAATTATCTTCCCAGTTGACATATGTGGACGCTTTACACAACTTAACACAAGCAATTGCAGCACTCTCTGTCAGTGGTTTCCCTACTCCATGGCCAGTTAAGGCTTTCCTGAGGCTTTCAAGAAACAATTTCTAAAACAAATAAGATTTGTATGATAAAACATAAAAATTGTACGCAAGTATGTGATTCTTACAAATTACATTAGTCTTGATGCACTAACCTAAAGCAGGACAATGACCATAAACCTCACCAAAGTAAGCTTGTAGCTCATTTCTATTGGGAGTCTATGGCAGTTGTCCTGCTTTGTTTATTTATCCACTAAATCTTTATTAAAAGGCAAATGTCTACACAAAAGCAAATGTATCTGATAATCATAAAATCAAAACAAACTGTATACAGAAAATTTCAAGTAAATATAATACCGGGCATTACAAGGTATGGCACGTTTTTAAAAAAGACGCATTAATCAAGTACATGCTAGGCTGTTCATCCCCACTCACACAGAGAGGCAGTATAATAATGTACTTCCAAATTAGTACAGAAAGCCAGTTATTTTGTTTACAGACTACAATTTTTTTGTACTTATTGGGTCATCTTCTGTTATAATAAATAAGTTCCTTTGAAAGACAAAGTTATTTGCTTCCACTCTATTCATTCCTTCGCTTGGAATTTGAGGGCAAGCAGACATCTGATATTTAGCTTTCACTGCAAAAGAACCTATTACAGGTAAAACAACACATTAACATTTGTCTACATGCAGTTTACTTGTATAACCCTAGGAGAGACAAGACGTAGGATCCCAAGGAACTGGAAAACACATCCTATTATGTAGAAAGCAAGGGGTGCGGGAACAAAAATGGGAGTCTGTGCTGCTGGGAAAGAGACATTAAAGGAGAAACATCTATACAAGTCCTGGTTGTATCTAGCTTCTACTGCATAATAGCATCGCTTGCTGCATCAATAGCTATGGCCGGGTCCAAACCCAGCAACAGGAATGATCTGGCACACATGTGTAGTAGAGGACAGATGCGGCTGGAAATTTATTTGCACCAGACAGATTTGCAGAGTGAACATCTTAGGAGTAGGGCTGAAGGTACAAGTTTAGATATGTGGCTTTCACCGCATTGGGAAGCAAAGTAGTTCTTTATCCCTTTCACTACCATTAACATAAGTCATATGTCTGCAGCAGTGGGGCATTTTATACACACGTCTGGCTGCTAAAGGGGTCCGTGAACCCCAGAAAAGGCAACCCTCCCCTTTGGCATGTTTGGCAGGTGTCGCTGGGTAGAGGGGAGGGAGACCAGTGAACAGGCGTTCTCTGATCTCCCTTAGCTAGAATAAACAAAAAAGACACGCATTACATTACTTCATCACTTCTGGAAGAGCTGATCAGTGTATTCTGTAAAGGAAATTGTAAATTCTGTATATAACTGTATTCCATTTTGTAATGATTTGCCTATGTATTGCACACTGCACTTATTGTGCACATGACATTCAATGTTTTGATTACGTATTTGCATTCTTTTGCGTCCTGATAAGAAATTAGACTATGTAGCACCCCTTGCTACCTTGAAAATACAATTGTAAAATTAATGTGATGCCTACTTAAAGCGGAGTTCCACCCTTTCCTTATGTTTATTAAAAGTCAGCAGCTACAAAAAGAGTAGCTGCTGACTTTTAATAAACAGACACTTACCTGTCTCCCGGTCCAGTGATGGAGCCGCACGGAGTTTCGCTCCTCTCCCCCTCCCCGGCGCCGGCATTGCTACTGTGGGAACCTCCTCTCCCCCTCCCCTCCACGGCGCCGGCATTGCTACAGTGGGCACCCGGCGCGGCTTCATGGCTGGGCACACACTGTGCATGAGCGAGCGGCGCTGCGCTTTGTGATTGGTCCCAAAGTCTTCTAGGACCTGTCCTGTGTCCCAGAAGACTTTGGGAGGGAGGAGACCTTCCACTTCTAATCGCCCAAGGCGACCGGAGCGGAAGTACACCAAAAAAAAAAAAAAAAAAAAATCGGGTATCCCCACCCCCCCTCCTCCCCAAAAGCTCAGTTTCAGCATCTGGAGCTGGAGAGGAGGACTTAAAATGGTTGGGTGGAACTCCGCTTTAAGTAGGTGTATTAATAAAAACTTTAATAGTGCTGAATAAACTGAACAGTGATTTGGAAAGATGCTGAGTGTATCCTTTTGTGTCTGTACCCTAATGCAGGAATTATTTGGAACCAATGATCAATACGATAGGAATTGGCTATCTATAAGGAATGAACATAAAATCATACAAAATACGCTCTAGTTTTGCTCACCTTGTTCATTTTGCTTTCTTCTACTGATTCCTTAGAAATGTCTTGGATAATTTCTGGGCACAGAACAAGTAAAATTATTTGCAAGGGCCAAACTGCTACTTTTCTCTTGTTGCTTTCAGCAAAACTGTCCACAAGGTCAAACAATTTCTCTGCACAATCTGGAAAAAAAAACAAACAAACATGATGCTGAGAGAAAGGAGTATTTTGTCGACCAGACGTTCTCAATATTTTCAACACAGAGGAACCCTTGAAATAACTTTCTGGTCTCAGGGAACACCCGTTAAAAATTACTATTTACCACTTGTGATAGATTAGTGTGATGGTCAGTGGGAGAAATGCTAAATGTAACCATTTTCAGCAGAGAGTAGGCTAAATGATGTCACTGCTGTCAGTCCAGGCGCCGCATCATCGCGACAAAGTCTGGATCCGCCAGGGGCCTAGACTGACACCCGTTTCAGCCTCTCAGCGAGCCGCTGAGAACCTGAGACGGCCACTCCCCACCCCTCCACAGCCCAGTGCTCTAGTGTGCAAGGAGGGAGCAGAGCAGAGAGCTGTGACTGACAGTCTGCAGCTCTCTGCTAAGGGAGCTCTGAAAACTGAGTATGATTCAGAAAAAAAAAAAATCCTTTACTTCTCTTGTTGTCAGTGAAAACTTATCTGAGAGGCAAAAATTGGTCATTGCTCAAGGAACCACTAGCAACCATTGGAGGCACTCTAGGGTCCCACTGAACCCTGGTTGAGAAACCCTGTTGTAGACTGTTATTCCTTAATTTCTACTTTAACCCTTTGATGAAGAGCATACGCACATATGCAGCCTTAAACTGGGCCATCTTCCGTGGCTCCAGGTCTCTCTCTGAGCACAGTGAGGCTGTGGGACACAGACCCTACCACCGCAGCTACACACCCTTCACATCTTTCGCTCAGCAGACCCTAAGGACTTCACCTGCCCACCCTGGCTCGCATCTGCACACCCATTCACTGGGTGTGATGCAGGAGAAAGACTGCACAATCACCATCCATCTGGCAGTGTGCTGAGACGAGTAAAGGCTAATCCATCTGTGAAAGAGGACTATTCCCTCAAGGTCTTATCAACCCAGCGCACCACTTGCCTATACGCAGACCGGACTTCTTGTTTACAAGGCTCTCAAGAAGAGGAAAACCCTCAAAACGCGTCAGCCTACCATGCTACCCGTCAGCCTTAGGGGACACGGGTAGTGCTACATGGACACTCGAAGAGGATCATTATGATGTGTTTTTATTCTATTTATGAAATGTGAGTATAATACTTACCTCTGCTGTTCAATAAATGTTGTACCAAGGATAATGTGCTAGGCCACGTGCCTTCCTCTCCAGTGTTGCGTGCACTATCCACTCAGTAGCATTCTAACAGAAACGTAACCAACTTCCACCTAGGCCCATCGCACAGGAGAGTCTATCTGTTGATGTAGGAGTCAGAAGAACTGGCTCTCAATCACGATTGCTTTCATAGCCTGTGATTGGCTATCACAGTGATCAATAACTATACAACCACTTGAATGAAGAAAGATACTCTGCATGTTTTGCTCTTTGCTAGTATGTAAAAAAAATAAAGCTAAAATATCTAGATCAGGGTTTGATTCACACCAGTATTAAGGGGAGGGTGACGGTCAGGGTCACTGTGTTTTAGGTAGAAAAGTAACAAAGCCTCAGTTGAGCTGGGCCTTGCTGCCTCCCAAACCCCTTTAGACCCCTTTCACAACAGAGCGCTGCTAAAACAGCGTTAAACCGGCGGTCATATTTGCCGTGCTTTAGCGGCGTTTTAGCGCCGATTTTGCTCCGGTTTTTCGGGCGTTAGTGGGCCGGGTTTTTTAAGGTAAAAAAAAAAATACAAAAATGCATGATAAAGGCTTCATAGCCTAAACGTGTCAACATATAGCCTGTACCCATGTAACAAATAGAGTACTTTTATTCAAGAGCATCAGAGTTGCAAGCCTTCCTGATTCAATGACCTTAACCAGTTGCGGCAACTTGGCTCGATATCGCAAACTGCTATCACCTGATGGCGGCTGCAAGATCGCATATCGTGAGTGTGTACTCACTGTGTAGAGGGTGAGCCAGGGTGCGGGTAGGGCGGACTCTATGTCCACCACCTACCTGCAATTGCGCCCCCTCAGTGACAAAACGGGGATCTGACGGGGGGGTGGGGGGGGGTTGGGAGTGTGATCGTATTCTTCCTGTATATGGGAGCTCTCCTCCCCCAGTTAGCCCAACCTCCATATAGTTAGTTTAGTAACTAGTTAGCTAGTAAAAAAAAAAATGTAAAAAATAAAAACCCCAAAAATGAATTTTCATGATTTGTAAACGCGGCAACTTTTGCGCAAACCAATCAAACTCAGATTGCGATTTTTTTTTACCAAAAATATGAGGAAGTATATATAATTGGCCAAAACTGATGAATGTGTTTTTTTATATCTTTTTTTTGGATATGCATTTCAGCAAAAAGTAAGAAATATTGTTTGTTTTTTTTTCAAAACTGTCGCTCTTTATTTGTTTACAGCGGTGATCAGAAGTGACGCAGAGGTGATCAAATACCACCAAAGGAAAGCTCTATTTGTGTGAAAAAAAGGATGTCAATTTTGTTTGGGTACAACGTCGCACGACCACACAATTGTCAGTTAAAGCGCGGCAGTGCTGTATCGCAAAAAGTGCTCTGGTCATAAAGGGGCAAATCCTTCCGGGGCTAAAAAATGGTTAATAAAAACACCAATTTTCCTGCGCTTCCAAAGCGCTTTTCAGGTGCTTTGGAAGAGCTGCCAATTCATTTCAACGGGCAGGGGCATTTTTGAAGCGCTAATGTAGCGCTTCAAACTCACCCCAAAGATGCTGCTTGCAGGACTTTTTTGACTGCCCCGCAAGCGCACTGCCTGGGTGTGAAAGCACCCATTGAAATCAATGGGAGGCGGTTTTCAGGCATTTTAGCACTAGAAATAGCCTCTGAAAACCGCCTCCCATTATATATATATTGGAGTCTGGACAAGGTTCCTTTCTCGTCCATTGAGTCGAGTCATTTAGCATCTGCTTTCACCTACAGGGAATATTGGACACTGGCAGTAAAGTAAACTAACCCTCTAAGAACTGGGTTTTTACAGAGGTCTGTAACTTTTAACTGGAACAAACAGTGTGCATAGAGCTATGCATCTTTCTTTGCACTACACCAGTTGCTCAGTAGAAAACTTACCAGCCATATCAGTCTGAGGCCTCTGGTATAACTTTGTAAACTCATCAGGATAATTTTCAACCCAATTCCAAAATGCCTGCAAAATAAAAATTACAAAAATAAAAAAAATTATGTGCACAAACTCTTTGGAAAAAAGCAAAGCTTGGAAAGAAATGTAGTTCATTAGTTGGTATTGATAAAAAGTAAAAAAAAACTGAAAGGATTAATCACCAGCATTGTCTACAGCCCCCCTGCAGCTGATCCTGCCACCTTGTTCTGCACTATGCTGTGTGGCTGTGTGGAGATGGTCACCTTCTTAGAGACAGGGCTTTTGCTTTCTTATATTAGAGTTTCTAGCAAAGAACAGTGAGAAGAACAGTAATGACATCATCAAATCTCACTCCACAAATTATGAGACTAGCATTAAGAGGCAGAAGTGTCTTAGATTTCTCAGTGCAGAAATACAGCTACGAGGCATCAGAATAGCACTTCATAGGTACCCTCACATGCTAGAAAGAGTATAGCTATTTTCAGGACAAATTTAGGACAAAAAGGTAAATTTTTTCAGGCGTGGGCCACACATGAGGTGGTTTGAGTGCTCATTACTATTATAGAAGGTGTCAGCAGTAATGACTGGGAGTGTCTAGCAATGCCCTAGTAACAACAAGGCAGGGTGGGATGATGCCACCTGTGAGTGTTTTTCGGCCAGGCTTCGAAAGTACGTAATTAGCAAGGGCATTATCCAACGTTAGTCAAAGCTACAATGTTTGTGTTTCTCTACAGGCACCTCCAACCTACATAGTCAGGTTTTATGCCTAGCAGCACTAGGATCACAGGGTCAAATCCAAACCACGGCACTACCTGCATGAAGTTTGCATGTTCTCCCTGTACGGGTTTCTTCTGGGTACTCCCGTTTCCTCCATTTCAAAAACATGCTGATAGGTAAATTTGCCCCTGTCTAAATTGGCCCTCGTATCTTCACAGCATATGTTTTTTTTATGGTTTTTATGGTCAGTAAAAACCAATACCGGATGAGCTGCTCCTTCCAGGAGGTACCGCCATTCCTCCAAAGCAGACTTGATGGCCAGCAATTCCCTATCACCGACATCATAGTTCCAGCAAGATGGTGCACCACCACATTATGGGTGTCAGGTCTGAGCATTCCTAGATGAACAGTTTCCTGGAAAGTGGATTGGTCGTCGTGGGCCAGTTGAATGGCCCCCAAGGTCTCCCGATCAGACCCCCTTAGACTTTTATCTTTGGGGTCATCTGAAGGCAATTGTCTATGCTGTGAAGATACGAGATGTGCAGCACCTGAAACTACGGATACTGGAAGCCTGTGCTAGCATTTCTCCTGCGGTGTTGCCATCAGTGTGTGAAGAGTGGGAGAAGAGGGTTGCATTGACAATCCAACACAATGGGCAGCACATTGAACACATTTTATAAGCGGTCAGAAACTTGTAAATAACTCATGAAAGAATAAAGTTACGTTAAAACCAAGCACACCGTCGTTTTTCTTGTGAAATTCCCAATAAGTTTGATGTGTCACATGACCCTCTTCCTATTGAAAAAACAAAAGTTGGATTCAAAATGGCCACCATGGCCACCACCCATCTTGAAAAGTTTCCCCCCTCACATATACTAATGTGCCACAAACAGGAAGTTAATATCACCAACCATTCCCATTTTATTAAGGTGTATCCATATAAATGGCCCACCCTGTACATGACAGTACCGCAATAGTTTTATTAGCAGTTTCAATACGTACCACAGATTTGGTAGTTCTTATTTGTGCCAATTTCACATTGTGTTGCTATGGCTGTCACAAATTCAAAAAGCATTACCACCATTTCATAGATAATGAACTGCGTCAAATTTATGAAAGCTGTGCAACAGTTTTCTTGCCATTTCCATGGAATAGTTCTCATGTGAGACACTTTAAGCTCTGGCACTAAGGCTGCAACAAATTCATTAAAAGAGGGCTAAATCTAAAAGCAAAAATGCAACATATTGCAGAATGCAGTCGTTCGATGTGGTGGCTGTATCCGTTTTTTTTTTTCCAAGCTAAAAACCTTTTCAGCAAATAAAGAAAAACTCTGCTGATCTTGTTAGAAATGTGGTGTCCTTGACACTTTCTGTAAGCTGCACAGAAGAAGAAACGTCTTCCTTATTAGATATCTTATGTAAAGTACCAATTTCCCTGCTCCCTATTTAATGCAGATGAAGAGATATGGATGTGTTTGAAGTCCATATCAAGACATCAGCCTACTGAAACAATTATGGCAGCCTCCACATACAGTGAAGTGGTGACAGCCACCCAGGTACAGGAAGGTGTGTTATTTGTCGGGTTGCCAGGTATAAATAAAAGGGGGGAAAAAACTGAAAAAAGGGGAATTAATGCAGCCAACAAACCACAGACTAGTAAACTGCAATAGATTACATTTTTGGTTTTAGATACACTTTAAGATATACTGCCATATTATTGATAAGAAAAGACCTCTCCCCATGTTGGGAGTAAATTGTGTCACAGACAAAATTCTGCAACAGCTTCATATACATCTTACCAACAGTTACATTAATCTGCTGCAAGTGTCATTTGTTGCACAGCCGGGAGACAGATTTCTAATGAGTGTCTAACACACTATGAATTCCAGGGTGTAATGTTGTCAGTTATTTTTACCTTTTCAAGACTATTGATAACCGCCAACTGAGCCACTTTCTTTAGGGATTTAAATTTGAAAACCGTCTCTGAAAAACAAAACAATACAATCAACCGACTCTGTTTGGAGCTAGAATACATTTGTAATTTGCTGAAGTCGAATATTAATTTGGTTGTATTACTGTGTAAAAATCTCCCTTTCTTGGAGATCATAGGGCACAGGACAGTTAACTCTTAAACCACTGTGCTATGCTCAACCTCCAGGTGATGGCCAATGGGAAACCGGAAATAGCAAAGCTTGACACAGCACTGCATAACCCCTCCCACTCCCAGCATTGCCTCAGTTTTGCCAGCAAGCAATATTGGAATTAAACGGGGGAGGACTTGTGACCCATGATGTACTCCAAGAAAGGTGTTTTAAAGGCAAGTGAAAATACCCATTTTCTTATTTGTACATCACAAGAGTGTTAACTCTTAGACCATTAGGCCAAGCAATCCCATGAGGGACCAGCAGAAGCAAACAGGAGCTAACTCAGCCCACCAAGAACAAACCCCTTTACCCAAATGAAAAAAAAAAAGAATAAACTGAGAAGGCCATTGCAGGGCCACATGGAGAACCTTTCGACCAAGACTGGCATCCACAAAGCCTGATGTTGAAAAGCCCACGAAGCACTGACACCTTTGGTGAAGTGAGCCTTCACAGAAAGGGAGAAACCCTACATTTTAAGTCAAACACCTGACTAACTTATCAAAACCACTTAAACTGAGGATCAAGGGGCAACAAGTCCCTTTCGGGAGTCTTTAGGCAACAGAAACAGTGTGCCACATCGACAAATTGAGGCTGTGACTGCGAGATACTCATACAGCTCTAACTACATCCAGGCTTTGAAGATCAGTCTCCTTAGGATGTTTTGGAGTCAGACAAAAGGAAAGCAACACTATGCCTGATACAAATGAAACATCTAGACCATCTTAGACAAGAATGAGTTCTGAGGTCCTACAAAAAAGCTTGTACAAGGAATAGATTCTTTACAGGACAAAGCTACAAGCTCAGACGTCTTCCTAATTGAAGTGGTTGCCACAGAAATGCAACCGTGCACAAAAGAGGGAGAAAAATGTATTGAACAGGTTCAAATGGTGGCCTCTGAAGATCCAACACCATCAGACTGCATTCCCACAGTTATTGGAGAGCATACCAATGGCACAATGTGAACCATCCCTTGCACAAAGGCTCTGCCAAGGCCAAAGCCAGGCCCTTAAATGTTCTCAGTAGTTCCTGTGATGAAGCCTCCTCTTCACATCCAGGTAAGTAATTTTGCTGGAAAACCTTGAGGGAGGAGGAACTTCTGCCCTTCAGCAAAATGGAACAAGGTGGAAACCACAACATCTGACCCCTATATTTCAGAACTAGGGCTTCAACGGCCAAGCTGTTAAAGCCAGCAACTGTGAAGCAGGATGGAACAAGCGACATTGTGAAAGAAGTTCAGGATGAATCTATCCATCTATCTATCTATCTATCTACATATATACACACACACACACACATACATACATACACTGCCTGTGACGGGAAGAGAATGTGCATTTCTCTCTCTCCTTATGGGATCTACAATATGCATTCAATTTCAAAGCCTTAACCTATATTTGAACCTCAGCAACGTCAGGTTTGTTATAATACTGTGTCCTTATTGGACACATGTGCATTGTACTGTAAATGCATAAAGATTATACTTAAGATAATTTCACTGTATGTCTGCCTTGTCACGGAAAAACTATTGTTGGAACATTTCTTTGGAGACACCATAAGAAACTGTTTAGAAGATTATACCTGCCATATCAGGATTGTGGAGCACTTTGAGATTCAAATAATATCCTTTGGAAGTTGGTCTTCATTTAGACAAAAGCTTGAACTAGGGGGTCAACTGATTACTGGAGCGGCTGATATTCACATTTCTCAAATAATCGGTATTGGTCAGAAACGTACCAATATTGGTCAGACCACCTCTCCTTGTCCCCGCGCGGTGCTCGCTGCAGTCTCTGCCAAGCTTTGTCAGCGGTGCGGCGGAGAAATGACATCTCTAACTGCCTGCCTGGCATCACCGCTGTTCCGCCCCCACTGCATGGCCGTGAAGGCTGCTCTTGACAGAGCTGCAGCCGAGCAGAGAGACAGTTATGTAGTTTCTCACCGCCCGCCCGCATGTGGAAGTTTACCCACTCGGACACGAGAGGCTGCCAGTAGTGTAAGTAGTGACAAACTGCATATGGGGGGGCGGATGACAGTGGCAATATACATCTGGGTGGCAGTTGGCAGTGGCAAGCTGCATCTGGGTGGCAGGTGACAGCGATGTACAGAATATTGGCACCGGTTATCGGCTATTGGCCTAAAAGGCAGACGAAAATCTGTATCAGCCCTGAAAAAAACGACACTGGTCAAGCCCTAGTTTGAACCCAGCGACTGTATACATCTCAGGTCAATATTGTCACAAAGGTGTCCCTTTTTTTTTTTAAAGAGGTTTGTTACCTGGGTTACTCTAGGGTTTCTTCCAAAAGGAACTCTCCTGCTTAGCCCCAAGTTCTGAGAAGAACAAAAGGAACCCATCTTAGTCCAAGACAAACACAGCTTCTGCTCCAAAGACTTCTGTGGTTTCTTTAGAGGTATGAGTGTTTTTTTGCTCCTGGAGTCCTCCAGATAAACCCATCCAGAGCATTGCCAAAGGAGTTTTCACCCTCAAAAGGTCCCAGGTTATTAAGCCATAGATGCAATGACAGGTTGCACAACAACACTTGCCAAGGTAAAAATCACACCTTTCCAAGACCCCAGCCCCATCACCTTAGACCTTGAGGGTTCCAGTAGTGACACTTTCAGATTTTTAAAGGCCTCTTATGTGAAGAACCTCGTTGTGGTCTCAGAGTTTGGGAAACACTTGAAGCTGGAGGACTCTTCTTAAAAGGATTGGTCTGCGTCGAAGGAATCCACTTCATCAGACCTTTCCTCCTCTGCTTCCACTTTTAACACTAGGAACAGTAGAAGGGGAAACTCACAAAGAAGCTCCTGTGGTGACAGATACTTTCACCGTTTACCATCGGCCTGCCAGAAATCAAGAAAGTCAGAAAAATTCTTGATTGGACACCAGAGGAAGGAGACCCTGAAGGAGTGAGGGAAGAACTCGATGCTGCTTCTGAGCCACAACCAGCATGTTGCCCTATAATTGATATTGTGCACAGAAGATTGTCTCCAACTGTAATGTAAGAGCACCAATAATCTAAGTCCCTCCAATCCCTGTCCCCCTCTAGTATCAGACCCACCATGACTCTAAGGGTGCAATATTCATAGTACTGGATGCAAAGAGGAAGGTGGACCTCCAACTGTCCCAACGCTTGGAGGCCTGAGGATCCCCAGTTGCACTGTAGCCTATACTAAAAACGGTGGAGCAGCTACTGCTTTACCCTACTTAGTCAGCATCCAATCAGGGCCAAAACCCAATATGGCACCCATAAAAACGTGGTGGCCCCTCTTGCGGATCCAGGCTGGGTGGCACACATCCAGCACCTAACAGACAGTGCAAACACAATCACTCCCTCAAGAGGCACAAACTGACCCAGACTCCTGCTGCTCTTCGAGAGGAAGCAGGAATTCTGGCGACCCCCTCTCAAAAGACACGTCACCCAACAGAAACACGAATGGCTCAAATGTCACAAAATCTTGGTCAGGCTACCATGCATATCTAATAGGGACTGGTCTCTGCCACCCACACTAGACCAAGGCCCCATACCTTGGTAAGGCAGCAACACACACACACCTACTCAAACCAAAGCACACGCAATGCAGTCGCCTGCCAAAATAAGTGGCAAACATGAAATCCAGTGCACATTGCACCTTACACTACTTCTATGTTCTCGTCACCAGATTCCAGGTACACTCTCCAGGGATAGCAATCTGAAGGGACCAAACCAGTTAACTGTTGATGCTCTAGAGCAGGGATCTCTATACTACGACCTTCCAGCTGTTGCAGAACTACACGCACCATGAGGCATTGAAAAACTCTGACACTTACAGACATGACGGGAATTGGAGTTCCTGGACAACTGGAGGGCAATAGTTTGGAGACCCCTGCTCTAGAGCACCGAAGCTCAGGAGCAGTTCAGTGGGTATAAGATTTTGTGTGTCTTAGGAGGAAAGACTCATCAGAGACAGGTCTATCATCAACAAACACCATCAAAAAAAATGCCGGGAGTGTGAGGGGTTATGCAGGGCTGCGTCAAGCTTTGCTATTTGCCAGTGTTCAATCATCAGGAGTTGGAGAATTAACTCTCCTGTGACATACTAAAAATATGTTTGCCATCGGAATTCACCAACCTTGTAGCAGCCTTTTCAGTTTTGCACAGTCCACATTAATATACTGTATCAAGTCTATATCGTGAACATCAGCATTGTCCTCCGAACAAACGGTCAGCTCTTGCAGCCTAAAAACAAAAAAAAGCATATATCAATCAATAAAGGTTATCTTTGAATTAGGATATTTTGGCTAAAGCTCCAATTTAAAGCGATTGTAAAAGGTTTTTCTTTTACTTTAATGCATTCTCTGCATTAAGGCAGAAAACCTTCTTTGTGCAATTCCCCCTCCTGTGACTGCCTCTCTCTCTTCACTGGAAATGGAAGCATGAGAGAGAACAATTGGCACCTGCTGCTGTCTCACAGCCAGTGAGCAGGGGGCAGGCCGAGCCATGCGCTGAGTTTGTATGGACAAAGTGCGCGAATCGGGATTCGAGCCCGCATGAGTGCCCCCACAGAACCCGGCCAGGGACCCCAAAAGAGGAGGATCAAGGCTGCCATGTGCAATACACAGAGCACAGAGAAGAGAAGTATGACATTTTTTGTTATTTGGAGAAAAAGAAAAAAAAAAAAAAAAAAGAAAACACACACATTTATAATCTCTAACTTTTTGTGGCAAATGGCAACTTTTAACCACTTCCCCACTGCCTGCCGTGTAATCACGGTGGCAGTGTGGATGCTGTGCGCGAATCACCGTAAAAAGACGGCTATCTGCGAACGGACGCTAGGGGGCGCGCGCGCGCGCCCGCCGCACTCCTGAGGAGTGTGCCCGCGATGAGCGGCCACAGGCAAAGAACGGGGAACCGCCGACGTAAACACAGCGGTTCCCCATTTTGACAGTGCGGGCATGGGAGATCTACTGATCCCTGTCACTGGGATCATTTAGAGCTCTCATGCCCATGGTAGCCTAACCCCTACCCCACAGTAAGAACACACCCAGGGAACAGTGTTAACCCCTAGATCTCCCCCTGCAGGTTAACCCCTTCACTGCCAATGACATTTATACAGTAATCAGTGGACATTTAAATTTCTGATCGCTGAATAAATGTCATTGGTCCCAAAAAAGTGTCAAAAATGTCCGCTGCAATATCGCAGATCGCCGCCATTACTAGTAAAAAATAAATAAATAAATAAAAACCCCAGAAATTAATTCTCATCATCCGTAAACGCGGCCACTTTTGCGCAAACCAATCAATAAACGCCGATTGCGATTTTTTTTATCACAAATATGAAGAATATAAATCGGCCAAAACCGGTGAAAAAAAAATTTTTTTTATATTTTTTTTTTTTGGATTTGAATTTTAGCAAAAAGTAAGAAATGTGGGTTTTTTTGCAAAATGGTCGCTCTTTTGTTTATAGCGGCGATCAGAAATGAAGCAGAGAGGATCAAATACCACCAAAAGAAAGCTCTATTTGTGGGAAAAAAAGGACGCAAATTTTGTTTGGGTACAACGTCGCACGACCGCGCAATTGTCAGTTAAATCAACGCAGTGCCGAATCGCAAAAAGTGCTCTGGTCCTAAACTGGGAAATCCTTCTGGAGGTGAAGTGGTTAAACATATAGCTCTCTTGGTTAATTAAATTACTAGAGAATATGTATTTTAGAAATCACCAAACATTTTGAGTGGTTAAACCTAAAACAAATTATCTGGAGACTGTCATTCAGAAAACATACATCCTATAAATAATTTATAAAGGGAAAAAAAACTAAATTGATAGTCACAATTAGTGGTTATATACTTATGTTCTGGAACGCAACTGAGTGTTCACATGCTTTTAACCTGAGCAACCAATTACAGCGCAGCAGTAGTCTGTGTTATATAATTGGCTGCTCACTAATTCTTTTTGCACAATTATTAAATAACTGCTGCTTAAGATCAAATTCTGTAAGGGTCTCTACTGTGGTTACAATTTTCCACAAAAGTAAAAATCCAAGTTTGGACAGAAGATAGATATTTCTAAGATCTCTGGTTGCTCTCAATATCATACAAGCCAAAGTGAATATACAGGGTGGGCCATTTATATGGATACACCTTAATAAAATGGGAATGGTTGGCGATATTAACTTCCTGTTTGTGGCACATTAGTATATGTGAGGGGGGAAACTTTTCAAGATGGGTGGTGACCATAGCGGCCATTTTGAAGTCGGCCATTTTGAATCCAACTTTTGTTTTTTCAATAGGAAGAGGGTCATGTGACACATCAAACTTATTGGGAATTTCACAAGAAAAACAATGGTGTTATTGGTTTTAACGTAACTTTATTCTTTCATGAGTTATTTACAAGTTTCTGACCATTTATAAAATGTGCTCAATGTGCTGCCCATTGTGTTGGATTGTAAATGCAACCCTCTTCTCCCACTCTTCACACACTGATAGCAACACCGCAGGAGAAATGCTAGCACAGGCTTCCAGTATCCGTAGTTTCAGGTGCTGCACATCTCATATCTTCACAGCATAGACAATTGCCTTCAGATGACCCCAAAGATAAAAGTCTAAGGGGGTCAGATCGGGAGACCTTGGGGGCATTGACAATCCAACACAATGGGCAGCACATTGAACACATTTTATAAGTGGTCAGAAACTTGTAAATAACTCATGGAAGAATAAAGTTACGTTAAAACCAAGCACACCATTGTTTTTCTTGTGAAATTCCCAATAAGTTTGATGTGTCACATGACCTCCTTCCTATTGAAAAAACAAAAGTTGGATTCAAAATGGCCGACTTCAAAATGGCCGCCATGGTCACCACCCATCTTGAAAAGTTTCCCCCCTCACATATACTAATGTGTCACAAACAGGAAGTTAATATCACCAACCATTCCCATTTTATTAAGGTGTATCCATATAAATGGCCCACCCTGTACAACAAAACTCACATGAACATTGATTTTTTTTTTGTAAATTTCCTCCTCTGGACCTTCTTTGGAATTGTCCTCTGGCTGTGCAGCTACATTGCCATTCTGTGAAAGGACGCTCCAAGGAGAATGTTTACGAAAAAACATCAAATTCATGCGAGCTGTGTTATTTATATCCAATTTATAAAAACATTTACTTTAATACCACTTTAACTAATATTAAGGATTGAGAGAAAAGGAGATCTCCCAAAGTAAAAGCTGGACTTTGTAAGAACGCCAAAGGATAGAGATACAACAAATCAAAATGAATATACTTTATTACAAAATGAATTAAAAGGGCAATTACATACAAATAACATAAAAAGCACCCTCAGAAAAGAAACAGACAGAGCACCACCCATATGACCAAGAAAAAAAAGGGAGAAATGGGGCCTAATATGGTCCTAGTAACCAAATAACATATATTATGTGGGTGTAGACCCAACCATGACTCCATTCTGGTCTGTCAACACATTTTGCTTTAAGACAAAGCTTCTTCAGGACACAATGGGATGGGTGCTGTTCAGCCTCCTTGATGGAGGAGCTGGTGTACGGAACAGATAGAACGACAAACAAACTGAGTACTACAGGGTTAAAAAAAGGAGCCAAGATGAATGTGTGTAGCCCTGGTGTATATAAGAGGTCACTGTCGTATGTTCCACTTTCTAAGCAGGCAGGTTGTGCTTGAAGAGCATGGAAGCAGCCAGGTGTGTGAAGAAACCCTAAATTGTGGTAAGTGGTACCGGGTCTGTATGGCTGGAGATTTCCTAAGGAGTGGATCAATGGCTATGCCGACAGGTCAACAAACAAGTGCCAGATAAGATAAGGTGGATAAACCCTCAATGGGATAATTTATGTCAGTTTTTGACGTAAATACATCCAGGACAGATTAGTATGGTTTACACACAATATATCTTAATCCACTTCAATGGCAAAGTGTAATCCCCTAAGGGTAAAAAAAAAAAAGGGGGGGGGTATGCGGCTGAAGTATATCCCCGGGTAAGGGAAATGCTCCGTAAATAGCAAAAGGTACCTTGGCGCAACACGTGTGTGTATCCTGGCTGGCTACATAATATATGTTATTTGGTTGCTAGGACCATATTATTCTTGGTCATATGGGTGGTGCTCAGTCCGTTTCTTGTGAGGGTGCTTTTTATGTTATTTGTATGTAATTGACCTTTTAATTTGTTTTGTAATAAAGTATATTCATTTAAATGTGTGGTATCTCCATCCTTTGGTGTGCCTACAAAGTCCAGCTTTTTCTTTTGGAGATCTCCTTTTCTCTCAATCCTTATTATTTACTAATTGGATGGTGGCATGGTGGGGGTTGAAATTGAGAGTCACTGTCATCATCTTTGTTTTCAGGAACTGTGGTAATTAAATTACCCCACCTTGAATTCTTCCTACTTCAACTGAGGTGTACTTGGGGTTTCCCACTCCTGCATTTTACATGATGAAACAAATAGGAGGGGGGCATTATGTAATTTAACTGTCCAGTATCTATCAAAAACTGCAATATAGGTTTTGGATGGAATGGTCCTTTAGAAGGAGCACTACGTAGTTTAACAGGAAAAATCCAGAACCCCTAAAAAAAAGAAAAAAAAAAAAACTACCTAACAGATGCCACAAAATACACTGCATCTAGCATCCTTTGTTTAAACTTTATTTAATGCTACAATTTACTGCTTCTCACCTGGTAGAAATGCGACTGAAAACTGCATTGAAGTTATTGCAGCTTAAAGAAAACAAGACTCCTGAAGCAGAAATCCGCAACTCGGCTGCATGCTGGTTGCCCTCTCGATGTGTGTGAATAAAATGGCAGATCTCAGGTAGCAGCTGTTTAACAAGCATCGTTTCATCCAAGCGCATACAGTCTTTTGGTTGCTGAAATGAGAAAGTGTAGATAAATATAACTGAGTGTGAGATAAAAGACTAGAATTATGCACTGCCTTCATAGAATGAGCCTATAACAGCACAATTAGATTTTAGAAAATATAAAGCCCACTGGGAAAAACATCCTTTTTATAGCCCTATAACTCTTCACTCATGCATACAGGTATGGAACTGTATTTTATATTAGAATAGTCACACCAGAGTAATTTTAAACCAGGTAAACTAAGCGCCTAGAACGCAGTAAGAGCTTTGAATTAGCTCTTACTAAGATATAATATTGGGGTGATAAAGGGGGAGGCGATAAAATGGGATTTTTGGTTTACCTGTGAAAACCTTTTATTGGATTACAATCACAAAACACAGGGTATTTTCATTTACATGACAATAAGGGTTAGAATGCCACCTTCAGATGATTGGGCATGGCCATAAAAAAAAAAAAAAAAAAAATCAGACGGACAATCTGCTGTAGTCAACTTCAGTTAACACCAGATAGCATGAACCACATCCAAGGTGTAAAGAGCCATGCTCCCAAGTAACTGAGGTTTAGGACAGAAAGGTGGCAACAATGTCCAGGTTGAGACGCAACAAAGAAAACATTTACGGCAGGGTTTTTCAACCTCGTTTCAGTCAAGACACCCTTTGAAATTGTGCACAATCTTGGGGCATGCACATACCAGGAAGTGCGTCCGAGCGCACAGGCTTTTTTGAGTGTTCACACTTGTCACATTTTTGAGTGGGCTGTCCCAAGTATGTGAAACAAGCAAAATAAAGAAAAAAAGTGCCAGAATGATTTTTAAAATTACGCTGCACCAAAATGCATGGTACTGTGGTTCCATGAGTTTTTAGCAGGTGTAAATGCAAGCACATTTGCTAGATACATGGGGGTACCATTAGGAATTAACATTATTGTGTGGTGTGGGAAAATGTGCAACAAGCTCAAAAAATGTAGTTTGTGAGGTGATTATCTGTAGGTTGTACAGTCATTTATAATGCAGAGTTCAAATATCAGTATATTGTAAGGCAGAGAATTCTGCCTTTCAAACTACTGAACTGTGCTTTATCAACTGCATAACTGTGCGTTAGATGTGTCCATAGATTAATAATTTGGCAGGTTCAGCAGGGTCCAGTCGAATTTTGATCCATCTATGGGCAGGCTGGTTTTTCAAACAGGCTGGTTGAACAGAAGTCAATCGAGAGATTGACTTCTGTACAACCAGCCTGTTGGAAGAATTTCACTCAATCAGTGCTGCAGTCTACCGCCCGTGGTGCTGATAAGTGTATTCTGGAGGCGGGGAAGCCTCCCCACTGCCTAAATACAGTAGTTCAGCAGGAGAGAACCCCCATCCACCTCAAATGTGTGGATGTGGGAATCTACTTATTTTCTTTCGTCCAATCACCTGGTTGAATGGAAGAAAATGAATGGTGTATGGCCACAGCCCTAGCAACTACTAACTCTGCTTTGTTTATTTATATATTGAGCTGACAAAATCAATGGGATCACTAACAGGACCCCTAGTAGAAGCCAGCGTCAAGCAGCATTTACGTGTATCCTAATATAGTTAACCAGCTTGCATTCAGTATTAAAGAGCTGGGGGCTGATAAACTCTGTTGTAGCTGTCAAAATATAGAAAGACTGTTAACTGTGAACACTGCTACTAGCTTGTATAGAGGAGAAGGCAGGAACAGAAAGAGTGAAATAACTAGCAGGCTCCTCTTAACAGCTGATCCAGCTCAAATGAAACACTGAAAACTGCAACCTGGAAGGAGTATAGAGACACACTGGGGATCAGAGAGATAAGATAAAGGTGCATTTCAGATACTGCCACTGGAATGGCAGCAAGCCCCAGGGGAGAATTAGAGACTGACAGTCCTAGTATTTTACACACAGATCTTTGAGCATGTAGCTGGGAACTCTGTCTCTCTCCGCTGGTCACTGTGGTGCCGGAACCGGAAGCAGAGTTTTATACTTTTGCTGTGGCACCTCTGAGGACTCTTCACAGAGAAAGGCTGATCTATGGGCCTCCTGCACACAGGAGCTTACCTGCAGGTCAATACCAATCCAAACTTCTGCTGAGAATGCACCTTTGGGGTCACCGATTTCCAGAATCGGAGCGGAGTGCTCCATGAGAATCAAGTCGTCCATTTAACTTGACAAACAGCCAGTGTACATAGAAGATCCAAGACCACAGCAAGAACTATGGTGAATACCCTGGCAGCAATGGACAGGCTGAATGGCAGGACCACAAACTGAGAATTGCAGTCGTCCACAGCAAACCACAGGAACCTTTTTCGAATATGCGGATAAGCGTTCTTGATATCCACTGATGCCAGGAAATCGTCCTGCTGGAAGAAGGCAAGCACTGACTGTACCAATTCTATCCAGAACTTCTGTACTTGGGAGAAACCTGTTCAGTCTTGTGATCCAGGTTGGGACATACATCACCATTCCATACCGGAACCGTGAAGAGATTCAAATAGAAATCTTGAAAACGTTTGCTCTCTGGGTCCAGGGCGGTCACTACTTGTGATAGTAGAGAATTGTCCTTGTAGGGACATAGAAATTGGTAAAAGGTACCACTTTAGGCAGCGAGGGACACTGACACACCAGATAAGTTGGATAATTGCACCCGGAGCTCTTTTAAAGAGCAAAGTTTCAGCACACAACCTGTCAGAGGGGAACGTCTTTTTTTATATTGTGTTGCTGTTGTGAGGTTTTCCATCCCCTGGATGGGGTCTTTTCAAGGGAGTTAACATAGCAAGGTTTGTGCAGTCTGCAAAGCATATAAAATGAGAAAAATAAAGCGGACACTTAAGCTGGCCATAGACATAGTTTTTTATTTTTCCAGTGGGCAGAAAGAGAAAAAGCTAACAGATTGCTCCATCCAGACAAGCGAGGTCGATTAATTCTAGAAAAACTTTACAAGTACAGAAAAGCACTCAACTTCCACCATACTGAAATGAGCCGACAGTACCTCTACTGCACCAAAATTTTAGCAAATGCTTCCAGTCTTGCGCATTTCATTTTTTGGGCTTTTTTTACATTATGGACAGGATGAGGGCATGAGGAGTTTTTTTAGTCAATTAGAAGGGAACTAGGCAGGGATGATAACACTGCTTGAGATTTCAGTGTACTAAAGGTACTGCGATATCAGCTCAAACAGAAGTTGGGAGCACACTTGATTTCTGGTAGATCAACAAGTATGTTTCTGTATATACAGCATTTTTAAAAGAAGAAACATGATAAAATATGCATGTATTCCAGAGATGTTCTAAGTATGTTTTTTTTTTCAATTTCAACCAGACCTACATTTCAATATCAGTAGTTTCATTTCTGCATACCTAAAAGGCAAAATTTGCTCTGACCATAAAAAGGTGAAGTACACATTGCACATTTTTGTATGTAAAGCATTACACTAACAATTAAAGTGTGCTACACAGCAAACAGGTAAAGCTAAAAAACAGTTAATTGCTACTTTAGAACTTTGTGATCCAAGAAGAGACAGCAGACAGTTTAAATGGTTTTATCCAACAGATCAATAATAAGAAAGTGATATTACAGATCAATTTATTAACATTTGGAATAATGACAGAGATGATAGTTGCCTTTATAAAAGTTATGATTTAAATCGAGTGGGTGTAAATCAAGCCTTTTTACTAGTGACTTAAAATCCAAATCCACCCTGTTTACAACCACTTTAAGCTGCATAAGTAGTCATGGGGGTATACACATGACATGGTGCAGCAAAAAGTACCTCACCCTTCTCCAATACTGCCAAGCTGAGCAACTTATTTGTGGTGGTATGGGCTTTTAGGCATTAAAGTGGTTGTAACCCCAGAAAAAAAAGCCTGTCTTTTTAAAGGCATGGAAGATGGCACAGTACTTTTGCAGGGTCAGTTTACCATTTCCATGTTATTCCTGGTTGATTCTGCCTATTCCTGTGTTCCCCTGTGTGTACAGATTCAGATTATGTGCCTCCATCATCCTGTTCTCTCCTCAGCGTCTCTGCATCTCCCCCTCTCCCTGTCATTTCTTTAGTCTGTGTGTGAGATGATCTTCTCCCTCCCTTCCGGCCTTGAGTAATACTAATGAGTAGAGTTGAGCGAACCTCTGGAAGTTCGGGTTCTGCTGGTCCGTCCGAACTTCGGGACAAAGTCCGGGTCCGGACAGTACCCGAACGATCGCACGGACAACGAACCCCATTGAAATCAATGGGGACCCGAACTTTTATGCACAAAAATGGCTGTAACAAAGTCCTGGAAAGCCCTAGAGGGCTGCAGGTAAAAACACGTATTTTCAAGCCCAGGGGTAACTAAAGTTACCCCAAGCAACAGGCACGCTAGCAAGCCCATGACAGGCCTGGGCCTGAAACAGGGCTTCAAGCCTGCCTGGTCGTCTTGGGCTTGAAGGTCTCCAAGCGAGTTGAGATGAGTAATCATAATGAGTTCCGGCCTTCCCTCCCTCTTCTAGTAGAGTGTGTGTCTGATTTCTTTACTGTCCCTCTCCCCCTCTACGTCTCTGCGACTCCTCTCTTGTCCTACTACCTCCGTGTATTAGACTTAGACATGTGTGTCCCCTTGTGTCCTTATCCGTCTTAGTTGGTCCTTATTGTACCTTTACCATTTGACTGGGACGTTTTCATGACACGGTAGAAGG
>BLSH010410837.1:61201-72156 GCA_018402905.1 Glandirana rugosa | reverse complement strand
TATATATAGTATGTATATTATTTGCAAATGTGTATGGTCAGCTATGTTTCCCTTAAAATCTATTCATATATCATGAAGGAGTTTACAGATAATCTCACCAATATAAATAGGAGCAGGTCAAGTGGGGACAACAATTATCGTGAATCAAAACATGTGCTTCTTAGCTCACTACAATGAATAGATTTTTAAACATAAACCCACTCATAAGATCATTATAAATATAAATGAAAACATAAAACTTAATTATATTTTCTTTTCCAATTATTTTGAAATTGTTAGCCCTCATACACACGGGCGTTTTTTGCAGCTCTATATGTTATTCAATGGCCCCATAAATGCGCCAACATTTTTGAGCTGTAGAGGGCGTCGGCATTAGTGAGCTGTAAATAGAACGCGGGACCAGCGCATTCTGAGGCAGTCGCGTTTTGATGTTTTTGTCGCTAAGCCGGCAAAACGCTCACTAGCGCCGTACCGACGTTGACCAGCGTTTTTGACACCGGCGTTTTCAGGTTAAAAAATTTTTTTTTTTGCATACGCCTGTGTGTACGAGGCCTGAATGTTAAAAACATAATAAAAATGCAATTGAGAAGAAAAAACACACCAAAAAAGGACAAGTTGCATTTTGAGTAGTTTTTCTTTAGTGTACATCACAGGACACAGAGCACCTTTATATCCACTGAGATAGGGTTATGTTGCCACCTTCAGGTGACTGGACAGTGGACACACGGGACCAAAAAAAAAAAAAAAAAAACCACACACACAAGACAGTAAGACCCCTCCTAGGCATAACCTCTCCATTCTAGGGTAGGCTTCAGGTTTTTTTTCTTATTTGCTAAAGCATTAAGCGACAAGGGAGTCTCTGACTGTTGTTCCTACCCTACTGAAGGCTGGAAAGGTGACTTATCACAGAACTTGGAAATCTTACTTTTAGTGTAAGGCTAGAGAATTTCATCCTCGCAAGTATGACTTGAGTCACATCCTGGCTTTTGTCCAATCTGGAGTTAATCTGGGACTTGCCTCAAGTGCCTTTATGGGTTAGATTCAGCCTTTGCAGTCCTTTTTCAGAGACCAACTGCTTCATTTTCCTTTGTGTGTGCCTTTGTGGTTGCCATTACTTCAGCTCTAAGAGTGTCCGAATTGGCTGCTATTTCTTATAAGGAACCATTATGACAAAGTGGCACTACAACCTCAGCTGTCCTTTTTACCTAAGGTGGTTTCTTTGTTCCATCTCAACCAGGACATTGCTTTGCCTTCTTTCTGTCCTAAGCTGCAGATGCCAGGAGACAAAGCTCTCCACACTTTGGATGTGGTTCCTGCTATCAGGTGGTACCTGAAGTCAACTGCTGCAACTTGTCAGTCAGATTCCCCTTTAGTGTACAAGGAAGAGTCACACAGCTTCCAAGTCTATCATTTCTAGTTAGATCTGTCAGCTTTTTTCTAAGACTTATGGTCTAAAGGGCAAAAGTCCAAATTTTATTTTGGTGATTAATATCAGCCCAGGAAGTACGCACACTCTTGGTAAAATGAGTAAAGTGGTTGTCAACCTGTAACAACCACTTTAACCTACAGGTAAGCCTAGAATAAGGCTTACCTGTAGGTGCCCTGCATATCTCCCAAACCTGCATGGTTCAGGAGATATGTAGTGTTCTGCATGTGCCGACGTCATGTCGGCACATGCGCAGTGAAGAAGCGGCCTCCGTGTCGTTACTCCACTGACACTGTGCTGTGACTGGCGGCTACCGCACGCATGCGCGGGAGTAATGTCACGCGACTCCGGCCAGTCACAGAGCCGGAGATCACGGCCCCAGAAGGAAGAGGGGCAGAAGATGGATGTGGCCTGCACAGGGGACAGCGATGGACATCGCAGGCTACATTTGCATAGTAGCCCATTATGCTTCTAATTTACAGGGGACTGTAGAGGAAGTAAACCCCACCTGGGTTTACTTCCTCTTTAAGCTTTGTTAGCTCAAGTAAAGTTGCTATTTGATCCTCTGTTCCTATTTTTAGTTTTAGATTTTACCAAGTGGATGTTAGAGCCACTGAGGCCTTTGGTCGGCATGTTTTGCAGGCTCTTGCACAAGGTTCTAACCGGTCTAGTTGTTTGGGGCCAATTTACTAATTTGCCAGCACCTCATATTCAGTCCTTTGGGACATCCTTATCCTAAACCTATAAAATCATTTTAATGGAATAAATAATGGGAAACAGAAACCTTGCCCCTACTTTTTTGGTTCAGGGCTTGCTACAAAAACTGAAGCGTTTTCTAATGGGGGAGGGGTATGCCAGGGAGAGGGCTTAAAATACCTCTGCTGGAAGTTTATTCCAAGCATCAACTACCCTTTCAGTAAAATAACAGTTTCTAAGATTAGTTTTGAACTTCCCTCCAGTTAGTTTGAGGTCATGTCCCCATGTTCTTGATTTTGTTTTCATATTGAAAAAACTGCCTTCCTGAACCTTATTCGCCCTCAAAATATTTAAAGGTTTCAGCCCTGGTTCAGACTTACACGATGTGGGAACCGGCACGATTATACAGCCTGTTCCCACATCTCATCACACCCGCCGACAGTTCACACTGCCTTCTGCGAAATCGCTGTCAGGTGTCATTGCAAAGTTAATGACACCCCCAGTTTTGTTCACAGATCGCAGTGCGAACTGTGCACTCGTACATGAATCGGATCGCATGGGTGTTTCATTTGATTCTAGTGAAGGAAAAAAAAAGGTACATGTACGAGGGCACAATGGAGGAAGAATAATATCTTCATTAATGTGAAAGGAAGAAACCACTTTCGGAAGAAAGGAAGGCGAGGGTCGCAAGACCGCCTTATCCTTATGCAGGACTAGGTAGGGAGACTTGCACGATAGTGCTGCTAATTCAGACACCCGTTTGGTAGAGGTGATGGCTACTAGGAAAGCCACCTTCTGCAAGAGCAGTTGTAAGGAAATGCCTGATTTTCTCATAAGGCGGTTTCCGAAGTACAGAAAGCACCAAATTCAAATCCCAAGGAGCCAACGGAACCTTCACCCGAGGCGCCACATGTCGTACACCTTGAACAAAGGTACGAATCAACGAGTGCAAAGCCAAAGGTCTCTGGAAAAGAACTGCCAGAGCCGATATCTGACCCTTGAGAGTACTCAAAGCCAGTTTTTTGTTCAGGCCCTGCTGCAAAAAAGTTAGGACCCTGGATACCACATAAGAGCGAGGGTTATGACCCTCCGCCTTGCACCAAGCTATACAAGCCTTCCAGGTGCGGTGGTAAATCTTGCGAGAAGTACACTTGCGAGCCTTCAACAATGTAGGAATCACAGAGTCAGCGACTCCCCTGTCAGCACCTGGGACTCAATAGCCAAGCGGTCAAAGCCAGCGAAAGTAAACCAGGGTGCAAGATGGGCCCCTGAGACAGAAGATCATCTCTCAGCGGGGGCCGCCAGGGGGCGTCTGGCCACCATTTGCACCACATCAGCGTACCAAGTGCGCCGAGGCCAATCCGGAGCCACCAGGATTATTGGTATTCCCTCCACCACTATCCTGCGGATGAAAAGAAATGGTCACAAAACAGGACCGCAATTCCCCTAAAGGGAAGCCAGGTCAACTCCTTGCAAACTAGGCATTTAGACTGGTGAGCTATTCTATGGAGGGGGTTTATGTGGGAAAAGAGGACGGCCCCATGGGAGGGGCCAGCTGTTTCTTTTCCCTGCCTAGTTAACTCCTAGTGAGGCCAGCATAAACCCACACGTAATGGAGAGCTGCATCTGTCAGTGAACGATAGGAGAAAGTTCCAATGTTTTGGACCACACCAGACTGTGTTGCAGTTTTACATGTTTTATGGTTCTCAAAGGGTTTTGGATCACGGTTCTTTTGTACAACTGGGGGTGGTAGTGAGCTTGGTACGACCTACGGGTCATAGTCACAATCTATCTCCTGGGTTTTGGGGAGGGAGGCTGTTAGAGGTGCCTACCAGTAGCTCCCCATCCTTGCACCACGGGGGTCATCATTGTTATGTACACCTGCCTTGCCATGACATCACAGCTCCAGACTCTTAAGCTGATCTCATGGAATGTGCGGGGTCTCAACTCCAAAGTTAAAAGGGCACTGGTGTTCAACTATGTACAAAAACGTAAACCCCATCTAATTTATCTTCAGGAGACCCATCTAGTGGGATACAAAATTATGGCCCTCAAACGGGCGTTTATAGGCCATGCTTTCCATTCCCTATATCTATACTGGTGTCGAAGGCCCTTTCATGTACCCCAAAAACTATTGTTACAGACCCATTTCTGAGGTATGTGATGGTGATACTCCTTATCGACTTTGTGATGGTTTATGTCCCTCCACCATTCACGGTGGCTGTTTGGAAGACCATAATGACAAAGGTGCTCCAGGTGGCGGAGGGGCCTATTATTCTTGCGGGTGACCTGAATACGGTACTTTCGCCAGACCTGGATAGATTACATACTAGGACCAGCTGCAGCTCTCCATTGATGGCTAGCATGTTTCAGTATGGCATGGTGGAGACCTGGAGGTGGAAAAACCCAGAGGCTTGAGCCTATTTGTGTTATTCCTCCACCTATAACACTCACTCTAGACTAGTCATGCGTTTCACTACCAAGGATATGTTACCTAGAGTGGTCGAGATGCAGTACCTCCCAAGGGCAATTTCAGACCACTCCCCATTGTTGCTAATTTTGGCGGTGGGTCGATTGAGCAGATACAATCTATGGAAACTAAGTCCTTTGTGGTTGAAGGAGGAATACTTTGAAGGCTCGGCCGCCACAGCCATAGGCGACTTTTGGAGGGATGACAGAGGGGAGGCACCACGTGGGAAGCATTTAAAGCGACCCTCAGAGGGGCTGCCTCAGGGATTATCAAAAAACTTAGATCTGACAGGGAATGGAGACTTAGGGAATGTGAGCGAACAGCTACCGACGCTGAAGTGGAATACATTCGAAATACATCATCTTCTAATTTTAAATTATGGAGGGAGTCGGCCAGGCAGTTAGACCTCGTACTGGTTGAAAAAAAAACAAAAAACCTTCTTCATCCGAATCAGCGACTCTTTGAATATGGAAATAAAAATATCAAACTGCTAGCATATATGGCGCACGGTCTCCATTCCCCATATATATGATGCACGGCAGGTTCTGTGTACATCACCAGATATAGCAGGGGCATTCCTCCAATTCTACTCATCACTGTATTCCTCTTCGGTGAGCTACGAACCAGAGGGTGTGCAGGGGTTTTTGGAGCGGATCAAGCCCACCACATTGTCCCAAGAGGCAGCGGTAGAATTGGACTGACCTATCTCGGTGTCAGAAATAGAAGGTGCTATGAGGTCCCTTACTCCCAATAAAACCACTGGCTTAGATGGATACCCCATAGAATGGTACTGTACCAATCAAGAATTTTTTGCACAATGCCTCTTGGAGGTGTACGAGGACGCCTTTGAAAAGGAAATTCTTCCAGAATCTCTTAGGGAGACATTGATAGTGCTGATCCCCAAACCGCACAAGGACCACGATTTATGCGAATCATATCGCCCCATATCATTAATCAATGTTGACGCTAAAATCCTAGCCAAACTCCTAGCTAAACGATTGAATAAGGTGACAGCCTCCATTATTAATTCAGATCAGACAGGTTTTATACCGATGCGATCCGCAGCCATTAACCTGCGCAGATTGTTCACAATCTTACAATCAGAGGCACTGGATCATGACACTCGTGTTGTGGTCTCAGACACACATAAGGCCTTTGATTCCATAGAATGGCCCTACTTGATGGCGGATGGGCTTTGGCCCTAATTTTGTGACATGGGTGAAACTCCTTTATGCTCACCCTTTGGCCCGGCTGAGAATAAACATCATAACAGACACCTTTGAAATAGGCAGGGGCACACGACAGGGGTGCCCACTTTCGCCCCTGTTGTTCGCCATAGTAATTGAACCCTTGGAAGCTATGATTAGAATGGATCAGTGGGTGAAGGGATGTCAGCTTAATGCCTTGGAGGAAAAAACCTACCTGTACGCAGATGACATGCTGTTATATCTGGCAGATGGAGGTCCCTCCCTGAGCAAAGCACTAGAGATTATATACAAGTTTGGAACATAGTCAGGTTTTAGGGTTTACTGGGCTAAATCAATTGTATTCTCAATAGACCCCATATTCCCTCCTAGCAAACCATCAGATATTCCTCTACAGGAAGTTTATGAATTCCGGTACCTGGGGGTGGAAATCCAATTGCAAAAAGTAGGCTGCAGTCCTGGTGTAGATTGCCCCTTAATCTGCTGGGCCATATTAATATATTTAAAATGATATATCTGCCTAGGTTTCTATATATACTGTGGCATGCCCCAAAAAAAATTTTTAAGGACATAGACGGGATGATTAGATCGTTCCTCTGGGGCCCCAAACCACCCAGAATATCCCTGGACACACTGCACCTGCCGATCAAAGAGGGAGGTCTAGCTTACCTAACCTATATTTTTACTATCTAGCGGCCCAGCTGACACATCCATTGGTGGTTCTTCCCAGACATGAATGTCGCTTCGGTGGCAGCCCAGGTACGCTCCTATGAGGCATGAATTAATGTTCTTTATAGGAATGGCCCATACCTGGAGGGTGGAGCAGACATACTTAAGCTTACATATAAAATTTTTCATATCTATAATAAAAAAAATGGGGGGTTCCTCATTGACCACATCACCCAATGCCCCGTTTTGGCTCAATCCTCAACTAGTGGAAATACACAAAATACCTGGGGGTACCCAATGGGCTAGATATGGAGTTAAATATGCTCAGCAACTTTTCTCTGCAGGGAATATTTAAAACATTCTGGGATCTTCAGCTGGAATATAAAATTCCTATTAAACTATTTTATAGCTACTTACAACTAAGGCACGCAGTGGCGGCTCAGTATGGACTGACAAATGTTACACTTTCCCCCTCTAAACTGGAGAAAATGTTATTTGAATTTGACCATACCAAACTTATCTCTATATACTACTCCATTCTCCTATCATCCTCTTCACAGAGAATGGAGTAACTGGGCAATTCTTCTGACATCCCAACCCTAACGGAGGAAATGTGGTCTGAGGTAGTGGAAACCTTCCTACCCTCAGTTATATGCGCTAGGGACAAACTCATACAATTTAATATTTTACATAGAATATACTATACTCCCACTCGCCTGTACAGTATGGGTAGAGTAGATTCCCCAACGTGTCACCGGTGCCATGCGGAGATTGGGAACTTTTTCCACATGATATGGCAATGTACATATGTAAAACGATTCTGGAGGGCAGTTCTGACGTTGCTGGAGGAGAGGCTGGCCATCCCTAATATATATTCCCCAGCTAGGTGTCTACTAGGAGACTTTGGTGATAAGAAAATGTCCTGTAAAACAAAAACCCTACTAAACAAGTGTTTTTCTATGTTAAAAAATCCATAGCACTTAAATGGAAGGATCCCTCTCCGCCATCCGTCCAATTCTGGGTAGATCTTATTAACCGAGCGTTACCGATGTTTAAACAGACATATGCATCTTCTAGAGGATGCCCTAAACAATTTGAAAAATTGTGGTTCGGCTGGATCACCTCGGTTTCTGGAGATATTGATGTTTAAACTCATTATGAGATGTGATGCCCGGGTAAAGGGCTATTAATAGCCAAGGGGGGTGGAATATAATGCTGTGATCCTGTACAATCGACACAGCTTATGAAAAACATATTATGATCAGCAATAGTTAGCACAATTATGTGTGATTTATATTAACTGAGTTGATGACACTTTGTGATGTAATGTAATGCTACCTTTACTTGTATAAAACTCGTGCATATATGTCTGGATCAAGCAAAGAATTTGTGACCAAATGACTATTATATGCTGCTGTACAATTTTGCATTCCACACTCACCAGTTGTTGAATTTGATGTTTACTCTGTAAAAATTCAATAAATTTACCCTTTGAAAAAAAGAAAAGAAAATGCAAAGCATTCGCTGAATGGCACTTGTGATGATGGAACACCACCTGTGTTCACAATGCAGCAGGGCAGCCGCTTAATCAAAGGATGCACAAGCTAGTGGAGATCACAGTAATGGATGTGCGCTACAGTAATTTCCAGCTTTTAGAGGGATTCCACAAGTATGGCTTATTTTGTTTTATTCCACATTTTTTTAGAACATAAATAAGACATCCCCTGAAAATAAGCCCTAGTGTGTTTTTTATAGCCAAAATTAATACAACATCTGGTCTTATTTTCAGGGAAGCACCATAGTTACATTGGTCCAAGCCTATGTATAAATATTCATACCAGAAATTCTTATTTATAAACTTGACGTGGGGTTGAGCCATGTTTTTTTTTTCCATCCCCTAAGCTGTAAAAGCAGCAGATAGGGTGTTCACGTACCACAGAAAAAATGATCCCTCTGTCACATTTGGTTGTTGGTGCTGCATTCACGATGTTAAACTGCCTCCTCAACACCTGACAAAATGCCCCTCATAAAACAATCCAAACATGAAATTTTTTCAGAGACGCGGCATTCTTGCTGAATGTTTAAACTTCGACTGTTTGGGGATACGGTTAAAACTGATCTGCTTAACCGATATGCTAACAAAAGCAATTATGACACAGTGGCTGTACTTTTAGAAATCATGTTTATTATTACAAAATCGTAAAAAGGATTATATAATGTTCGTAAATGAAAGTGATGCTCAATGGCGCAAAACCATATGCAAAAAGACCCAAGATGCATATTTGCCTAGGAATAGGAAAGTACAAAAAGTTTAAGGATAAGTTCACATGTAGCGCATGTTACATCCATATTTAGGGTGTACCATACTCAAAACCCAATTCCCCCACCGCCTGTCACATTTCAAAATCAGCACAGGTGTGCAGGAGCTCCATCCACAGCAATCTGAATGAGAAAACTACAAGTTACATCTGCCACCTCAGCAGATAGCATGTAGTTCTCAATGAACTGAAATGGCACTGATGATCACCGTCATAGTTCATTCAGAAACCCTGCAGCTTTCAACCTGACAGAGGTACAGGCAGAAAGCTGTAGGACTTGTCTGCAAGAGCCTGACATTGCTCCTGTGATTCACTGATCATGGGGGGAAATGCTTTGCAGGCTCCTTGGGGAAAAAATAATGCACTTTTATTTCTGCAAAAATATGTGCATTTATTATATTTTGCCCCAAAAGTGAAGCCTTTAAATCAAGAATGAAGGTAACATTTGTAATGGGCAATTACTAGTTCATTTTATTTAAAAACAAGGCAGTCCTCCCTTCCAAAAGCATCCAATAGTCAACTAGCAAGATGCCGAATAGTAACGAGGAGAAATGAAGAAAAAGGTTACAGATTAGAAGCACTTATGCAGCAAGGTCCAACAATGATCACTAATCAATTGCAAAATGCAAATTCCCACCCCCTACATAAGCTTTTAACCACTTCCCGCCCGGCCTATAGCAGATTGATGGCCGGGAAGTGGTTCCGTTATCCTGACTGGACGTCATATGACGTAATTCAAGATAACAAGCGGGGGCGCGCTGCGTGGCGATCGATGGTGTGGTGTCAGTCTGACACACCGTATCTCTTATCTTGATAAAGAGCCTCTGATGGAGGGGCCTTTACCACATGATCAGCTGTGTCCAATCACAGCTGATCACGTTGTAAACAGGAAAAGCCGTGTATCGGCTCTTCCTCTACTCGCGCTGACAGACGTGAGTAGAGGAGAGCCGATCGGCTGCTCTCCTGACAGGGCGGGTCTGCACTGATTATCAGTGCAGCCCCCCCGAGGATGTCCCTCCAGGACCACCAGGGATGCCCACCCATGGCCACCAGGGATGGCAATCACTGTCCATTAGGGATGGCACTTTGTCCCCATCAGTGATCCCTGCCAGTGCCTGCTAATTAGTGCTGCCCAACAGTGCCATCTATCAGTGCTGCCTATCCAGTGCCCATCAGTGCTCGCCAGTGCCACCTATCAAAAAACGCATATTACAGTGCACACATGATACATAATCCTACCAGACTGTTTAAAAGCCACCTATCAGTCCTGCTCATCAGTGTCCATTAGTGCTGCCTATCAGTGCTCATCCATGCTGCATATAAGTGCCTCCTCATCAGTGCCGCCTATAAGCGCCCCATCATCAGTGCCTATAAGCGCCTCATCATCAGTGCCCATCAGTGCCCGTCAGTGAAGGAGAAAAAACTTACTTATTTACAAAGTTTTGTAACAGAAACAAAGAAAACTTTTTTTTTCTAAAATTTTCGGTCTTTTTTTTATTTGTAGCGCAAAAAATAAAACACCAGAGGTGATTACCACCAAAGAAAGCACTATTTGTGGGGGGGGGGGATTATAAAAGTTTTATTTGGGTACAGTGTAGCATGACCACACAACTGTCATTCAAAATGCGACAGCTCTGAAACCTGAAAATTGGTGTGGGCAGAAAGGGGGGAATGTGCCCAGTATTGAAGTGGTTAAACAGCATCAGATTAGTATTATTTGATCATTAAACCTAAAGCCCTCTATACACAAAACCATGAAGCACTAGGGTAATGTAGAAATGTAGTCATTACCTGTGTAACCATACTACGTTCCCAATGAATAATATTAACACTAAGGTGTCCGTTTATGAAGCAGTGGAAAAATTCACTGCTTCATTCTCCGGCATTCGCAGAGGAGATCGCTCTCCACTGGGTGCCAGTTTATGAAGCGGTGTAGATCACTTCACCTTTTGTGAAGTGAAGCGATCTACAAACGCTTCCAACAGTGAAGAACACCCCCAAATACTGCAATCTCGTGAGCAATAATGAGATTACAGTGCCAGAAATTTACAGAAACACAGAGATGTCTGTTAATTAAGCAGTGATAAATGATCACCGCTCAGTAACGGACATTCTCGGAGGTGACAGCCCACCTTGTTAATAAAAGAATTAGTCCCCAAAGATGTAATGGG
>BLSH010410837.1:60093-61179 GCA_018402905.1 Glandirana rugosa | reverse complement strand
TATATATATATATATATATATATATACATATATACATATACATATATACATACATATATATACATACACACACACACACACACACACACACACATACAAACATATACATGCAAGGCAGGGGGGCATGGTTACTGTGTTGGGGGGTCTGACCGAGGAAGAAGGAAGTCAGTGCGCTTCCTCCTTCCCCTGGGATTCCCTCTTCACTTCCTGATTCACCACCTCTGAGCTTCTGAATCGGGAAGGGGGAATTCTGACACAGATTGACAGTGAAGTGCTGAGATCGCAGCTTCATAAACTGGCTATTTCTGTGTCAACCAGTTACAGCTTCTCAGTGTGTGGAGATGATGGGCGGCGAAAAGGTTATCCCCGATCATCTGTTTCATAAACCGAAAATGAACTGTGATCAGCGGCGATCCTTGGGATCACCACTGATCACGGTTTCATAAACGGACACCTCAGAATGTTGTACTGCTCAAACCAGTACATGTATAAATACACCTATTTATATCTAAAGTATGGTGTTTTTTTCCTAATCACAAAACCCAAGTATCCAATTCAAAAGTTAAACAATTCACAAAACTGAACAAAAATAAAAATACTCACCCCTGCAAGACATTTTTCCAGTGTATCCAATATAATCAGTTGCGACAAATACAAATTTTTTTCAGCAGCTTCTCCAAATATCCTCTAGAAACGTAAAACAATACAGTTAAAAATGCAGAAAGTCTATGGAACCGTCAATATAAGTATACATTTTATGAAGCTTTTAAAGTGCAAAAAGACAAGCCAATAGAGTGTATTAAGTAAATTAATTCTTCATCACCAGTGAGGCTACGGACATGACTAGACAAAGCCGAAAACAGTGTACACTGCCAAGGAAATCGGGTTTTTCTATAAACGCAAGCGCTGGGATGTCCTCCTCAGCTTGAAAAATGTCCGCAACCACACAGGTTGTAAATAATTCCACAAGATACAGAAATGAAAGAAATGTCTATTTAAATTTCGGACATGTTAGCCCTTTTATTAAAAAAAAAAAAGCCTTAAAAAAGAAGAAAAAATATTTGCCATGAAATATTGCTACTGGGC
>BLSH010410837.1:50093-55093 GCA_018402905.1 Glandirana rugosa | reverse complement strand
CCATTCTCTGCATCTTACAGTGCACAAAGCAGCCCCGATCCTCCTCTTTTGGGGTCCCCCACCAATGTTCCTCCAACCCGGCCAAGTGCCCTCATAGCAAGCCCCTGCTATGGGGGCACGTGTGCATCACGCTCCCAAGCCAGCTCAGCTTGTCCATTGACACACACGGCATGGCCCCACTCTCCTCACTGGCTGTGATTGACAGCATCAGGAGCCAAAGGCTCCTGCTGCTGCCTCACTGTCCAATGACGGGAAAGCGCAGAGAGCCACTGCTCTTGTGCACAACACTGGATCAAGATCAGGTTTGAGTATGTATTTGGGGTGGGTAAAGCTGCATGCAGCGGGCTTTTTACCTTAATGCATAGAATGCAATAAGGTAGAAAACCTTGCACTTTTAGAACCACTTTAACCCTATTTTTTCCAGCCCAGTGTTCAGCATTAACTACAATGAACATCCATAATCAACCTATGTTCTCTGTTAGAGGGGCCTGGATGACAAGACTGGCTAAACAGAACTACAGATCTATTGGAAACAGTTAACTGTTTTTAGCTGCTTCAGCTTATAATTTTAAAAGACCAGGTTATAGAAAGTCTATATAGCAGATAAAAACCAAGTATACATAGTACAATTACCAACAAGAAAAAAAATTAGGGAGAATTAAAACTGCTTAGAGCATTGACTTTGCGGAATACAGCATGTAGGGTCTTGTAAAACTGATATTTTTCCCCTCCGTTTCTTGCGCTTTTACACAAAATCCCTTATGTCCCCTCCAACAAAGACATTTCAGTTTTATCTATGGGCACAATAGTCAATGAAAAATGCAGACAAGGAAAGCAACTGATCTGTGACCGCCGAAGAATGCACCCAGCGCAGAATTCAAACAAAGTTTATACTGTTGGAAAACGACTTGGTTCTATTCAGTTTACCATTCATACAAGTATAACATCAAACATTTTGAACCTTTAGCCTTTGATTAGAAACCCACTCTCTAATGCATGTCAGCACAGGGGTAATACTTGATACATACTAAATACAGCAGGTGTTTTGAAATGCCAGGGTGATTCAGACTATTATATCTAGAGCAAAAGGAGAACAAGCCGCCATATATTTAGAGGCGATCTAAAACTAAAACAAAAATGTTTTGTATTGTACCACTTAAAATGTGGTGGCTGTATTTGTTTTCTTTTTTCATGTTCAAAGTCAACTCACCCCAGATGCACTGGCATGTGTTGATTAAAAGAGTATGTAAAAAAGTATGGGGTTTGAAAAAATAAAAACATTTATACTCACCTAGGTGGATGCTGCATCTGTCCTGTTGGTTCTCCACTGAGACCTGAACGATCAAAAACCACTGATCGCTTAGTTCTCCCCTCCACCCTGTCTCTGTGCTCTGTTCCTTCTGCTCTCACTGAAGTGCAGGGGGCAGGAGCAGCTGAAGAAGGAATAGGACAGACCCACTTTTTTTTTTCCCAGTGAAGCAAGTGTAAAACACAGCAACATACATAAATACAGCCACTTAAAGTCTCCTTTACAAAAAAAAAAAAAAAGTTTAGTGAAGTTAAAAAAAAATTGCAGCAAATGTTAAAATGCAATGCAGCATTGCTACGCATACCAACCCATGTGCGCTCATCGTATAAATGTAACTGGCGACACCTTTAAAATCCCTAGTATGCAATATTTTACATTCCCTTGTAGGTTTGAAAGCCTGGAATGTCATTTTTTAATTCAACATTGTTTTGTCCAATACTAGACCGATCTTGGCTGCAATAACCAACTGAGTATCTTTATATTCGCTTCCCATGGTCATGAGCAGCACTCAAACCCACAGAAGAAGCGTCAGCCCTTTCAGCTGAAGGCCAGCCATACAGGGTGCAAATTTCTTTCCTACAGCCACAGCTTGCAGGAAAGTAATTTGCTCAATGTCCCCATCAACACAGACAGTGTTGATGTGGGAATACCTCCTGCAGGGCCATTGTATTCTCTGTCCCTGCTGGGAGCAAGAGAATCTAGCAGGCCGGTTGTACCCAAGTTGATCGATCAATCAGCTTGGTACATTCAGCCTACCCATTAACAATTAGAATCTCAGCCGGTTGCTGCTGAAGTCAGTGTCTAGTGAAATTAGATTAAGCTTGAGGGCCGGTTCACACAGGGGCAATCTGATTTGCAGGGCGACTTTGCTAGGCAATTTGAAAGCAACTTCATGCAACTTACAACACGACTTCATGCCAGGCGACTTTGCTGTGGCCAATCAGAGAAGGGAGGGAGGGGGTTGCCCTAAAGTAAATTCTATCCTTTTCACTGTGAAGTCGCTTCTGTTTAGACAGGGGATCCAACTTGGAGGCGACTTACATTGAAATCTATGGGCACAAGTCGGATAGAAGTCACCTCCAAGTAATACAGGAATCTCTTCTGAAGTCGCCTTGAAGTCGGAGCAACTTCAGTAATGTACATAAAGACGGCTCCCATTCACTTCAATGAGATTTCTTGTGTCAAGCAACCTGGGGCGACTTGAGGTGACTCAAGTCGCATCGCAAGTCGCCCCTGTGTGAACCGGGCTTCAATGCTGGAGATGAGCTTGTACAGTAGAGCAGGCCTGAAGGTAAGGCTGAAATTCAGCTTTACCTATTTACTGGTAAGCACATCCAACAGCGCCCCTTCAAAGCAGTTAAAAATCAACACTAAAAGCCAACTAAAGGTGAAAAACGCACAATGAACCTAACCTTAGTGCACCAAATCAGCAGTATACACGTTACATGCAGTCTGCAATCTTAGAGTTCCTGCAACAAACTGGCAAACTTTATGAACAAATCAGTATGAGCATTTCTTTCTATCCTTTACCAAAGACTTGATTTAATGAGTACGCTTTTCCAATATTGATAGGCATGTACTGGAAATCATGTTATGTAACTAGATCATTTTACCCTTCTAAAAAAAAGCGCATGTAGTAGAAATGCCAAATCAATACAACTAAACAAATCAATCCTACTCATAGGGCTCTAAACATGATCTTAAATAACCCAAATCAATTCACTAAAAGCTCAATTCCAAGCAAGTAACTAAATACACAGCTTAAATACATATATGTGAGCCGTTTACCTGCCAAAAGGTTTGTATTTCTGTGCAGCCAGTCATGAGTTAACACATCTATAGCAGAGAGCATGGCCAGGCTGATGACCTGACTTCTGCAGTTAAAAAATTGAACTTTTGCTAAAAAAGGACGACATACAGCAGTGGTGCCCAACCGGTGACCCGCGACCGCCTGCTGTGGGATGGCAAGCCCAGATCGTGGGCTGCCGACCCGCGATCCAAGAGCATCAGTGTAGTGTAGGAGCCGGAGCTGGAGGAAGCAAGCGGCTGTGGGAGCAGAAGCCACATAAGCTGATGTCCCAGGCAAAGTGCTTTCGGTATCACTCCTCACACCTCAGACAAGAATTCAAAAGTCAGCAATGCCTGACAAAAAGGCATAATAAAAGGCCAGTTTATGAGAATAACAGTTTTAGCACTTAGCATAGTTATGGGAGCTTTGCAATGGGCATAGTTTTTCAATGGTTTTTAGGTTGCTTTCACACTGATCCACAGGTGCTGTGCAGTGCACCTGCGGCTTTCCTGTGGATTAACTGCACTGAGCCATAGACCTCTATTACATCCTGTGGGTTTGGTGCGCTTTCTGAAAGTGCCCCACACCTGCAGGATATGATAGAACAGACTATGGCAAAGCACAGCTAACCAACAGGAAAGCCATAGGTGCACTGCGCTGCACCCAAGGTGCAGGTAAACTGCAATGCATCAGTGTGAAAGCAGCCTTAGGCCCTTTTTACTCGATTGGGTCCACCTGAAAAACTGGACCAATCGGATCCACCATTCACCTCCATGGACTGGCAGATGTAAACGGACTCCAATCCAATCTGCTGAGTGGATCGGAGGACCCATAGAGGAGTGCGGGCTGTGTCTGTGCCTGCTCTGCATATGCGTTGCGGACACGGACCTGTCATGCACCCGCTCTGCGGACAGATCCCCCGCTGAGCAAGCAGATTTCACCATGTGTGAAAGGGGCCATATAGGGGGCCCAGGACAGAAAGGGCTCATTTACATTACATTGTGGCCAGCGAATGGTTACAAAATCACTTATACAGAAACAGCACATTTTATCATTAAAAAGTGGTCCTTCATATTTTACACATTACACCCGTATTTAGGTGCAATTGGGCACCCCGACGGTTAGGGCTGAAACAACTACTCGACATAGTTACGTAGTTAGTCTGGTCGAAAAAGACAAAAGTCCATCTAGTTCAACCAATAAAAAGGGGAAAAAATGTTTACAATCCTATATACACAAGAATAAAATGCAGCGCTTTTAAAATATACAAGAGCCCTTTAGAGTGGTCCATATAAATCTAAGGACAGAACCCCTGGTGTACAACAAGAGTTCTTCTATAGGTGATAAAAAAAAAAAACCACCACCGACACCACAGCACACTGGGCCTCTTACCCTAAAAGCTGGCCATACACCATACAATTTTTTTATTCACCTTCAACTATGTAGTAGAAGGGCCTGTCTGATTGCATACAAATTTAACCACTTGCCGACCGCCGATCGGAGATTGACGGCGGCAAAGTGGCTCTGTAACGCAAACCGCCGTAATATTACGGCGGCCGCGAACTCGCGCCGTGAGCGCGCGCCCGCGCTCAAGCGCCGGCGGCATTATAATGCCGCCAAACGCAATGTCTCGGTGAAACGGCGGCAGTTAGAGGCTAGCCGCCAGCCGTTCACCAATTTAAACATACGTTAGTCTGTCCGGGAAGATGATGTATCAACTTCCACTTATTTTTTTAACATACCACATACCGGTCGAAAATCCCATTCTCCGGGTCACACGACACCACAGCCACCACCAAAAAAAAAAAATAGTGGATATCTTCTTGAGAACAACATGTGGTCCCCAAGACAGGAATCTAAATATACCTGGTGAGATTTCCCGAGAACATATAAAATTTTCGC
>BLSH010410837.1:18639-30125 GCA_018402905.1 Glandirana rugosa | reverse complement strand
AAGAGTTCATTAACTCCTTCGCAGATGGCACTATGTTTACTTGTGTGATCTCCATTGCACTCCTTGGTTCCCTCCTCCTTCAGTTCACAGCTCCACTACCATCCAGCCTCTTGCTGACGTCACGCCGTTCAGGACTAGGAATCGCCTGTCCGAGGGAGGATTAGTCCATCTGACAGGGAGGTGAAAGTAGAGCTGGCTGCTCACAGGCTTGTGCTGGGTGCAGGAAAGCACTCAGCACATCCTGCAGCCATTAGCTCTGTAGCGCGGGCGATGTGTACACAGTTAGAGTACATGTCTAGCCTGATTTCAGCAGCAAAATTCCAGCTCTTCTCCTGCGCCCCCCCTCCGGTAAATGGTACCGCCCAGTGCATTCTCCACTTCCTTGTACCAGCCCTGCTTGCTGGCTGAGATGGACCGGACATTACTGTGTACATACAGAGTCGGGCAAAAGCGTTCGCGACCCCCTGGAAATCGGCAATCGACCCCCCAGGGGGTCGCAACCCACGGGTTGAGAACCACTGGTCTAAAAGATCCTGGATATCTCCCCTGTGCTCCACTAAATGTAATGCAGATCACACTGCATTATATTCTTTCCTGGCCTTGATGACCGGGGAAACTGTCAACAGGGACTCGGAAGGGAAGTCAAACGTCACTTCCAGGTTGGCAACAAGAAGGGGAGGAGAGCAAATGTGTGCCCGCTCTCCTCCCCTCTAACCAGAGGCACCTGCTATGGCAATCACAGGCCCACAGATGAGCAAGCGGAGCCCGGGATACATAGCGGGGGGGGGGCGTAAGGGGTGTGTGGAAGTATTCGGACGGCAGCACAGCCATCTGAATGCTTCCATCCGACATGTAAATGGCCCGGCGCCTGGAACTACATATCCTGGGCTTTAGGCAATAGGAATTGTGCATCCCTGCACCTGTTGACAACCATGAACGAGCTGACAAAAGCAGAGATGCTTGAATGCAATTTCTAGTCACCATGGCAAACGCTAAAAAAGTCTGTGTGTATGAGGCTTTAGTCTTAGTCTTTTGACTAAAATGCCATTTTAGTTTTAGTCGCATTTTAGTCATCTCAATTGTTTTTGTTTTAGTCGTATTGTAGTCAACTAAAAAGGTATTAAGTTAGTCGACTAAAATGTTTTAGTTGGTTTTAGTCAACGAAATTAACACTGATCATCTGCTGCTGGATAAAAACGGAGTTGGCCTGAGTGCGTCTCAGTCATTTAGACTGAGACTTCTCTTTTTCTCAATGAATACAAGGCTGACTCTAATGGGCAGCAGTAGAAATCGTGATGTCATCTGCCTGCCTCTCCACTTCAGCTAGTGAAAGCCTTGCATTTATTGATAAAAATATGGGGCCTCCTCTGAATGACTAAGAAGTCGCTGGCCCGACTCGATCTTGTTCCAGTGGCAGATGAGAAGTCGTCTGTGATACTGCCAGAACACAGAGCTGAATAATGTGTGTAGCTGATGCTACTGGAGTATGATACAGCGCTGACAGAGAAACATGGTTACGGGAATGGTTCTTTTGGGTCAGCTTGCCCCAAAAAAGCTATTTAAAGCGAAAGGAAGACTGGGCTTTGACTTTAGCGTATGGCAAAAAGTACAGCATCCTAGACAAACAGTGCACATCCTGCAGGCGTGAAGTCAAAGCAGCTTAGTTTGCATTTTTCCCCAGTCACTGGCAGTGTGATGAGATCCAATATCAGCCAACAGCTAAAAATGAAAATGGTTAATTTCATTAAAGGAGGTGTTAAGGTCAGGCCCCCCCCCCCAATAAAAATTAAAAGTCAGCAGCTACAAATACTGTAGCTGCTGACTTAATATCAGAACATTTACCTGTCCAGGGTACCCGCGATGTTGGCACCCCAGCTAATTTTTGGGTGCTGCTGCCGCCATTGCAGATAAGGGAACCCGGCCATAAAGTCGCGAGGGTCCCTACTGCGCATGCGCTTTCTAATTGGCCCGGTGGTGGAGGAAGTGGTGGCCGAACGTCCGAGGGACGGCGCCATCTCCGGAAGTGGAGAAGGGGTACCCATGCCCCCATGAAAGGTGCTAAATGTGGCACCGGAGAGGGGGGCAGATAAGCAGAAGTCCCACTTTTGAGTGGAACTCCACTTTAAATACTTTTGGTTCTCTGGGGATAAATGATTCATGTGTATATTATGGACAAAAAGCTAATCAAAAAGCAAAGAGCATATATTCTGTGCACCTTTCCTTGCAAAATTAATTGCAATTACCATCACCAACAATGAACGTGTTTATTGTGACATATAGCAACATGTCAAAGGACATACAAAAACCTAGAAAACGTTATGTACATATTCATATGGAACACTTTCACAAATAAAGGTCCACTTTAGCAAAAAGTATTCTCCTCTGGATACTGTATGTGGTTAACACCTGTAATGATAGTATTTAGTATGACTATTCACATTTTTCTCCATATTTAGGTCTCCTGCATTAGCATTGTTTGAGCATCAGCATTTCAGGACAGAATTTCAGGCATTTGAGTTACACATATTTGTGGACATGCACAATACATTTCTGGGTAAAAAAAACATTACTTATGCTCATAAGCATGTATTTGTGCACAGTCGTGTGTACCGCCACAAAATACTGACTGGGAATGCAGATTATTCTATTTTTTTTTTTTTTTTTTTACTCAAGAATATGCAGCACTCAACCAATTCAGAAGGTTTTACCCCCTTCTTCATGACCAAACCATCTTTTTGCTATTCAGCACTGTGCTATTTAACCATTTGCTGACCAGGACTTTTCTGGAAATTGTTTACAAGTTTAAATTAATAATTATTTTTGCTAGAAAATGACTTAGAACCCCCAAACATTAGTAGCGGAGACCCTAGAGAATAAAATGGCGATCGTTGCAATATTTTATTTCACACAGTAATTGCGGAGTCTTTCAAATGCAATTTTTCCGGGAAAAATACACATTAAAAAAAAAAAACACAATAGTTACCCCAATCTTTTTTGTATAATGTGAAAGATGATGTTACGCCGAGTAAATCGATATACCCAACATGCCATGCTTTAAAATTGCACACACTTGTGAAATTGCGACAAACTACGGTACTTAAAAATCTCCATACACAATGATTTAAATAGTTTTACAGGTTACCCGTACAGAGTTACAGAGGAGTTCTTGTGCTTACTCTCGCTCTAACGATTGCAGCGATACCTCACATGTGTGGTTTTAACACAGTTTACATATGTGGGCTTGACTTGCGTATACTTTTGCTTCTGCGCGCGAGCACTGAGGGATGCGGAGCTTCACAATTTCTTTTCTTATTTATTTTACTTTGAATTTGCAAATGCAAACATTCCTTGTAATAATAGAAAGGAGGATGACTGGTCCTACTTCTTGAGAGATCAAGGGTCAAAAAGAGCTCTTATTTACCTTAAAAGCATAAAAGCAAAAAAAAATGTTCTTTTTTTCCCCCCTATTTTTACTTAAAAAAAAAATAATCATCATTTGTTTTGGCCCAAGAACCGGAAATTACGTCAGACGCCACTCTGGTCCTTCAAGGGCATAGAGACAAGTGGCAACTCGACTTCCGGCCCAGCAAACGGCTGCATCGGATCGCTCCCGCCTCTTCTAAAAGTGAGACCACAGTGAATCTGCACATGGGACCACTTTTCTGATGCAGAACTAGCCATAGTACAAAAAAAAATAAAATAAATAATAAGGGGTTATGGCAGAACACCGATATTAAACCGGCAAAGTAATGACATATTTTTATTATGGGCCAGTCATCAAGTGGTCAAACTGGCAATTGCTAGGTCATGCAATGTTGTACGCAAACAACATTTAAATCATTTTTTTCCCACAAACAGCTTTCTTTTGGTGGTATTTGGTCACCACTGGGTTTTTTATTTTTTGCTAAATGAACTAAAAATAGACCATGCGTTTTGAAAAGATAAATATTTTTTACTTTTTGTTATAAAACATCCAATAAATAAAAAAATAAATAAATTAAAAAAAAAAATTCAAAATTAACCACTTCAGCCCCAGAAGAATTTATCCACTTCCTGACAAGACCAGTTTTTGCGATACAGCACTGGGATGCTTTAACTGACAATTGAGCAGTCGTGCAAAGCTGTACCCAAACAAAATTTATGTGCTTTTTTCCCCCCACAAATAGAATTTTTTTTGGTGGCATTTGATCACCTCTGCGTTTTTTTTTCTTTTTGCGCTATAAACAAAAAAAAGAGCGACAATTTTGAAAAAAAAAATTTTTTTTACTTTATGCTAAAAAATCCAAAAAAAATATAAAAAAAAAAAAAAACATATTCATCAGTTTAGGAAGATATATATCCTTCTACATATTTTTGGTAAAAAAAATAAATAAAAAAAAAAAAAAGGATAGATTTAGGGACATTTATTTTTTTTTAATTGTTTTTACTGGTAAGGTCGGTGATCTGTGATTTTTAGCAGGACTGCGACATTGCGGTGGACAAATCTGACTCCAAATGACACCTTTTGGGGGCGATCAGTGACATTATTACATTGATTAGTACTATAAAAATGCACTGGATCAATGTATAAATGACAGGGCAGTGTGTACTCTCAACGTGTTCTAACTGTAGGGGGGGGATGCGCTGCCAGGGACATGACAGATAGTTGTTCCCGATCACTGGGAACAGCAGATCTCTGACATGTTCCCTGACAAAACGGGGATCTGCCTTGTTTACATCCCTGTACTACCTCTGTACACCGCGATCGCGGGTTGCTGGCAGACAGAGTCCGCTGGACCTGAGAGCGCACTCGCTATATCACATACACGGAGCGACGTATGGGTACGGAGGTTCGGGATATCCAGCCACCTTGCCGCAGTATATGTGTGCTGGGTGGTTGGATAGTGGTTACATTTCTTGCTACATTTAGGCCAAAATATATTCTGCTACATGTCTTTGGTAAAAAAATCCCAATATGAGTGTATATTGATTGGTTTGCATGAAAGTTATAGCGTCTACAAACTAGTATATACAAGTAATAGCAGCGATTAGTGACTTATAGCAGGACAGAGGGCAATCTGACACTTTGCGGGAACTAGCTAACTGCCACTGACATCTCCAGTGACAATATTACAGTGATCATTGCTAATATTCACTGACACTATACTGACACTGGCTGGGAAGGGGTTAACATCTGAGGCAATCAAAGGGTTAAATGCAGGGTGCATTTGATTTAGATCACTAGTAAATGGGCTTGTTTCAAATCATAATTTTTAAAGAGCAACTGTCACCTCTGTCCCGCAGCGGCTCCTCCTCTGACCCGCTGTTGACTCACTGACAGTCCCAGTCATTTTAATGGGGTGGCTGGTGATGTGGCAGTGACACAACAAGGTGAGGGATGTGGCGGCAGCAGGTGAGTGGATGCCCGCTAACAGACGCTGCCATCATGCAGCCAGTATACTGCCCCATCTGGCTACCTTTGCAGTCCGAGGAGGAGTAAAAAATGCAGCTCAGCTATCTGTCTTTATCACCCCCTAACCAGAAATGTAAACTTAGTCTAATGGGAAAAAACTGCTGATGAAACTGCTTAGAATGTATCAGCTGGAGGTGAGTTTGAATTTGTTTGTATATTACTTAAAAAGTTCATTCACCAATTGTCCATGGAAAGCTGGCCATACACTGTGCGAATATGGGATGGTTCCTGAGGGCCCTGCTCCATTCATTTGACAACCTTTGTCAAAGGAGCCTGCTTGAAAATTTTTGGCAGAAGAGTTGTGGCATCCAATCAGATGCAGCCGCTGTTTAGATATTTAAACAGCTAGCAGGACTGGCTGTCAACATATAGAAGTTACAACTGGGAATTCACTTAGCTACACTGCTTAGGACGGAAGGAAGAATCTGTTTTGTTTTTCAGCCATATGTGTGTATGGACAGCTTTAGCTTCCTTTACCTTGTCAACAGGATGGCAATGCTGCTGTGTGATCCCACCGCAGACACAACAGTATTGTCACCATATTAAAGCGGTATTAAATCCAGAAACCAAAAATGTAATTTACTGCAGTTTACAAATGATTACATCACTTTAAGCTGAAGTGAATAGACGGTTCCATAGACTCTAAGGCCTCATACACACAGGCGTATCTTTAAAAATAAACAAAACGCTGGGCCCGACGTCAAGGAAAATAAAATCAGCGTTTTTCGACGTTATGCATCCGCATTAGTGAGCGTCGGCGTCAATAGGCGTTTTTTAAAAAAAAAAAAATCATCCCTCTGCTATTTTTCAACCTAAAAACGTTGGCGTCAAAAAACGCCGGAAAACGCCGGTACAATATTAGTTGGCGTTTGTTGGCGTTTTACAGCGTCAGCGTCAAAAAATGCCAAAACGTTACAGCCTCAGAACGCGATGGCCGTGGGTTCTACTTTCAGCTCACTAGCGCCGATGCCATCTACAGCTCAAAAACGCCAACGTTTTTATGGGGCCATTGACTAACATGGAGAGCTGCAAAAAACGCCAGCGTCAAAAAACGTCCGTGTGTATGAGGCCTAAATGTCACAGTGATGGTTGAAGGCTTTTTTTTATCTATCACAGTTTGGAATGAGAGGACCATCACTGTCTATTCACTTCAGCTTAAAGTGACAGGACCTTGGAAGACTTTTTTGCAGAGACACCGTTTTATATTTTTCTTTTGTCACTTATTCTGCACTATTTTGTGCACTTTACTTGTGTACCATTTATGCAAAATTATATGTATATTGTTTGCAACATTTAAATTAACTGCTTGGAAGGTATGCATGCTATATTTTCTCCCATGTTAACAGGTACCTATATTTAGGGTGTAGTGCACTATTGCACCTCTAAGTATACTTTATCACTGCTGTGTTGGGGGGGTAGTGTCTGCTTCCCCCCTCCTTTTTTCTCTCTCATATTACTAAACAGTAGTCTACTACAGATTGGCAGGTGAATAGGCACTAGCCTCTTTGACAGATAAAGGGAGAGCATGCTCCCTTCCCTTATTGTGTGTTAGCGCAGTTAAACATTCATTACTCTTACTTTATTTGGGTACGGTGTTGCACGACCGCGCAATTGTCAGTTAAAGTAACACAGTGCCATATCGCAAATAAATGGCCTGGTCATGGGGGGGTAAATCTTCCGGAGCTGAAGTAGTTAAAGTGGTTTGTCTCATCCATGTAAACTGATACAGTACAAGCCCTCAGCAGAATGTAAAGAACAACAGACTTACTGGCTGCATCCCCAGATACAAAAGTCTAAGGTCTGGTTCACACAAGCACTCCAGATCTGTTCCGGATGCGTTTATGCATGTTTTTAGGCCAGTTCACACCACATGCAGTCCAGTTTTTTTTCTGAATCAAAAATGCATGAAAAGTAGGTTATGTGGTTTCCAATGGCATAGTTCACACCAGTGCAGTCAGTTACAGAAAAAAAAAAATAGTAGAACAAGCTGCATGTTCCTGCACTGGAACGCAGTAAAATGCATCAAAAATGCACCAGACCCCAATACAGTGGAAAAAAAATCCAGGAAAAATACAAAAAAGCATGTGGAATGCATCCAGAAATGCATCAAAAATACACGGGAATGTGCCAAAAACATGTTCAACCGTGCATGCCGAAGCGCATCCGGAACGGATCTGGAGTGTATTTTTCTGGTGTGAACTAGCCCTTAATGAGTTTTTGACATGTTCCGGTGCATTTTTGTTGAGTTTCCGCATGCAATCATTTTTTCTCCTTTTTTTTCATTGTACTGGGGTCCACTGCGTTTTTCATGCATTTTACTGCGTTCCAGGACATTCCAGTGCAGAAAAAATGCAGCATGTCCTATTTTTTGTTTTCTGGAACTGGAAAGCCCTGGAACTGACTGCACTGATGTGATCTATGCCTTTGGAATCCATATAACCTACTTTACATGTGTTTTTGATGCAGGAAAAAAATGCATTAAACCACATGTGGTGTGAACTGTCTCTAAAAAGTTAACTAATGCAGCCACCTGTAATATAAGGTTTGCTTTAGAATTTAATATAGATGTAAAGATAATGGATCTACAGGCTAGAACAACAGATGAAAATAGAATAAGGTCTAAAAATGAAAACTAATACAGACATCACATGTAAGAATTGGTAAGCCGCAATATAACAACGGTTTGCTTTTGGGTTTAATAATGCTGTAAAAATAATGGATCAACAGGTACTAGAAATGTGTAACAAGGAATCAGGAAAAGAACAAGTGCTGCATCTATGGCAGTGACAGAATGATCACCTACATCAGCGCTCAGTGACAGGATCCATCACATGGCAGCGCTCAGTGACAGGATCCATCACATGGCGGCGCTCAGTGACAGGATCCATCACATGGCGGCGCTCAGTGACAGGATCCATCACATGGCGGCGCTCAGTGACAGGATCCATCACATGGCGGCGCTCAGTGACAGGCTCCATCACATGGCGGCGCTCAGTGACAGGCTCCATCACATGGCGGCGCTCAGTGACAGGCTCCATCACATGGCGGCGCTCAGTGACAGGCTCCATCACATGGCGGCGCTCAGTGACAGGCTCCATCATACGCCAGTGCTCAGCGACAGGCTCCATCACATGTCAGTGCTCAGCGACAGGCTCCATCACATGTCACTGCTCAGTGACAGACTGATCAATTAGGTCAGTGCTCAGCGACAGGCTGCATCACATGTCAGTGCTCAGCGACAGGCTGCATCACATGTCAGTGCTCAGCGACAGGCTGCATCACATGTCAGTGCTCAGCGACAGGCTGCATCACATGTCAGTGCTCAGCGACAGGCTGCATCACATGGCAGTGCTCAGCGACAGGCTGCATCACATGGCAGTGTTCAGCGACAGGCTGCATCACATGGCAGTGCTCAGCGACAGTCTGCATCACGTCACTGCTCAGTGACAGGCTGCATCACATGTCACTGCTCAGTGACAGACTGATCAATTAGGTCAGTGCTCAGTGGCAGGCTCCATCATATGTCTGTGGTCAGTGACAGACTGATCACCTATGTCAGTGCTCAATGACAAGCTGCATTTTGTCAGTGCTCAGGGACAGGCTGCATCATGTCAGTGCTCAGGGACAGGCTCCATCATATGTAAGTGCTCAGTGACATGCTCCATCATATGTCAGTGCTCAGCGACAGGCTCCATCATATGTCAGTGCTCAGTGACAGGCTCCATCATATGTCAGTGCTCAGTGACAGGCTCCATCATATGTAAGTGCTCAGTGACAGGCTCCATCATATGTAAGTGCTCAATGACATGCTCCATCATATTTCAGTGCTTAGTGACAGGCTCAATCTTATGTCAGTGCTCAGCGACAGCCTCCATCATAAGTCAGTGCTCAGTGAAAGCCTCCGTCATAAGTCAGTGTTGAACTAAGTACCTCAACAGGCCATGTAAAGTACATTACAATTGAAGGGGTCTCGTCCATGAACAAGGATAATTGGCAGAGGGAGGGTAGGGGTTCCCCAATCCATACCCTAGAAGTGGACAAGAAGGTTTTTTTGGACTATTGCGACACCATGCGGTAATTAATACATACAACGTAATTAGTTTAAAAAGATCAATATTTTATATTCATAAATGTTTTTTCAAAAGATAAATTTGAAAAATGACAAGACAGGACAAGGTCCATGATTCACAAATATAAAAAATTTACAACACCATAAGAGACACCATTCTGCCTTACATACCCCTTATATGAGGAGGGGGGAGTAGAGAAAGGACGGTGATGGATTCAGATGGTATCAGGGTGTAGAGACTATATAGCCTCTACATGTTTCGCGGATGACCGCTTCGTCAGGATTAGTATCTACAGTAGTTGGAGGCATATCATTAGTACACAATAATCACATTGCATTATAAATTTATATATGTTACAAATGTTACAGCATTAGAATGTCTAGTATCATACATATATACATGGGGGAAATGTATTAGTGGTGATTAACCGCTTACCCACATGTCCAGTACCGTCAATTGTGGCACAGGCGCGCTACAGATCCCTCAACTGCAAAGAAGGGGTATTATGCATGGAGGATTACCAGAATAGCAGATCCTATATCAAAGTAAATGCAAGGGTAGGGGGTTACCTGATATATACACAGTAAGGTGTATGAGGGGAAGGAAGGGGGAGGGAGGAATGAGGGGCAAGAGAGGGGGGGAGAAACAGCAAAAAGAGGGGGGGAGTGGAGGGGAGGGAAAAAGAAAGGAGGAAAAGGAAAAGAGGGGAGAAGGAAAGAGAGGGAAAGAAAAAGGAGGGGAAAAGAGGGGGGGGGGGGGAACAAGAGGGACAGAAAAGGAAGGGAGGGAAAACAGAGGGAATCCTCTACCAAGGTAGTGTGAAATATCCTGGGCCTTAGTCCAGGAGGGAGCAAGTGAGGAGAGGTCACCCAACCAATGCAATTAGTGCACATATTGTTGATACCTGAACGGTATTGCATCAAAAATGGTCTCAGGAAAGGTCCCACATACAAGGTAGTAATGTGAGCTGCAGAGGCAAGGGTTGCGACATAGAAAAGGCGGAGTATATTTATATAAATTGCCCCAATAGGCACAAGCTTTAACTATCCAGATAGGCTGTATAAAAATTAGAAAAGAAAATTACTCAATGTAAGAGAAACCCAGAGGGCACCAAACTGTGCCAAAATGCCCGCCATGTAGCCTCCACACATTACAAGGAACTTGTCACTCACCGATATCCTCCAGCGTATCCATATGTTCTGAGACAACCTCCATACTGGTTCAGGCAGGGGCGCACTGCCTATAAACCCTACTGGGCGGCGTGCGTCGGTGCACGTCCACACGCAACGCCGCCCAGTCCAGCGGCCCGTGGTGCGCATGCGCATCGTAAGATGCGCGCGCATCACTTGCGGCCGGATGCCGAAGGGTGGGACGCCCAAGCAATAGGCCACGCAAGAACGAGCGTGTCATCTGAGACAGACAACGCTGCGTTCCAGGGACGCTGCATCTCTGCCGGAATGCGTAGTGGGACACACCGGCGCCCCACAGACGAAAAGGACACACTTCCGGGCAAGCAGCAATGCACCTGGCATATCAGGAAAACCAACATATATTGAAGCAATTAAATATATAGATATATAATAGTAAGATATACACAAACAAGGGTGCTATACATATTACGAATGAACATATAAAGAGAAACACATATAGTATACATATTTGGTATATGCATATATCCCTTGGAATAAATTATCTAGGAACTACATCAGGGACCGGGACAGAAAATCCCCTGTCTCACGTCCCTACGGTTAGATGACAAATGATAGCCACGGGACAGAGAATTGATTGGAGGAAATGGACATCCCATGGGTCGATGCCCTGACCGAAAAAATAGGGGATGCGATGTTAGACCGGACATCGCCCGGAATGTACATTAAAAGGGTATTGAATTAGGGGTCATCCATCATACCCTCCCATGGGGGAACCTACCCCCATCGACAATCCAGAAGGGGATACAATACCCT
>BLSH010410837.1:5988-18629 GCA_018402905.1 Glandirana rugosa | reverse complement strand
AAGCAGCAATGCACCTGGCATATCAGGAAAACCAACATATATTGAAGCAATTAAATATATAGATATATAATAGTAAGATATACACAAACAAGGGTGCTATACATATTACGAATGAACATATAAAGAGAAACACATATAGTATACATATTTGGTATATGCATATATCCCTTGGAATAAATTATCTAGGAACTACATCAGGGACCGGGACAGAAAATCCCCTGTCTCACGTCCCTACGGTTAGATGACAAATGATAGCCACGGGACAGAGAATTGATTGGAGGAAATGGACATCCCATGGGTCGATGCCCTGACCGAAAAAATAGGGGATGCGATGTTAGACCGGACATCGCCCGGAATGTACATTAAAAGGGTATTGAATTAGGGGTCATCCATCATACCCTCCCATGGGGGAACCTACCCCCATCGACAATCCATAAGGGAGGGGGGGGGGGTTTGGAGGAAAAGGGGGGCAATTTAATAGAAGGCATAGTGCAGAAATTACTTAGAGAAAAGGTTTGTATGAGTTGACTTCGTTGAGTCCAGGGGGTGACACTGCGCTCAGTCGTTCAATCCACAGAGTTTCCCGCTGTAGAAGGACCCTGTCGTGGTCCCCACCCCTGGGGTCAGGAGGCACTACCTCCATTACACAGAACTGTACAACTTGGGAGCTGAACTTATGATATAGACCAATATGGCGACCGACAGTGGTCAGTCTCCCATTACTAGAATAATATATGTGGTCTCCAATGCGCTGTTGAAGTTCCCTAATTGTTTTGCCCACATAAAATGCCTTGCATTCACACATCATCAGATAAACCACTCCCGTGGTATTACAGTTGGCTGAGAAGGTAGGCACAAAAGTTTCACCATTGGGTAATATGTATTTACGCATATCAGAGACCTACAGGCATCTAGGGCACGTCCCAGAAGGTGGCGTGCCCTGTCGTCCATGGGGCGCTTGATCTGCAGAGCAATAGTGGCTTGAAGTCAAGCGATCTCAGAGATTTCACTCGTCGAAACACCAGTTCTGGCGTGGGTTTGACATATTTGTTAAGAATGTGATGTTCCGTTACTAGATGCCAGTGGCGAGACAGAAACTGTCTAAATTTGTTATGGTGGGCTGAATAGGGTGTGATGATTTTGACAGTATCCGAATGACTAGGGCGTGGAGTAGTATATAAAAAGGAAGATCGGGTACAGGCTAATGCTCGATTAAATGCTTTTCTGAGATTGGAGCGAGTATAGCCCCTTTTTAGTAGGCGATCACGTAGAAGGTTTGCTTGGGTGCGAAAGTCTTCCTCTCTCCCACAGTTTCTCCGGAGACGGAGATACTGTGCGTATGGAATACTACGCACCAATGGTTTGGGGTGTGCACTGGAAGCATGGAGGAATGTGTTCCCAGATGTAGGCTTGCGATAAAGATTGGTATTTAAATACCCCTCCTAGTCTTTGGTGATCAGGAGGTCCAAAAATGAAATTTCCGATTCACTAATGCAGTATGTACAGTACAGATTAAGTTCATTGGAGTTTAGCACATGGATGAACTCAGCCAAGAGATCCCTTGGGCCAGTCCATACCATGAACAAATCATCAATAAATCTGTACCAGAATAAAATTGATGAAAGAAATTTTGCAAAAACATCTGTGGACACGCTCCTCTCCCATCCCCCCAGATAGAGGTTCGCATAGGAAGGTGCACATGGCTACCCCTTGGATTTGTAGGCAACACTGTTCATTGAACAAGAAGAAATTCCGGGTCAAAATAAACCGCAGGAGATCCAGAACGAATCTGTTCAGGGGCCAGGTATTATGGTCTTGTTCCATGAGGAAAGATTCAGCCATCGAGACTCCCTGCTCGTGGGGGATACTGGAGTATAAGGATTCTATATCCAAGGCCACGAGGATGGAGTCCTGAGGGATCTGGATCCCCTCAATGTGTTTGAGTAGGTCCGTCGTATGCCGAATGTAAGACGGAAGTCTCATCACATGAGGCAATAGATAACCATCGACAAATTTACTGGCATGGTCCGTCAGGGATCCAATGCCGGACACAATTGGTCTCCCAGGAGGCCTACTCAGATTTTTGTGTGTCTTTGGGAGTGTATAGAATGTCGGGATACAAGAGTGTTTAACTTTAAGATACTGGAGTGTGTCTTGCTCAATTAGGCCATCCCAAAAGGCTCGAGTGCAGAGCTCATGGAACTCCTGGGTAAAACTGTGCAATAATAGATTGCTCCATCGGAAGATACCAATTTGGATTGTCCAAGACATCCCTGCACATGGAACAGTATTGATGTTGGGTCATTATTACAATGTTGTCACCCTTATCTGAAGGTTTTATGATTATATCCTTACAATTCTGTAGTGTCTTCAGGGCATGTGATTGCTGAGCTGTTAAATTAGGTGTAAATTTGTCCCATTGCTGGTGTTTAAGGTCCCGGTTTGTTGGAGAAATGCCCAAATAGATGTACAGGTCATAAGATCTGGGAATTTGTTAGATATATTTTTAAATTGATTCGTGGGACAAGGGAAAAAAAGAGGAGGGAGAGGGGGAAGGCATGTCCCCTTGCAATGTCCTCTGAGGGGTAAAGAATTTAACCCCGGGCAGAGCAACCGGGGCTTCATCATCCTCAAAGGATCCCTCATTATATAAAAGAGCACGAGGTCCCTGAGCGCCCGGCATTCCTCCATGGTGAGGTGTCTGGTGCGCTCACGCTCCAAATGAGGGAAGTGGGACACACCGGCGCCCCACAGACGAATAGGACCCACATCCAGGAAAACGACAATGCACCTGGGATATCAGGAAAATAAACATATATTGAAGCAATTAAATATATAGATACATAATAGTAAGGTATACACAGGGTGCTATACATATTACGAATGAACACATAAAGAAAGTCACATATAGTATACATATTTGGTATATGCATATATCGCTTGGGATAAATTACCTAGGAACTACATCAGGGACCGGGACATAGCTGAAAATCCCGTCTCACGTCCCTACGGTTAGAGGACAAATGATAGTCATAGGACAGAGAATTGATGGGAGGAAATGGACATCCCATGGGTCGATGCCCTGACCGAAAAAATAGGGGATGCCATGTTAGACCGGACCTCGTCCGGAATGTACATTAAAAGGGTATTGAATTAGGGGTCATCCATCATACCTACCCCCATTGACAATCCAGAAGGGGGGGTAGGTTCCCCCATGGGAGGGTATTGTATCCCCTTCTGGATTGTCGATGGGGGTAGGTTCCCCCATGGGAGGGTATGATAGATGACCCCTAATTCAATACCCTTTTAATGTACATTTCGGGTGATATCGACCCATGGGATGTCCATTCCTCCCATCAATTCTCTGTCCCATGACTATCATTTGTCCTCTAACCGTAGGGACGTGAGACAGGGGATTTTCAGCTATGTCCCGGTCCCTGATGTAGTTCCTAGGTAATTTATCCAAAGCGATATATCCATATACCAAATATGTACACTATATGTGTCCCTCTTTAGATGTTCATTCGTAATATGTATAGCACCCTTGTTTGTGTATGTCTTACTATTATGTATCTATATATTTAATTGCTTCAATATATGTTGGTTTTCCTGATATCCCAGGTGCATTGCCGCTTGCCCGGAAGTGTATCCTTTTCGTCTGTGGGGCGCCGGTGTGTCCCACTTCCCATTCCGGCAGAGATGCAGCGTCCCTGGAACGCAGCGTTGTCTGTCTCAGACGACACGCTCGTTTTTGCGTGGCCTATTGCTTGGGCATCCAGCCCTTCGGCATCCGGCCGCGAGTGATGCGCATGCGCACCACGGGCCGCTGGACTGGGTGGAGCTGCGTGTGGACGTGCACCGACGCACGCTGCCCAGTAGGGTTTATAGGCAGGGTGCCCCTGCCTGAACCAGTATGGAGGTTGTCTCAGGACATATGGATACGCTAGAGGATATCGGTGAGTGACAAGTTCCTTGTAATGTGTGGAGGCTACATGGCGGGCATTTTGGCGCCGTTTGGTGCCCTCTGGGTTTCTCTTACATTGAATAATTTCTTTTCTAATTTTTATACAGCCTACCCGGATTGTTAAAGCTTGTGCCTATTGGGGCAATTTATATAAATATACTCCGCCTTTTCTATGTCACAACCCGTGCCTCCGCAGCTCACATTACTACCTTGTATGTGGGACCATTCCTGAGACCATTTTTGATGCAATACCGTTCAGGTATCAACAATATGTGCACTAATTGCATTGGTTGGGTGACCTCTCCTCACTCGCTCCCTCCTGGACTAAGGCCCTGGATATATCACACTACCTTGGTAGAGGATTTCCCCAGTTTTCCCTCCCTTCCTTTTCTGTCCCTCTTGTTCTTCCCCCACCCCCTCTTTTTCTTTCCCTCTCCCCTCTTTTCCTTTTCATCCTTTTTTCCCTCCCCCCTCTTTTTGCTGTTTCTTCCCCCCTCTCTTGCCCCCCATTCCTCCCTCCCCCTTCCTTCCCCTCATACACCTTACTTCGTATATATCAGTGGGTAAGCGGTTAATCACCACTAATACATTTCCCCCATATATATGTATGATACTAGCCATTCTAATGCTGTAACATTTGTAACATATATAACTATAATGCAATGTGAATATTGTGTACTAATGATATGCCTACAACTACTTTAGATACTCCTCCTGACGAAGCGGTCATCGGCAAAACATGTAGAGGCTTATACAGTATCTACACCCTGATACCATCTGAATCCATAACCGTCCTTTCTCTACTCCCTCCTCCTCATATAAGGGGGATGAAAGGCAGAATGGTGTCTCTTATGGTGTCGTAAATTTTATATATTTGTGAATCGTGTACCTTGTCCTGTCTTGTCGTTTTTCAAATTTATCTTTTAAAAAAAACATTTATGAATAAAAAATATTGATCTTTAACTAATTACGATGTATGTATTAACAACCGTATGGTGTCGCAATAATCCAAAAAACCTTCTTGTCCATTTCTAGGGTATGGATTGGGGAACCCCTACCCTCCCTCTGCCAATTATCCTTGTTCATGGACGAGACAACTTAAATTGTAATGTACTTTACATGGCCTGCTGAGGTACCTAGTTCAGTTTTAACAGGGTGGATAACACACCCAAGTCTCTTTGGGATTCCCTTTCCCTCCACCTAGGTGGGCTAGTGTGAGGGATTACCAAATTACTTTAAAGCGGTAGTAAACCCATCCATTTAACAGTTTAAAAACCAGGTACATTTCCGGCATGTGCCGGAAATGTAACACTCCCACTGGTTGTGCTTTAAACCAAACTGTCAAACCATCCAATGGCTGGTGTCATAGCTGATCACATGTGCAGCATCAGGGCAGTTGTAGATTAAACAAGAGGCCAAGATGGCAGCTTCCGCGGCTGAAAATGATAGGAGGGTTTACTACCACTTTAAAATCCTCTGGGCAGTAACTACAATTGTGTAACTGTTTATTTTGTGCTATACTTTTACTGTTTTTCACAAAATTTCTTTCTAGGCATAGTTTGGGATGGATGTCCTTGGCGCATCATGGACGGGCTTTATGTCTGGTATCCAGGCCACTTGTCTCACGACCAATAAATTAGATGAGGAGGTCGAGATCTTCCTGGATCGCATTTTTAATCTACTGAAACGCAAGTCCCATTTATATTGGCATCTAGCATATTTTAAAAAATATATCACCGAAGAGGTATGCCCAATGGGCCTACGCATTCAGGTGTTTCCAACAATTAGGGCCGGTTCACATTGGAGCGGCGCGACTTCGTGGCCCGTTCACATCTAGGCGAATTGTCAGGCGACTTGAGTTGCCTGACAATTTGCCTCAATGCTGTGCAAATGGGACCGTTCTAATAGGAGCGAATCGCTTCGCTCCGCCTTAGAAAAATGGTTCCTGCACTATTTTCAGGGCGATCTCAGGCGGCTTACATTGACTTCTATGATAGAAGTCTCCTCGCAAGCCGCCTGAGATCACCTGGAGCGCCGCATCGCGCCGCTCCAGTGTGAACCGGCCCTTAAGGAACCCTCCTCTACTTTAAAATCCTCTTGGGAAAAAGCATTAACTCAGTGTAGCATTGATCTAATGAGGATCCTGACCTCCCAATATACATCTGATTTAACTAAATTAGATGAGGAAATTGACAAACTCAGCGGTCATAATCAACATCTTTCTGAGAATCCTTTGTTCGCTTCCAAATGGAAGGAAATACGAGAGGCCCTTGAAATCCTCAATAAGGATATAATCTTAAAAAAACAAACAAAATTCTTGAAAGACAAACTGGCCTTTGAGGAGGGCTACGCCTATAAATGGACAGGGGGTCGGATGGGCCGCAGGGGTCCCCCTGGGGAACCACGACCTGCTTGTGGACACCCCCCGGACCCATCCGAATCAGACTCCTCTATATCATCCACCTTTTCACAACAGATAGGTTCCCTCCCACCACCGATCTCGACACGGTAACGGTCTAGATTTGGTGGTGGAACACCACCAGCGGCCCGCAAAAAGGGTAAAAAGACATCGACCAAAAACACCAATGCACAAACACCAGTCACACCTCCTAATAGCACCGCTTCTCTACACAGTGTGAATCCAAGAATATTGAATTCCCCCTTACTCAACACAAGGAAAACAGACACTGAAGCTTCTGACTCAGCACAAACTGGCACACACAAACAACAAAGTAAACTTGATACATTTGTACGCAAATCGGCATCCACCCCCTAATACACCATTACCCACATCATCTACATCCACAAGTACAGTTTCAGATCCTCAAAACTGACAACTATATATCATTAATTTAACACCCTATACCTTCTCACCTAACCAAATCGCTGTTCTCCAACTGGGGTTGGGCTTCTGCCCAATGGACCCACTAAAAGTAACTGAGACCATTAAAGATTTATATCTATTCGCCCGTAACCTCAACTTAAGATACATCTTTGATAAAGATCAATGTAATGCTCATTTGGAGCGTGAGCTTGCTGAGCGCACCAGGCACTTCACCATGGAGGAATGCCGGGCGCTCAAGGACCTCATGCTCTTATATGATGAGGGATCCTCCGAGGATGATGAAGCCCCGGTTGCTTTGCCCGGGGTTAAATTCTCTACCCCTCAGAGGACATTGCAAGGGGACATGCCTTCCCCCTCTCCCTCCTCTTTTTTCCCTTGTCCCACGAATCAATTTAAAAATAAATCTAACAAATTCCCAGATCTTATGACCTGTCCATCTATTTGGGCATTTCTCCAACAAACAGTTAGGGACCTTAAACACCAGCAATGGGACAAATTTACACCTAATTTAACAGCTCAGCAATCACATGCCCTGAAGACACTACAGAATTGTAAGGATATAATCATAAAACCTTCAGATAAGGGTGGCAACATTGTCATAATGACCCAACATCAATACTGTTCCATGTGCAGGGATGTCTTGGACAATCCAAATTGGTATCTACCGATACAGCAATCTGTTATTGCACAGTTTACCCAGGAGTTCCATGAGCTCTGCACTCGAGCCTTTTGGGATGGCCTAATTGAGCAGGACACACCTTATAGTTAAACACCCTCATATCCCGACATTCTATACACTCCCAAAGACACACAAAAATCTGAGTAGGCCTCCTGGGAGACCGATTGTGTCCAGCATTGGATCCCTGATAGACCATGCCAGTAAATTTGTCAATCGTTATCTATTGCCTCATGTGATGAGACTTCCGTCGTGCATTCGGGATACGACGGACCTACTCAAACACATTGAGGGGATCCAGATCCCTCGGGACTCCCTCCTCGTGGCCTTGGATATAGAGTCCTTATACTCCAGTATCCACCACAAGTAGGGAGTCTGGATGGCTTAACCTTTCCTCATGGAACAAGACCATAATACCTGGCCCCTGAACAGATTGTTCTGGATCTCCTGCGGTTTTTGACCCGGAATTTCTTTTTGTTCAATGAACAGTGTTGCCTACAAATCCAAGGGGTAGCCATGTGCACCTTCCTATGCGAACCTCTATCTGGGGGGATGGGAGAGGAGCGTGTTCACAGATGATGTTTTTGCAAAATTTCTTTCATCAATTTTATTCTGGTACAGATTTATTGATGATTTGTTCATGGTATGGACTGGCCCAAGGAATCTCTTGGCTGAGTTCATGTGCTAAACTCCAATGAAGTTAATCTGTACTGTACATACTGCATCAGTGAATCGGAAATTTCATTTTTGGACCGAGGGGTATTTAAATACCAATTTTTATCGCAAGCCTACATCTGGGAACACGCTCCTCCATGCTTCCAGTGCACACTCCAAACCATTGGTGCGTAGTATTCCATACGCACAGTATTTCCGTCTCCGGAGAAACTGTCGGAGAGAGGAAGACTTTCTCACCCAAGCAAACCTTCTACGCGATCGCCTACACTCGCTCCAATCTCAGAAAAGCATTTAATCGAGCATTAGCCCGTGCCCGATCTTCCCTGTTATATACTACTCCACGCCCTAGTCATTCGCATACTGTCAAAATCATCACACCCTATTCAGCCCACCATAACAAATTTAGACAGATTCTGTCTCCTCACTGGCATCTACTAACGGAACATCACATTGTTAACAATTATGTCAAGCCCACGCCAGAACTGGTGTTTCGACGAGCGAAATCTCTACAAGATCGCTTGACTTCAAGCCACTATTGCTCTGCAGATCAAGCACCCCGTGGACGACAGGGCACGTCACCTTCTGGGACGTGCCCTAGATGCCTGTGGGTCGCTGATATGCATAAATACATATTACCCAATGGTGAAACTTTTGTGCCTACCTTCTCAGCCAACTGTAATATCACGGGAGTGGTTTATCTGATGATGTGTGAATGCAAGGCATTTTATGTGGGCAAAACAATTAGGGAACTTCAAGAGCGCATTGGAGACCACATATATTATTCTAGTAATGGGAGACTGACCACTGTCGGTCGCCATATTGGTCTATATCATAAGTTCAACTCCCAAGTTGTACAGTTCTGTGTACTGGAGGTAGTGCCTGACCCCAGGGGTGGGGACCGCGACAGGGTCCTTCTACAGTGGGAAACTCTGTGGATTGAATGCCTGAGCGCAGTGTCACCCCCTGGACTCAATGAAGTCAACTCATACAAACCTTTTCTCTAAGTAATTTCTGCACTATGCCTTGTATTAAATTGCCCCCCTTTTCCTCCAAACCCCCCCTTCCCTTCTGGATTGTTGATGGGGGTAGCTTCCCCCATGGGAGGGTATGATGGATGACCCCTAATTCAATACCCTTTTAATGTACATTCCGGGTGATGCCCGTTCTAACATCGCATCCCCTATTTTTTCAGTCAGGGCATCGACCCATGGGATGTCCATTTCCTCCAATCAATTCTCTGTCCCATGACTATCATTTGTCCTCTAATTGTAGGGACGTGAGAAAGGGTATTTTCCGCTATGTCCCGGTCCCTGATGTAGTTCCTAGGTAATTTATCCCAAGCGATATATGCATATACCAAATATGTATACTATATGTGTCTCTCTTTAGATGTTCATTCGTAATATGTATAGCACCCTTGTTTGTGTATGTCTTACTATTATGTATCTATATATTTAATTGCTTCAATATATGTTGGTTTTCCTGATATCCCAGATGCATTGCCGCTTGCCCGGAAGTGTGTTCTTTTCATCTGTGGGGCACCAGTGTGTCCCACTTCCCATTTCAGCAGAGATGCAGCGTCCCTGGAACGCAGCATTGTCTGTCTCAGATGACACGCTCGTTGTTATGTGGCCTATTGCTTGGGCGTCCCGCCCTTCGGCATCCGTCCGCGAGTGAAGCGTGCGCATCTTACGATGCGCATGCGCACCCTGGGCCGATGGACTGGACTGAATTGATGGGAGGAAATGGACATCCCATGGGTCGATGCCCTGACCGAAAAAATAGGGGATGCCATGTTAGACCGGACCTCGTCCGGAATGTACATTAAAAGGGTATTGAATTAGGGGTCATCCATCATACCCTCCCATGGGGAAACCTACCCCCATTGACAATCCAGAGGGGGGGGGTAGGTTCCCCCATGGGAGGGTATTGTATCCCCTTCTGGATTGTCGATGGGGGTAGGTTCCCCCATGGGAGGGTATGATGGATGACCCCTAATTCAATACCCTTTTAATGTACATTCCGGGCGATGTCGACCCATGGGATGTCCATTCCTCCCATCAATTCTCTATCCCATGACTATCATTTGTCCTCTAACCGTAGGGACGCGAGACAGGGGATTTTCAGCTATGTCCCGGTCCCTGATGTAGTTCCTAGGTAATTTATCCAAAGCGATATACCCATATACCAAATATGTACACTATATGTGTCTCTCTTTATATGTTCATTCGTAATATGTATAGCAGCCTTGTTTGTGTATGTCTTACTATTATGTATCTATATATTTAATTGCTTCAATATATGTTGGTTTTCCTGATATCCCAGGTGCATTGCCGCTTGCCCGGAAGTGTATCCTTTTCGTCTGTGGGACGCCGGTGTGTCCCACTTCCCATTCCGGCAGAGATGCAGCGTCCCTGGAACGCAGCGTTGTTTGTCTCAGACGACACGCTCGTTTTTGCGTGGCCTATTGCTTGGGCATCCAGCCCTTCAGCATCCGGCCGCGAGTGATGTGCATGCGCACCACGGGCTGCTGGACTGGGTGGCGCTGCGTGTGGACGTGCACCGACGCACGCCGCCCAGTAGGGTTTATAGGCAGGGCGCCCCTGCCTGAACCAGTATGGAGGTTGTCTCAGGACATATGGATACGCTGGAGGATATCGGTGAGTGACAAGTTCCTTGTAAAGTGTGGAGGCTACATGGCGGGCATTTTGGCGCTGTTTAGTGCTCTCTGGGTTTCTCTTACATGGAGTAATTTTCTTTTCTACCGTAATTTTTATACAGCCTATCCGGATTGTTAAAGCTTGTGCCTATTGGGGCAATTTATATAAATATACTCCGCCTTTTCTATGTCACAACCCGTGCCTCCGCAGCTCACATTACTACCTTGTATGTGGGACCATTCCTGAGACCATTTTTGATGCAATACCGTTCAGGTATCAGCAATATGTGCACTAATTGCATTGGTTGGGTGACCTCTCCTCACTCGCTCCCTCCTGGAATAAGGCCCAGGATATATCACACTACCCTTGGTAGAGGATTCCCTCTGTTTTCCCTCCCTTTCTTTTCTGTCCCTCTTGTTATTCCCCCCCCCCTCTTTTCCCCTCTTTCTTTCCCTCTCCTCTCTTTTTCTCCTTTCTTTTTCCCTCCCCCCCCTCTTCTTGCTGTTTCTTCGCCCCCCTCTTGCCCCCCATTCCTCTCTTCCTCTTCCTTCCCCTCATACATCTTACTGTGTATATATCAGGTAACCCCCTACCCTCACATTTACTTTGATATAGGATCTACTATTCTGGTAATCCTCCATGCACACTACCCCATCTTTGCCGATGAGGGATCTGTAGCGCGCCTGTGCCACAATTGACGGTACTGGACATGTGGGTAAGCAGTTAATCACCACTAATACATTTCCCCCATATATATGTATGATACTAGGCATTCTAATGCTGTAAAATGTGTAACATATATACATTTATAATCCAATGTGAATATTGTGTACTAATGATATGCCTCCAACTACTGTAGATACTCCTGACGAAGCGGTCATTCGCGAAACATGTAGAGGCTATACAGTATCTATACTCTGATACCATTTGAATCCATCACCGTCCTTGCTCTACTCCCCCCTCCTCATATAAGGGGGATGTAAGGCAGAATGGTGTCTCTTATGGTGTTGTAAATTTTATATATTTGTGAATCATGTACCTTGTCCTGTCTTGTCGTTTTTCAAATTTATCTTTTAAAAAAAACATTTATGAATAAAAAATATTGATCTTTTTTAACTAATTACGTTGTATGTATTAAGAACCGTATGGTGTCGCAATAGTCCAAAAAACCTTCTTTTTCCACTTCTAGGGTATGGATTGGGGAACCCCTACCCTCCCTCTGCCAAATAAGACAGTGCTCAGCGGCAGCCTCCGTCACACGTCAGTGCTCAGCGGCAGCCTCCGTCACACGTCAGTGCTCAGCGGCAGCCTCCGTCACACGTCAGTGCTCAGCGGCAGCCTCCGTCACACGTCAGTGCTCAGCGGCTACAACACACGTCAGTGCTCAGCGACAGGCTACTACACACGTCAGTGCTCAGCGACAGGCTACAACACACGTCAGTGCTCAGCGACAGGCTACAACACACGTCAGTGCTCAGCGACAGGCTACAACACACGTCAGTGCGCAGCGACAGGCTACAACACACGTCAGTGCGCAGCGACAGGCTACAACACACGTCAGTGCGCAGCGACAGGCTACAACACACGTCAGTGCGCAGCGACAGGCTACAACACACGTCAGTGCTCAGCGACAGGCTACAACACACGTCAGTGACAGGCTCCATCGCGTCAGAGCTCAGTGACAGGCTCCATCGCGTCACTGCTCACTGACAGGCTCCATCATATGGCAGTGCTCACTGACAGGCTCCATCATATGGCAGTGCTCACTGACAGGCTCCATCATATGGCAGTGCTCACTGACAGGCTCCATCGACGGTATAC
>BLSH010410829.1:30171-40859 GCA_018402905.1 Glandirana rugosa | reverse complement strand
GCATGGAACTTCTGCAGGCAGGTATGATGGTTTGGGGACTCTGTGTACTCTGTCAATTGTAAGGTCTGCCGAAGTGAGTGATGGTATCACCGCTTTAAACAGATCACAGACAAAATGTGGAAGTTGGTTAGATTGGACGGATTTGGCTATTCCCTGTATTTTCAGGTTATTTCTCCTCGAGCGATCCTCGAGGTCCACCAGTTTTGCTTGTAGACCCTCTATGGTGTCTTGATGAGAAGAGTGGGAGTCTACCAGTGCATTGAATGAGGTTGTAAATTTGCTCATTTTACCTTCAACTTGATCCACTCTGATTCTCAGTACCTGGACTTCTACTTTACATTGTTGTATGCAGGCCATCATGCCGGTCTGTAGGGCTATTCTCAGTGACATAAGTATGTCCTTTAGGGTGACGTCTGAAACTGGTTGGCCCATAGTGGGGAATTAAGCGAAAGGGTCTGGTGGTTCCGCACATGATGGGCGGTCGTTTTGGGTTGCTTGCACCTCCATCGGGAATGCTAAGGGGTCTGCCTCTGTGGAGTCTCTGCAAGGTTTAGACTTAGCAGGGCTTCTGAAAGTGGGTGAGGCAAGAGCTGTGTGGCCTGGATCATTTTCTTTGTCTGGAACGAAGGCTGCTCCGAAGTTTGCACTTTCTTCGTTCGTGGAAACGACCGCTCCGGTCGTGGGAACGACCGATTTGGGCTCCCGATCGTTCGTGTAGGCGCTCGCTAGAGGTCCGGCTGCTGACGGTGCAGGTAGACTCCAGTCGCCATCTTGGTGAGGCCACGACTCGTTGTCAGAAAGTAATCCTACATTTTCTTCACTTTCGGTGGATCTTGGCGTTGTCTCCTCATAACCTCCTGTGCTGCAGACTATGGGAAGTCTGGGAGTTTTAGTTGTGGAGGTTTAGATGCTCCCTGAGCACCAATTTTTTAGTCAATCCCCTGTAGGAGAGCAGAGCTCTGTGTCTAAGTGGCCATCTTCTCGCCACGCCCCCCTTCCGGGTCAGTTTTTTGAGAAAAGACATCTGGTGGGAGTTAAGAGCGTAGAGACAAGAGAGCTTAGTCAGGGTGCCGTTGAGTTTGCAAATCAATATCAGGTAGCAGCTTTCTGCATCTGTAATTTCATGAATGGGTTCAAAGTCGATAGAGTCTTTAAATATAACGGCCACTCCACGCTTTTTTTCTGAGCTGTTTGCTAAGCAAATGTGAGGCAACAGTTTATGAGTGAATTTAGGGGCAGCTGTGTTTTAGAAGTGGGTTTCCTGGATGCAAATTACGTCCCCACCTAGTTTGATCGCTGTTTGCCAGAGGGATGCTCTCTTTGCCGGGTGGTTCAGGCCCTTGGCATTAATAGAGACGACTTTGATAGCCATGGTGTAAAATGAGACACTTTATGTAATAATTACTCACTGTTGGATGGCTGGGTAGTTTCTTAGCATTGACGGGGTCCATCGCTATGAGGAGAGATTCAGCGAATATCTTCTGATCTGCGGGTCGCTGTCGTGAGTCTCCAGTTGAGTGCAGTGGGTAGAGGAAAGGAAGACAAGATAGGAACAAGAAGTGAATATACAACATGATAACTGCGAAGCTGGTGAGAGTATGTTGCAGCTGCTTTTAATAATCCGGGGGAACAGTTCAACAGGTTTAGCACTACCTATGTAGTGGAGGATGAGTCGTTGCATCTTGGATAAGCTTTAGGTGACCATTAGAATTTAGGCTTGAAATTGCGGTTGGTTTTGTGCCACAGTGGCTGGTTCGGGTTTGGAGGTCTCTGGGTAGTGTTTGGAGCTGGAGGTTCGGGGATAATGCCCCACTCCTTGAGCAGGTCCAACCCCACTTCTAGATACTGGATGGTGATGAATTTGCCATTCTTTTCAATTGTCAGTTTAGTGGGGTGACCCCATTTGTAAGCAATATTGTGATTGCGAAATGTCTTGGTTATAGTGTTAAGGTTACATCTGAGGTCCAGAGTGAATTTGGACAAGTCGGCATATATCTGCACATTCCCATATGGGTCGGGAAGTTTCCCTAAGGCCCTGGACTTCCGTAATACCATATCCTTTGTAGCGTAAAAATGCACTCTTAATAGCACATACCTGGGGATGTTCTCCGGTAGATATGCCGGCTTGGGGATGCTGTGAATACGGTCAATCAAAAGTTTGATGGGTTGGAGGACAGGGAGCAGAGTGCGGAATAGGTCTGTGACATGATGATTCAGATTTTGTTGTTGGATTTCTTCAGGGATCCCCCTTAGTTTTAAATTATTGCGTCTACTTCGGTCTTTTAAATCTGCAATTTTTGCACGCAGTCACTTTCTCTCCTCTACCCCATCTTCATTTGCATCCACCAGGTCGTTTACTGTGTGTGCTATATCACTTATTGCATTTTCCACGTTATGAACTCTGTCTCCCAGGGAGGTTAGTTCAGAAGAAATTTTGTGTGTCAGAATGGATATGTCAGCATGTAGGGATTGCTGAAGTGATACTAGCATCTCCTTTAGGAGAGTGTCCATCACTGGTTGGTTGCTTGTAGGGAAGGCAGCTATTGAGTTGCTTGCTGTGTTGGTGTGTATAGCTGGGGAAATCCCCGTACTCACCCGCTCGTTCGTTGCATCGTCACAATCGTTTTTTGCATCGTCACGATCATTCTTTGCACGTTCCATGCGCATCTGCGCTTTCTCCGGGCTAGCACTTTCTGGGCTGGGTGGTCGTGGAGAGCCTCTAGAGGGTGAGGTGTCTGGCGATCTGTGGTTTGGGCTGTCATCAGGGAGGTCTGTATAGTATGCTGTTTTGCTGCTCCCCTCTTCTCCTTCCCACTGGGCTGCCAAGCCGGCGCCATCTTGATTGCAACCTCTTGTCCCAGAGAAGAAGAACTCGGTCAGTTTTTGAGGTTGTTTGACCTCTTTTCTTTTCCTGGACATCCTTTCCGTGAGGAAGGGCGAGTTATATGTCTTTATGGCTGTTTTCAGCTTGTGGATCGGGTCCTGTAGCTGATTAATCCTCCACTTTCAGCAGGAGCTCTATACACCTGCTGCCATCTGCAGTGCTTGTAAACTACGTTTATTGCTGATTTCATTCATCACCCACTGGGTAGCTCTGCTGGCAGACAGAAAATATGCAGGATGGTATCAGTTGGCTACTAATTTTAGCATGCTTCAAAAGATCCTGTAAGTCAGAGTACCCAGGAATAGCTGCGCCCCTAGAATGGGGACATGTGCCAGAGAAGGTAGGTGTGTGAGCTTTCCTTGCTGAAGGGCAGACAACAGGCTGGTGCTGTTGTTATATTTGATTTTTCCGGGCACAAGATGGCGTGTCACCTCTGGGCCTGACCCTATAGAATCTATAGAATCTCTGCCCCAGTGTTGATCCTGTCCCCTAGACATACCGACTGCAACACCGCATGCCATCATTTTGCCTAAAACCATTGTATAGTCTCTTGAACACTTGTGGGGAGTTGTGTTTCAGAGGACAACTCACCTGATGTAATCTGCCCATTCTATGGCCATCTTATACTATCCTCCCTAAACAGGCGTGTAAGTTGTGGTGAGAATCTGTTAACATTTATCACCCTGATTCATTCTTTGAAAGAATTAAAAAAAAAAACTTAGTTCTAGCTGCAGTCTCCTTGCTCTCTCCCTCAGAAAAGGGGATTGGCCAAAAAGGATTGCATGCTTAGCAACAAAGCTGTCAACTTTTTCTTTATTCAGTCTGTGAACAAGGGAGCCATTTATTTATTTGTGTATGTAATCTTTCTTCTCTCTGCCTCATAAATTGTGACTTATCCAATGAAGGTTTGAAAAGTGTGGTGCAATTCTGTTCAATGGTACAAGCAAAAAAATGTGAGGGCCTTGTGCAGTGCTTAGAGGAGTGTGTTTGTGAACCTGTGAAGAAGATACAGAAGAAAATGAGGAAGTATCAGAGTCATTAGAACCATTCGCAGGGACCTTTGATATTGAAACCCTATTTCTGTGTCTCCTAGTTTTGTCATTGGTCCAATTGTAGGCTTGATTATTTTCATTTGGTTTTCTGTATATCTGCTACAAAAGTCTCTAAATGGGTCTTCTGCATCAATTCTCATAGATTAAATAAGGGATCCGAGACTAAATTCTCATTATTCTTATATAGTTTCTCCACTTCTTTGTCCAATGATTCTAATTCTGTGGAGTATTGTTCTCATAATAACTCCATCATTTTTAGAGAAAATGTTTGTAGGTTCTCTTCCCAGCTAGACCTGAACTCGGGTTCAGTTTTGTTAATATTATAAAATATTTGTATTCTCAAGCCCCAAGGTCAGACATTTTCCTCAATATACTTTAGAAAGTACCACTTGTTCCAATAAACCCTGGATTTTTTCTCCAACATGCATTGGAGTCTTGTAAAAAATGTCTCCATCGAGAGGCCTCCACCTGTGGCCTTTTGAGATTGATGGATTTTCCCCATCATCCCACTAAATGCACTACAACAATAATTGGTCAGTTTACAAACCAATTATATAAATTGAAAATATTTTCTTATATTGAACTTTTAAACGGAATCTAGTGTGTTGCTCTATGTATTAGGAAACAGTTCTCAATACAAACAAAATATTCAAAATGTAATATTTTGATCATTCATTGCCAATTGTAGTGGGCGGGTAAAACCCTAGTTATGAAGACATTGTTGAACAGTCGGGCAATGGAGGGCCAAAAAGGCATCACATCCCATAATAGAAAAAAAATGGACTTTTAAGATGCCAAAAGATCACAAATCTACACATAAGGTAAAATAACAATACAAAATTATATTTCACAACAAGTTAAAAGGTAATAAAAAAAATATCACATGCCATGCGATTTGTATAGCAGTGCAGCAACTTCTGCTGTACATGTTTTGCCAAGAAGAGCTTCCTCAGGGGTCTTAAGAGTGCTGCATATTGCTGATACTATAGATAAAGAGAACAAACATTTTTAGTACGGGTATTGCATATCAATATATAAATGACATAACACGTTTTATTTGTTTTCTCTAGTCAGCCAATATTTGGTATATATATTTATTGAATTAAGGGGGCAGGTGTTCCAGTTGCTTATAGACAAGACATTTGCTGAATTGGTTGAGTGCCAGAGTCCCAACAAGGACCGGACTTGTAGGATATTGTGTGACCATAGGAGGAAGACAAGACAAATGGCCTAAATAACGCCAACAGATGGGAACCGATCGCACAAATGTTGTTGTTATTTGACCTTATGTGTAAATTTGTAATCTGTTGGCACCTTAAAAGTCCAGTGTTTTGCTTGTACGATTGTTCTTCTATTATGCAATGTGGTGCCTTTTGGTCCTCCATTGCCCGACTGTTCAACAATTCTGTTCAATGTTTATGTTTTCAATTTAAAACTAAAATATCTATTTTTTTTAAGTTCAGATGCAAGATGCTCACTCGATGATTCTGAAACTGAAGCCTCCCCACATACACTTAATATCGATGCTACAAATCTCTAACCTTTTCTCATCTTCAGTCTTCAAAGCAAGTGTAATGTATCTGGTCTTGAGGCTGAGATGATGAGAGGGCTTCCCTTGCAGCAGTGCACAACACCCCTGGAGATGGTGACAGGGGATCCTGAGAACAAATAAGCATAGGTTGCCAGCTGTATGGCAGCCGGATGGATCTGCAGTAGTGATGCTTCTTCAGGTGGAAGCGAGGTACTGGAAGCAGCTGATCTAGGATGATGCACTGGGAAGTGCAGACAATTCACAGCAGGCAGTATGAGACAGGAGACATGGTCAGGAATGGAAACCAAGGTCAGAGCACAGTGGTCAAGGAGAGGAGTAGACAGGAGCATGGTCAGAGGCAGGCCAGGATCATACAGAGGAGGTAATCAGGAACAGGTCCATGGAAAAAGCTGAAGTCAGAGCCAGGAGAGAAGCAAGTGGAAGTCCAGAAGCAAGCCAGGTCAGTAATAGTATGTCTAGTAACAAACACACAGGAATACAGGTAGGGAGCTGAAGACCAGTCAGCAAAGTTTGTGAGCAACTGTCACCCTTATAAAGGCCAGAGGGTGCCAAGATCTATTGAATGTAGCGTGCGTCAGTGCATGAACATTCATGTGCCATGAAAGAAAATTCTTGTGCCGCAAAAAAATCTCCTAGGTATTGACAACCCTGCCGGGCCTTTGAGTCAATCTTCTCCAGCTTATCCTTGACAGCAGTAAACTATTTATTTAAATTCCACATGTAAATTGCTTGCTTTCTACCTCAAAAAAAGTGGCCTATCCAATAAAAGCTTCAAAGTTGTTCTGCAAATCTTTACAATTATCTATTTTAATTTTAAAACAAATAGGTTCTATTTTTTTCTTCCCAGATGCAATATGCCTGCTCAATCCCTAAGAAATGGAGGCCTGTCCAAAAATGGTTAATAGCCGTGGTTCAAACTTGTAAACATCTTCCCTCCATCCCTGCATTTCCCTTCAGTCTCTAAATTAAGATGCTCACTTTTAATTTTCCAGATATAATAAGCCCACTCAGCCTCTCAAAAATTGCAGCCTGTCCACGCATCTGTGGTTCAACACTATTAGAGTTGATCGAACCTCTAGAAGTTCGGGTTCTGCTGGTTTGGCCGAACTTCGGGACAAAGTCCGCTTTTGGGTCTGGACAGAACCCAAACTTTGACCCGGACCCCGAACTCCAATGAAATCAATGGGGACCCAAATTTTTAGGCACTAAAATTTCTGTAAAAAAAGTCCTGGAAAGTCCTAGAGGTCTGCAAAATGAAGGAAAATGGGGGTAATGGTCGGAGAAGTGTCCTACAAAGAAATGGGGTCAGGGAAATAACTTAAAAGCATTTTTAAACAATAATCAAATAAAAAAATCAAAAATGGAGGTGGATGTGGATCATCTTCAAACTGTGTGTGAAAAGTATTAATTAGCGGGAGAAGCCATATCACTGTTCTAAAATCATCTTCAAACTGTGTGAAAAAAGTATAAATTAGCCGGGAGAAGCCATATCCCTGTTCTAAAATCATCTGAAAACTGTGTGTGAAACTTAAACAATAGCCGAGAGAAGCCATATCCCTGTTCTAAAATCATCTGCAAACTGTGTGTGAAACGTAAACAATAGCCGGGAGAAGCCATATCCCTGTTCTAAAATCATCTGCAAACTGTGTGTGAAACTTAAACAATAGCCGGAATAAGCCATATCTCTGTTCTAAAATCATCTGCAAACTGTGTGTGAAACTTAAACAATAGTAGGTAGAAGCCAAATCCCTGTTCTAAAACCATCTGAAAACTGTGTGTGAAACTTAAACAATAGCAGGTAGAAGCCATACCCCTGTTCTAAAAACATCTGAAAACTGTGTGTGAAACTTAAACAATAGTAGGTAGAAGCCATATCCCTGTTCTAAAATCATCTGAAAACTGTGTGTGAAACTTAAACAATAGCAGGTAGAAGCCATATTATTGTTATTGTTTAAGTTTCACACACAGTTTTCAGATGATTTTAGAACAGGGATATGGCTTCTCCCGGCTATTGTTTAAGTTTCACACACAGTTTTCAGATGATTGTAGAACAGTGATATGGGTTCTCCCGGCTTATTTATACTTTTTTCACACAGTTTGAAGATGATTTTAGAACAGTGATATGGATTCTCCCACTAATTAATACTTTTCACACACAGTTTGAAGATGGTCCACATCCACCTCCATTTTTGATTTCTTTATGTGATTTTTGTTTAAAAATGCTTTTAAGTTATTTCCCTGTCCCCATTTCTTTATAGGGCACTTGTCCGACACTTTCCCCCATTTTTCTTCCTTTTGCAGACCTCTAGGACTTTCCAGGACTTTTTTACAGCAATTTTCAGAACTTTTAGTAAAATTACCAGAACCCCGGACCCGAACCCGGACTATTTTTTGAAAAGTCCGGGTTCGGGTCCGGGTCCCGGACAACCAAAAGTTCGGTACGGACCCAAACTTTACAGTTCGGGTTCGCTCAACTCTAAACACTATACAATTTTTGTTTTCTCAGTCTAATAATTCAAGACTCTACCATCCTAACATCTGAAATGCACACCTGTAGCATTTTTTTAATCTTCAGTTTCCTAAAAAATACATTATTTGTTTATATATAGATGCAATGTCCTTACTAGACATGTGTACGGGTGAAAAATTTGTTTGTTTTTTTTTTATTCCGTTTGTTTTTTCATTTTTTTGGAAATTAGGGAACTGGAAAAATTCGGAAATCGGAAATTTTAAATTTTGGGATTCAAAATTTTGGAATTTGAAATTTGGAAATTTGCAAATTTGGCAATTTGAAAATGCTAAAATTCGATATTCGGAAATTCGGAAGCAAAAAAATCGGAACATTTGAACAGTTGGAAATTAAGAAATGTGAAATTTGGAAATTTGAAAATAAGAAAGAAAATTCAAAATAATAAGTAACTAATAAATAACTATTAAATTGTAGATATTGGAATTTCCTTTCAAATTTGGCTATTGGGTTTTTGTTTTTATAATGATTGAGTTTTTGAATTTTTAGATTTCTGAATTTTCAAATTTCGGCTTTTCCAATTACCAAATTTCTGAATTTTTGCATTTTGGATTTGCAGATTACCAAATTTTGAATTCAAAAACAAAAATTCAGAAAAAATTGTAAAGCCAAAATTTGGAAATTCAGATTCGTCCGAATTGCTGAATTTCAAAAATTTTGTTAAGAAACAAATTCTGAACAAAACAAATTGCACATGTCTAGTGCTTACACTCTACATTATTTCCAGACGTAATATACCTGCTCAGTCTTTCAAAATCACAGTCTGTGCATAGAGGCTTCATATCTGTGGTGCAAAACTGTAAAATGTTTGCCCTGCCAGTCTATGAATAAAGATTTTTTTTTTTCTGGACACAGCGTGCTTGCTTAGTCACTAAGAAATAGCAGTCTGTCTAAAAAGACATAATGACTGTGATACATAACTGTAAAATGTTTGCTTTGTCAGTCTCTGAATTAAGACTTTATTTTTTTATTTGCAGATGTAACTTCCCCACCTAATAACTCAGAAGTTGTGATCCGTCCATAAAGGCTTAAGATCCGTGTTGCTAAACTGTAATATTTTGGCTTTCTCAATCTGTGAATCAAGACACTCATTTTTTATTTCCAGATGTAGAATGACCCCTCAATTACTCTGTAAATAAAGTCTTCATACAGGTTTAATATCTATGGTGCAACCACTTTTTCCATCTTCAGTCTCCTAAAAAAAGACAAAAAACATTTTTTTCCCAGATGCAGTGTGCTTGCTCTCACCCTCAGAAGTTGCGACCTATGCAGGAAAGGCATGCTGCAAATCTGTGCAACATTTTGGTCTCTATTTATCGGAAACAGACAATCTTTTTCTAGACATGAAATCTGACTTCTCTCTCCCCCTGGAACAGCAGAAATACTACAAAATATTGATGTCTATTATTTATTAATCAATATAAAATCTTCCTGCTTCCTCCCTCTGACATAGTGTCTTAGCAAAAAAGCAGCATATACTGCTCTGCAAATCCCTTCTGTATTTCTTGCTTGTGGCTCTGGAAAATTATACTCTAATTTAGTTATATACAACACCAGCCAAGTCTTTCAGTCTTCCATTGCAGATTATTAAAAACACATATGGTGTGCAATGTGTCCATGAAATATTTCTGGCTTTTGACAGTGGTATAATAAACAGTTTTTTTTTTACAATAACACAAGCTTCATCTCTTCCCCTAACATAGTGTCAAAAATAAAGATGTTTGTGTAATGTTCACTCTATACAATGTTTATGGCTTCTCTCTTTGATATAACACGCTGTAGTTGCTATAAGACATGTGCAATTAGTTTTGTTCCAAAATCATTTTTTGATGAAATTCGACAAATTCATTAATTCATAAATATTTGAATTAATAAAAACCTGTTTAACAAATTTTTCTGAAAATTCGCAAATTCGAAAGAACGAAAATCTGGAATTCAAAAATTTGAAAATTTGATAGAACAAAAATCTGAAATTCAAAATCTGAAATTCAAAAATCCTAAAATTTGAAAATCTGAAAATTCGAAAGAACAAAAATCAGAAAATTCAAAAAAACGGGGGCGTGGCGTCCGAGCTCCGTGATGGCCGCATAGAGCCAGAGCTCCGCCAGACCGCCGGACTTATCTGCCTCGCAGAGGAGCTTCAGCCCCGCAATCGAGAACCCACAACGTCGGGGAGCTACCTGGCATCTGGCCGCGATGACCCGCCGCTGAAAACTGCAACCCGCCCAGCCGGGAAAGCTGACAGCCTTCTTCCCCGCTGCACAGCGCTCGCCCCTCCATAATGGCGGCGGCGCACGTGCAGGCGGAGGAGACGCCGGGACCACCACCCCCAACTCCGACGACTCCTGCTCGACGACGACCCGACCATGAGAGGCAGGCGACGACACGGAAACACACTTACCTCCCAAGGACCGAGAGACCAGGGCCGCAGAGGAGGCGGACGTGCACGCGGCGGCGGTAATACCTCCCCGCTCGCGACACGTCGCCCCTTCTTCCGACAGTCGAAAGGGCCGACCCGCCCAACGTCAAAAGTCGCCGCCCAGTAGCGCCGGTCTACGGTCCATCGAGGGGCTGCAACACCCAAGAGCTAACGCCCCGACTTCGAGGAGACGCTCCGTCTATTCAGGCCGCCAGACCGCCTCGAGACCGAGATACGCCGGTAGTGCCTCGAGC
>BLSH010410829.1:3237-22846 GCA_018402905.1 Glandirana rugosa | reverse complement strand
TTTTCCAACGTGTCTAAACGTCGTGCGGAAAGGACGTATCCAACGTTGAAGACTCCCTGTCTCGTTCGTGTGGCGTAGACCCTTTTTTACAAAAAACAGAAAAAATCCTCTGACTTCTACCTTTTTCACCAACGTGGTGTCTATAATTTGGACATTCCTTTCTGAAATAAATGTCCCGTATGCATTTGTTGAATCGTTTACCTTGATGTAAGACAATTTGATTCATGTCAATGCTGATACTTCTGTTTACATATTCTAATAAAAATTATTGGAAAAAAAAAAAAAAGAAAATTCAAAAAAACAAAATTCTGAAAATAAGAACAACAATTTGAAAACTTGAAAATATGAATATTTTGGCTTTCTCAATCTGTGAATCAAGACACTCATTTTTTATTTCCAGATGTAGAATGACCCCTCAATTACTCTGTAAATAAAGTCTTTCCTTACAGGTTTAATATCTGTGGTGCAACCACTTTTTCCATCTTCAGTCTCCTAAAAAAGACAAAAAACATTTTTTCCCAGATGCGGTGTGCTTGCTCTGTCCCTCAGAAGTTGCAACCTATGCAGGAAAGGCGTGCTGCAAATCTGTGCAACCTTTTGGTTGAAAAAAACTTGAAAATTCAAAAATCTGAAATAATAAAGAGATAAATAATAATAACTATTACTAACTATTAAATTAGAGGTGTTGGAATTTCCTTTCAAATTTGGCTGTTAGTGAATTTATCAGAAGTTACAAATTATCCAAAATAACGAATGCCACATCTAAACGAATAGAACATAACAAATTAATAATTATAAAAAATATCAATAATAACAACTTTGCATTAATATTTATTAATTTATTAGGTTCCATTCGTTTAGATGTGGCATTTGTTATTTTGGATAATTCATAACTTTGGATAAATTTGTTATGTTCACTAACAGCCACATTTGAAAGGAAATTCCAATACCAATCATTTAATAGTTAGTCATTTTTAGTTCGTTATTATTTCAGATTTTCCAATTTTTGGATTTTCAAATTTTCAGAATTTCTTTTTTATTTTCGGATTTTCATTTTTTCTGATTTTTGAATTTCGGATTTTTACGAATTATCAAGATAATGAATGCTGCATCTAAGTGAATGGAATGGAACATATTAACATTTTTCCAAAGTTACAAATGAATAATGAACTTCAAAGATTATATAAGTGCCAGAAACTACGTGAGAGGCCGGGAACTCTGTCCTCCCCCCTTCTCTAGACACAGTATGTTCCCATCGGGGTGTCTATGGGGAGGGACGGGGTTCCTTCTTCCCAAATATGATATCTAGATATACAGCAGATAGGCTTTAAAAAGTTTACGCTTTCATTGGCTTTGTAAAATTAGAAGTTTTTCCAACCTATGAGACAATAATGTAATATAGAAAGAGGTATGTTGTATCTGTTACTTTCTACACCTGAATTCCTGTACTGTGTTAAACTCAATAAAAAAATATTGAAACACAAAATAATGAACTTAGACAATAATGAATGATCCAAAAAACTAAAAAAAAAAAATGAATGAAACTAAAACGAACACATTTTTCAGCAGTGCACATGCCTAGTTGCTATTTAAGGAACAAAAACAAAATATATGGTATTTCCCTCTTATATTCTTGCCCCAGGCCCAGATCACTTCCCTTCCATACTCTCCCTCCACTCTGCTATATTTTTGTCTGTTGTCTCTGAAACTTTGCATTGTTACATTTTTTTTTCAGCAGAACAACGGCCTCATCTCTAGAATGTGGGTTTGTGATTTGGAGAAGATTTGGTGCTCTCCGGGTTGACATTTTGTTAAACTTTTTACACAATACAGAGTATTATTGAATATAAGATGAAAAGCTAAGGTAAGTGACTTGTTTTGTTACTGTATGGCATTTTCCATGAAGGTGATAGCATTCGCTTTATTGTGTTTTTCAAGGTATATACTTTGTAATAGACTTTAGTTACATTGTCCCCATGTTTTCCAGCGCTCAATTATAGTCTATTACAGCTATACTAAAAAACATTTTCTTTAACAATTTATTTAATAAAGTCTTAATTTTAGGTGAAGGCAAACAATATTGGGTTGCTATTCCTGTATGTAGCATAATGAATAGTTTAAAACAAAACTCATTTATTACAGCCTAAATTTACACAATCATACTGGTGTAGTCCCTCAGAATCTTAACATTCTGTAAAATCATGTACAGATCTATGTGATCCCCAAAACATTTGAAGGGTTTTTGCATTCTAGAAGCTGCCCTTTAGGTCTCCAGAAAAGACCAAAAAGACCCCCTCCCCACAGAATGATGATTCTTAAAACATGTTCTGGCATTGGTTCATGTCATCCAGACCACCACCCAACTCACTCTCGCTCTTTGCTTGACAATACCTTTCCTATTACCTGAGAAAATAGTCATTGCTAATTTCTAACATTCCGCTCATATTGATTTCACTGGGATCTGTATTCAGGGTAAGAACTTTGGTAACATTCACCAACCCTGCATCAAACCAAGCCCAGGTATTTTTGTCTCATCCCTAGTCACTGGTTGCTTAGATGGCTGTCTGCTTACTGCCAGTGCAGGGCCTACCAATGGTTGAACGACAAGTCAATCAATATACTCATAGAAGGGAAGCAACAAACAAACATCATGATTCCTTATCTGATCCTGCCTCATATTCATCTCTTTCTCAATCTTCTTATATTTCTCTCTCCCAGGGCAACAAACATACAAGAAAAAGAAAGAGACATCATAAAGGTGCTGGTTCACGGTTTCATTTAAAGTGACACACAGACTTTAAATAATTTTGCAGAACAGATGTGCACTTATTCACGGTTTCATTTAAAGTGACACACAGACTTTAAAGAATTTTGCAGAACAGATGTGCACTTATTCACGGTTTCATTTAAAGTTACACACAGACTTTAAATAAGTTTGCAGAACAGATGTGCACTTATTCCCGGTTTCATTTAAAGTGACACACACATTTTGCAGAACAGTGATATGGGTTCTCCAGGCTTATTTATACTTTTTTGACACAGTTTGAAGATGATTTTAGAACAGTTCAATGGCCTCTACCGTTAATTAATACTTTTCAGACCCATTTTGAAGATGATCTCCATTTTTGCATTTTTTATGTTTTTATTTTTTTAAAAATATTTAAAGTTATTTCCCTGTCCCCATTTCTTTGTAGGTCACTTGTCCCACCCTTACCCCCATTTCCTTCCTTTTGTAGACCTTTAGGACCTTCCAGGACTATTTTACAGCCTATTTTGTGCCTAAAAGTCTGTGTCCACATTGATTTCAATGGGGTTCGGGGTCCGGGACAAAGTTCGGGTTCTGTCCGGACCCGAACCCGGACTTTGTCCCGAAGTTCGGCCGAACCAGCAGAACCCGGACTTCTAGAAGTTCGCTCATCTCTAGTCACAACTAGTGTTGGGTGAAAGGTTTGGGCTGAGCAAAAGTTAAGCCCAAACATTGCCTGTTCACCCATTCAGTATAGTGTCAGTATAGTGTGTCAGTGTAGTGTTACTGTATATGCAGTGTTTAACACAACATTACATAACATTTAGTGCTGTATACCTTTTTTCTTTTGGCTTTTGCATTTTTTGGGGTTTTTTTTGTATTTTTTCCCCCATGCCAGCAGAATCTGTATCCACAGGCAAAAGTAGACATGGTCTGTATTCAGACAGGACACATTTGTCTCTGTTTAGTGATGTTGCCTGTGCTATCCAGTCACAGCATGCAGAGGAGGTGGTTGACTGGCTTACTAAACCATCCTCATCCTCCTCATCCTCTACGACCCAAGCTGACATTAGTGTGCAGTCCACTGCTGCTGCCAGAGTGGCTTATTCTTGTCCATAGCTACTCCTGTCATAGCCCCAGCATCAGGCATGGGGGAATGAGCTGAAATATTTGAACACAGCATTAGCCACTTGCTCCTTGATGATGCAAAGCCATTACTTGATTCTGATGTTGGTTCTGAGGCAGAGTGAGGAAGTAACATGAGGCTACAGAGAGGGGAGAACACTGATAAACAACAAATTGGCAGCCATGTTGCCCCAGCTGCAATGTATTGCCAAGTTGGCTCCAGTAATGATGAGGATGGTGGGGATGATGAGGTCACTGACGTGATTTGCATGCCAGATAGAGTAGAGGAGGAAAGTGAGGGGATGGGACAACCCCAACGAGGCAGGATGTCCTCCAGAGGCAGCCATCATGGAAAAGTAGAGCAGCCACCCTATTCCATCAGATTGTGGAGCTGTTATCTCCTTTCCATTTCCCACAGCTCAGCTTTGTGGGCCTTTTTTAGCACATGTGCAGCCGATTGTACTGTTGCAATTTATAATCTTTGCCACAAGCAGATCAAGCGTGGCAAAAGCACCAGCTATTTGGGTACCACATGCTTGACAAGACATTTAACCTTGTTGCATATATCTAAATACTCCCTAATATCCATAAAACACTATATATTTACAATGATCACACAAACATCCAAATATTTTTAATAGACACATTAATGCCCAAAGGAATGAATGTAAAGCTGCACATAAATTGTTTTATAAGTGATTATTAGGGTTATCGTGTTTCTAACCTGTTGAAAAAATATTTTTTTTACCATAATGTGCAATATGAATATTTGTGTGATCATTGTAAATACATAGTGTTTTATGGATATTGGGGAGTTTTTAGATATATGCAACTTCATATAAGAATTGGGAATGTAATTTGATATGTATAAAACATTATATATAGGGAGCGTAGCCGGCGGCCGAGGCGAATGGCGGCGTGAGACAGGAGCTCCGAAAGAATCCACAGGCATCCAGCTATTAAAGCTACTTTAGAGCTACTGAATCTAGCAATCCTCATCGCGGATCATCCCCACTCTACCCCTAGCCGACTATGGGCAAAAGAAAAGGCTCCCACGGACCGAGGAAGCTCACAGACTTCTTCGGCTCCGCGAGAGGCCCTGGGCCTAAATATGGCGCCGAGCAGCATGGCGCCGGTCACCCGAGCGGAGAGGAAGGAGCTTACATCACGGGCCAAAACACCTTTACATCATCACCGAGGCACAGCTCGAGTTCCTCTCCAGGCTCATCGCCGATACACAGCCCACAGAAAGCGGCACAGAAAAGATCTATGGAGCACAAGTATCCAGGTGAGCTGGGGGAACATGACGGGTCCCGGGACACCACCAGAGAGTACATTGAGCAGATACAGGAATTCCCTACATCTCGGCTGCCCCTGACAGACACAACTATGAGGGACATGTTGATCACCCTGAGAGGATCCCTGCACAGGGACCTAATGAACTGTGTCACCCAACTAAAAACCGAGGTGTCCTCACTGGGAAACAGAATAAGCCATACAGAAACCAAAATGGGGGAATTCGCCACAGCCCACAACAAACTAGTAGACGCACATAATGACATGGAGGATGAGATGCAAGCATTAAAGAATAAATTAGCAGAAATAGAGGACAGGAATAGAAGGAACAATGTGAAATTGAGAGGTGTCCCCGAATCAGTCTCCCCGGAAGAGCTTCGTAAATATGTACATGACTTTATTGCCACCATTTTGCCTGATACTCCAGAGGGGGAAATTGTTATCGACAGGGCACATCGCCTACCTAAGCCTAAACACCTCCCTGATGTTGCAGTGAGAGATGTAATAGCACGTATTCACTTTTTTCATGTCAAAGACGAGCTAATGCGTTTTTCCAGGAAAAACCGAATACTTCCTGAACCTTATACAGATATCTCCCTGTATTCAGATTTCTCCCAACACACCATGCAAGCGCGCAGAAACCTAGCAACCCTGACCAAGGTGTTCCAAAATAACAAAATGCCATACTCCTGGGGTTTTCCCACAAAAATTCTAATCACTAAAAATAACCGTACATATGCTATAACCTCCCTGGAACAGGGACTCAAATTGGCAAAACAATGGAACTTACTACCACCAGATGAAGAGACTTGTACAAAACCACAAACAACAAAAGTGGCCTCAGAATGGTATAGTACCTGACCATAAGATCGAACGTTACATCAACAAATATTAAGCAACCAGCTGGATGCCCGTGGGGGGACCAAGGAGCTCAATCCCCAACAGTGCATTAGCGAAGAAATGTGATTTCTTTCACTTTTTTTATTCCTTGTTATGTACTTATCTCTTTACCCCTTCTTCTTTCCTATGTGCCGAACCGTGATCTCCCATTCTGGGAAAAGAAAATGAGGAAAACTTCTGTAAGTACTTTAACACATACTTTATGCTTTGACTTATTTGCATTGACTGTTACATCAGCACCATCTACAGGCAATATTGAAAAATTGCACTCACCTGAAATAATTGCCAAGCTGCCTACCATAGCTTACACAAAAAGTAAACAATGGCTCTAGAAATGATCTCTCTAAACGTTCATGGCCTGAACAGCCCCATCAAACGCTCAATGTTATGGCGAGAAGCCCTCTCTCTCAAAGGAAATGTTATATGTATACAGTAAACGCACTTCTCTAAGGACAAACACCCCAAATGCTCACATAAAAAATTTCCTTATATCTATGAAGCTTGTGCAGGGAAAAAAAAAAAAGCAAGGGTTATGATTGCGATCAACAAAGACGTGGCATTTAGGCACATAGAATCAGTATGCGACCCCAAAGGGAGATATATCATCCTGGTTTGTGAAATCAACAATTCAATATATACTATTGTCAATATTTATGCACCCAACACAGGTCAAGCTGTCTTTCTTGGATCCCTGGCGAAAAAAACTCACAAGACCAAGAAAGGCCTTCTCCTCTTATGCGGGGACTTCAACAGCGTGGTGGACAAAAACATGGACTGCTCTCCCATGGAAAAAAGACACAGGTATGAACTGAAATAATTTCTTCTCCAAAATTACCTATTTGACGCATGGAGGTGCCTAAATGCCAACGATAAAGACTACACCTATCATTCAATACCCCACAACTCCTACTCACGAATTGACTTATTTTTAACGGGAATGGACTTGCTGACAAACGTCATAAAAGCAAAAATACACCCAATAACTTGGTCGGACCATGCCCCTATTTCCCTATCGATTAAAGAACAAAATACTCACAACCCAGCGTACCAATGGAGGAATAACACCAACATCCTAAACAATCTATCGCATCAAAAATACATTAATCACCTGCTAAAAGAATTCTTTGTAACTAACCAAATGCCTGATGTAAATGTAATGTCCATGTGGTGCGCCCACAAAGCGTTTACTAGAGGCTTGCTCATCCAAGCAGCCTCTAAGGAAAAGAGGAAGAGGGCTGCGAACTTGCGCACCCTTATAGATGACTTAAACAAAGCTGACTCCTTAAACAAATCAAACCCCACATCTAAAAACCATTCTATATTGACTGACTGCAGGCATAAACTAAGACTTCACCTCATAGCTGACCATGAAGCTCACCTTAAAAAAATGAAAGCTTCCCATTATGCTCATGGTAACAAAGCAGGCAAATTTATGGCGAACTACATTAGGAAAAAGCAACAATTCTCCAGAGTATGCTCAATCACTGACCTGCAAAATAACAAAAAAGCATTCCATCCAACCGATATTGCCAATACCTTGGCCAGATACTATAAAAATCTATACAATATTAAGGATGACCCCGATACAGTACAGCCAAACATATCTAAAATCAAACAATTCTTAGACTCAGTTGACCTTCCCCAATTGTCTACAGATTCCCTAGCACAACTTAACTTAAAATGTACAGAACCAGAAATCCGTAAGGCAATTAAAACTCTACCTAAAGGCAAATCACCTGGACCGGATTGATTCTCTGCGGAGTATTACCAGATATTCGCATAGACTCTGATTCCCCACATACAAACAACTTTCGAGTGGGCGGCCAGCTCTTCCTCTTTTCCTACAGAAATGTTCCAAGCCACAATTATTGCACTACCCAAACCAGGGAAGTCACCGGATTGCCCACAAAATTTTAGGCCTATTTCTCTACTGAATACAGATCTGAAATTATACGCAAAACTAATTGCAAATCGCTTAGCCAAATTCACGCCTCAATTAATAAAGTCGGATCAGGTGGGTTTTGTACAAGGCAGGCAAGCCTCAGATGGAACAAGACGCTTATTTAATTTACTAAAAATCACGGAGACCAGCAGTGCACCCTCGGTTATCTTAACATTAGATGCTGAAAAAGCATTCAATAGGGTGCACTGGGGGTACCTATGAGCAACACTAGAAAAATTTGGCATCACAGGACGTGTGCAAACTGCAATCCAAGCACTGTACACATGCCCATCTGCTAAAGTATATAACTCTAGAGTATTATCTAAAGCATTTAATATTACAAATGGCACCCGCCAGGGGTGTCCTTTATCACCATTGATTTTTTCTCTATTGATGGAGCCCCTGGCAGAGGCCATTAGAGCCAATGATTCAATTACTGGAATCCAAGCAGGTGGGAGACTGCACAAAAATTGGACTGTTTGCGGACGATGTAGTTCTCACCCTAACAAATCTGGTGGCTTCCCTGGAAAACGCCATGAAAGTATTAGATGACTTTGGAAAAATATCTTATTACAAACTGAATGTGGGTAAATCATGCATACTTCCATTGGGAATGAATAGGAAAGCAATAACAACACTAAAACAAAAATTCCCATTTCACTGGGAAAATAAAGCGATAGCATACTTGGGGATAACCATACCCAACAAATCAGATGATTCATATAAAACAAACTATCCCAAACTGTTGAATATCATTAGAGAAGACAGCCAACATTTCAATAAACATGAACTATCATGGATGGGTAAAATAGCTGCTATAAAGATGATAACGCTACCTAAAATATTATACTACTTTAGAACCATCCCAATTAAGGTCCCAGAAAAATTCTTTGTTGAAGCAGATAAACTCTTTAGGTAAGGCATATGGCATACAAAAAGAGCTTTGATCTCCTTCCCTATACTTACAAGGCGGAGAGAAAAAGGGGGTGCGGGATTTCCTAACCTACGCAAATATCACTATGCAGCTTCACTAGATCAGGCCAAATCTTGGTTTGAACCACAAACAGACAAACAATGGGTACTGATTGAGAGATCAGAATTAAACAACAAATACCTCCCAGCACTGCTACTCTCATCCTTATTGGGCATAAAAATCCTACCCACTCCCCTGCCATCTATAGAAGCCAGGTTACATGCCTGGGTTCAATTCCACATATTAACCCATTCAACAACACATAGAGTGTAAAAATCTAGACATACGCATATACGAGCATATAATACCCAACCTCAAAATCACAACGAAGATGCTAGACAAAATTAAGACATATAATGACATACATCAACACTCATCTACCTCATATCCACTAAGCCAAATTAGCCACCTACACAGAGCTAACCCAAATCTGCACTACAAAGTTCACCAGGAAGCATGGAACTATTTAACCTCTACAATACCACAGCAAAGAGGTCTCTCATGGTTCTACGGGAAACTCTCTAACCCCCCTGAATCACACAAAACATCCAATATGCTAAATTGGGAAAGAGAGCTGGACTCTCGAATACCAACATCGGATTGGCAATCAGCAATAAAATCTCAGTTCGTGCACTCCCACTGTGTGAACCACTGGGAATTAGCGATGAAAATACTATATAGAACATACTTAACCCCAGTAAGAATCTCACAACTCTACAAGGGACCCTCCACAACATGCTGGAGAGATTGCGGAGAAGTTGGGGGAATTTTGCATATTCTCTGGGGATGCAAAAACCTAAGGAGTTTCTGGAAAGCGGTATTTGAATTAATAACTAAAACAACAGGAGTAATAATCAGTCCTAATCCAAAAATGGCACTATTAAACATAGGAGTCCATTTAATAGACCACCAACTTAGACCGATCATAACACACATACTAATAGCAGCTAAGTTGACCATCACCTCCAAATGGAAATCCAATAAGGCCCCTAACATTTCGGAGGTAATATACAGAGTACAATCTCAATATACATATGAAAAAATCTTTGCTAAGCAATCTATGTATGTGAAATCCTTTAACAGAACCTGGGATCTCTGGGTGTCCAACTCCCCGACCCCTTGTAGGAGTCAATTAGGGACTTAGGTCAATGCATAAACAGAAGAATTAAAGCATAATGAGCATACAATGCAAATTGGCACATACTTACCTATCCCTTCCTCTTCTTTCTTCTTTTCTTTCTTTCTCTTTCTTCTCACCTCTCTTTAATGGTTACTATAGGTTATTTCTTTCTTATCAGAAGAACAGATGGGATGCGACTCACTTTCACATTGAAAACAACACACAACAAACGAAGCAGGGCCTAACATCTCCCCCACGCCTGAACTAAAAAGGGGCGGCTCAGGGCCTCGGCACAGTATGCTCCCAAGGGGGTGCCGGGGTCCTGGGCTATAAAAACAAGAACAATCAGACGAGGGGGAGAGGGGCATGGTATCTACTGCATCTATAACAGATATGTAAGCTGTTTCATTATGTCATTGTATACTACACTGTATCGGATGTAACAAATATAATAATATGAAAACTGATATGCATTGAGAAGAATAACTTGTAAATATTGAGTCTTGAAATCCCATTAAAAAAGAATTAAACGAAAACATTATATATATAAAATATGAAGGTTATTGCATATTGGTGATTTGTATTAATATTTACTCGAGGAAGGTAATCTTCAGATGTAAAATTCAACTATGGTTAAAGTATACATTAAAATTGCCCAGTTTCCTGTTGTCTGGGGCATCGGATCAATTGGATTCTGTGGGTAATTATGGGTTAAGCGTTGCATAAGGTGGCATATAAATACCAGTATGCTGCGCTGCTTGTCACGCCCTCAGACTAAGTCGTAATGATGAAACGTATCAGAGCGGGACCATACTGCAATCGGAAGTGACGTCAGCACGCCGGTGCAAATGACGAGCACCACTATCTAGATGCAGTTGTACACATCCGATGGGCTACCTGCCTGTAATTTGATGTGTTTACTGCTTGTGTTTACCATTTGTTTGTAATTGTGGTTTTAAAGGGGGAGGTTTTTACCAATAAATAGTTTGACTGGGATTACGCTATGAAGTATTGCTTTGTCTTTGACAAAGGTCACAGTGCTTAATGCAGTACAGCAAAGTGTATCCATCTTCTCTTGGAGCAAGTTTCAAATGACACTGCAAACAAAGTGTATTGCTGTCTGGTGAGTGTTAAGTCTGAAGGGAGTGGAACTCATGTGGCGCAGGTGACTGGTATCATGGAACATATGAGGACTAACCCACAGGTGTAACTCATTTAAAGACTGATTATTTTTATTTACACAGTGAACTTTATATAAACATAATCACTATCAGGGTTACGTGTATGTGTGCACCACTCCATGTTCATTGACAGAGACCACAATGGCAGGTTCCCATTTGCTATTTGCCATTTGCCATTTGCTATTTCTTTGCACGTAAGGCCATTCCAGCTCTATACCATGATATGGAAGACCATGTTTTGGCATCATTGGGCAAGGCAGTCAGCAGCAAGGTCCACTTTACTGCTGAAAAGGGGTCCAGCAAACCTTGTCATGGACAATATATTTTGTTCACAGCACACTGGGTAAGTCTGCTTGCAACTAGGAAAGGATGTAGGACAGGGTTCAGTGCTGGAGTTTGTTTTTCAGACATGACTCAATACAGCTGGTGGTGATGATGCAAGGTCTGTCAGCTCCACCCCGTCCTCCTCTTCCATGCCCTCCTATACTGAATTGTCCTATGAACCACCAATACCCCCTCATCGTTTACAGGGCTATTCAACCAGTCAGGCTAAAAGATGCCATGCAGTGCTTCAGCTGGTCTGTCTAGGGGACAGGAGCCACACCAGAGCAGAGATTATTTCAGCTCTGCAGGGGCAATCCCAGAGTTTATTCATACCACAGCAGCTTGAGCCAGGAATGATGGGGTGCAATAATGGCACTAACCTTCTGCCTGCCCTTCAACAAGCTAAGTTGACACATGTACCATGCCTGAAACAAGTCCTCAATTTGGTGGTGCAGCGTTTCCTATACAGGTACCTAGGGTTGTAACATCTTCTAAGGCAGGCCAGAAGAGTCTGTAGCCATTTCAGGTGGTCATACACAGCCAGTGTTCAGTTGGCTAAAATTCTGCAGAAATTCAGCCTGCCTGAAAATTGCCTGATTTGTGACTTTATGCAGACACCATTCTTGCAGCGCCACGGAACCAAAAGAGGAGAGGAATGAGGAGGAGGACTCTGGCAGTTTTGCAGGCATAGAAGCAAAATAAGACATTCATCAAACCTTAAGATATATTTTTCAGTCCCCAGAATCCTTGGGAAAAGTATGTGGCTGGGAGGAGGCAGTTCCAGATACTGTAATCCTCAGTGACCCTGAGGACTCTGCTTCTCATGCTTTCGCAAACTTGTGGTTCATGGCCTCCCTTATTCTTCAAAGTCTGCAAAAGGACCAGAGAGTTTGTGGCATCAAGGAGAAGGATCATTATTGGTTGGCAACCCTACTTGACCCCTATTACAAGAGAAAGTCTCAGAACCCATTCTGCCCTTGCAGAGGGAGCACAGGATGGAATCTCTTGAGGACACCTTAAAGTTCATGTAACCCCTGTCAAGACTCTGGTAGGTTACAATCTCATGGAAAAGGTATTATTCAAGCTTCAGTTGGTCAGTGGAGGAGTAGTGGAGAAGGGGGCCGCCCCTTCTCCCTTTTTTTCTTCTCGGCTCCCAGGGCTGTCAGCATCAAGATCCCATTGCCAGAATCTGCCTCATATGGTGGAAGATTTTCTAGGGGTGAAAACAGGCATGGAGAGATTTCCAGTGAACAATCCCCTGGGTTTCTGGGTCATGAGAATAGACCGCTGGCCATAACTTGCCCAGCATGCAATTAAGCTGCTGGGCTGCCCTGCATCCAGTGTGCTTTCCAAACAGGCATTCAGTGCCTCCAGAGGTTTTGTTACAGATAAAAAAGCGTGTCTGTTCACAGACTCCATTGACCAGCTGACATCTGTCAAAATTAGTCAATACTGGATTAGCAGCAGCTATCAAGCTACCAATGCCAATGTCATGTAAGGCCTGGGCTTCTGCTTGTTACTAGCAGCTCTTTTCATGTAGTGCTCTATGCTGCGCAGCTTCCGGTTAATCACCAGCCACTCGTTTCCATAGTGACTCACCTGGTTACCATTTCGTGCTTCATTAGTCCAGTCTACAGCCAGCCCCTTCTTCTATTTAAGCAGCTTTCCTCTTTCTTTCCATGCCCTCGTGTGTCCATCATCACCAGTGTGTCTCTTCTGTGTTCCTGTTATGATTGCCTAGTTGACATCTCTTCTAAATACTGAATTTTGGCTTATGACAATGCTCACTTCTGGTTTCTGATCCTGGCTTGTCTGATTATCCACGCTTCCAAACCCTGGCTTCTGTTTTTGACTACATTCCCGATCTGTGTCATTTTTGCTATTTCATGAAAGGTCTAATTTTAACAGCATTTTCTGTCTCTGCCTGGTTTATGGCTCCTGACTAGAGATGGGCTCAGGCATGTTCGGAACCTCACGTGCCCTATCCCACCAGGAAGCCGACACTGCACAGAGCTACAGGCAGTGAACGCATTTCCCGATCTCTGCTGCTGTGGACCAGGAAATGTCTCACTGCCTGTGATTAGCGCTGTGCAACATCGGCTTCCAGGTGGGATCGGACACGTGAGGTTTTGAACACACCCGAGCCAATGACTATTCCTGACAAGTCACTTATTAAGATTATTGAGATCTCAATTCTCTGAAAGACTGTCCAGGCAGCCTAGCTTTGTGTATGTTCATTTTATCTTGAAGTTATTTTTGGTATAGGTTTAATGGGCAAAATTAACACTCTAGGACCAATTACGCTGCACCTGTTTAACAGGTGCATCAAATTTCAATTTTTTTACAGCAAGGCCAATTCTTGCTTTAATCAAGATTACCTCTAGAAGGTTACAGGGTGAAGGCACCACCAACGCCCAAAGACCAATTTTTCCACAACTGTGTGACAGGGGCATCACATTTCTATTCTTATAGCAAGGCCAATTCTTGCTTTTTATCAAGAGTACCTTTATAGCAGTGGTTCTCAACTCCTGTTCTTAGGACCCACTAACAGACCAAGTTTGCAAGACAACTGGAATACATCACAGGTGATATAATTTGCTGCTCAGTGATTGCAGTATTCTAGTCTGCATCTCCACAAGGTAATACTTAAAATATGGCCTGTTAGTGCATCCTGAGGACACGAGTTGACAACCACTGCTCTATAAGGTTACAGTGTGAAGGCACCACCAACACCCAAAGCCCAATATTTATGCAGCTGTTTGACAGGAGTATCAAATTTCAATTTTTTACAGAAAGACCAATTCTTGCTTTCATCAAGAGTACTTCTAGAAGGTTACGAGGTAATGGCACCAACAACACCCAAAGACCATTTTTTTCACAACCATGTGACAGGGGCATTACATTTCATTTTTTACTGCAAGGCCAATTCTTGCTTTCATCAAGAGTACCTCTATAGGATTATGGTGTGAAGGCACCATCAACACCCAAAGCCCAATTTTTCTGTACCTGTTACTTCTTTCCAAAGTCTGTGAAAGAGACCCCATACTTTATGTAAACAAATTGTTAATCTTGACCTGAATGTACTATAATTTGCCTTCTTCACATAAGGCTTGCTCACTGTTGTGCGAAAATTAGTAATTTTCATCCAAAGTCTGCCAAAAAGACACCAGAATTCATCCAAAAAAATTCTAGTCTTATTATGAGTGCACTAAATTGTGGCTTCATCATAAAGACTGGCACCCCAAGCCACTGTTTACTAAATAAAGAAAGCTCCTTTAAAAACAATCTTTTTTTTTAAAAAAATGCTTTGCTTTGCTTACATGTCCCCCCATGGCAGTATCCGGGCCCAATGCCCTTTTTATGGCCAATAACTTGAAAATATGCCTTTAAAATTGGAATTTTTGATTTTTTAAGTTAGGGTCCTATGGACTTTAATAGGGTTTGCAGTTTGGGTCTGAACTTTTGTAATGTTTTAGAGTTCTAGAGCGAACCAAATTGGGGGGTGTTCGGGCCATCTCTAGTCACAACTTAGTATTACCACAATCATTCCTTCTCGATTTAAAACTGCCTGTCAGGATATTGGTGTCAGTCACTAGGCTAAGATGCACTATCTGGCCAATGTACATGCTCATGTACATTTCTATGGGCATAGAAGATGGATTATATAGACATCATTACCCACAAATATGAGAATGTTCATGTGTGTGTGCATCCACTGCCACCAAATGGCCTATTTAAAGCGGAGTTCCACACAAAAGTGGAACTTCCAGTTTTAGTGTTGGTGAGCCCCTGACATGCCACAATTGGGGGGGATACCTGGTTTTGACAGGTATTCAGCTCCAGCTTTCTCTCCTGGCTGAGCCAGAAAGAAGTTCACCTCTCCCCCCTTCCTCCTGGCAATCTTCTGGGACATTTCACAGGTCCCAGAAGATTGCCCGGCCATTCAGAGCACTGCAGCACAGCTCATGCATGCGCAGTGCATGCCCAGTTGTGAAGCCATAGCTGGGCACCCACAGTTGCAATGCAAGTGCCACATGGAGGAGGGGAAAGGAGTGAGGCAGAGGGTGGCGGCCGCATTTCTGGATCGGAGGATAGGTAAGTGTCTGATTATTAAAAGTTGGCAGCTACACTTTTTGTAGCTGCTGACTTTTAAACGGGTAGAATTCAGTTTGAACTCTCCAGTTCCTGCTCACATTGTCTACACCTTGGCACTTGTGCCGTCTCTTTCACCCTTGAGGACCCTGTCTCAACAACCAGGGATGCTCAGATCAGAACTGTGCAAGAGGCCACCCTCATCTTAGGTTCTGCATACAGGTATGTGACCCTCACAATAATCTGGTAGCTGTCCCCAAATCATCTCTATTCTCCTCTTCTTTTTTAGGGGCACTGGGCTTGAAAGTCACAGGTATGATGGGCAAAAAAAAAAAAAAGCACCGTGTTAAAACAATGAATTGCATGTATGGGAACAAAGAGGATAACTTAGAAGTTACAAACTTCTCTTCTCAGTGGTTAAAGAGGCTGTAAACCCTTCCATATACCCAGTGAAGTGACTGGCCCCTTTTGATACACAGAGAGGAAGCAAAACCTCCTACAAAAGTTGCACCTGTTTATCTACAGTCTTCTCTTCTCTACATCCATTTAAAGTGCAGAATTTATAAAGCTTGTTTGAGCATTCAGAAAAATGGGACATATTGCTGAAGTTCCACTCTGCAGAGCTCAGTGAGAAGATCTCTGGGAGCTGAATGGAAGGAAGGGCACACACCCCTTCACACATCACACAGGAACAGAGGTGAGGCTGTCAATCAGCTGAAGATCCCTCCTCTGTCACCTTTTTTCTCTTGGTGTCAGGAAAGCTTGACAGAAGTGATTCATACTGATAGCAGAGGAATGAAGCAGCAGCCAGAAATTACACTTAATGTTCTTAACTGAGACAAGTACACACTATAGAGGGATACGCTTTATTCCTAATTTATGTTTGAGGTTTACAACTTTAAATAAATTGCTTGGGTGTAGTCATTAATCTGCCTATGAAGTGTTTAACCACTTGCCGGCGGTTGATCGGCAAATGACGGCGACAAAGTGGCTCTGTAACGCGAATCGCCGTCATATGACGGCGGGCGCAATACAGAGCCTAGTGAGCGCGCACGTGCCGCCAGAGGCGCGCGCTCACTGTGTTCGGGGGGGGCCAGGGAGCGGGTGCGGCGGCTTCGATTGCCGCCGGCTACCCGCGATGCCCCCCCCCGGAGTGAATGAGCGGAGGTCCGTGTATGTAAACACGGACCTCCGCTCTGTGTGAGGGGGAAGGACTGTGATCACAGCCTTCCTGTACGTGAAGGCTGTGACCACTTCCCTTCCCCAGCTAGGCAAGCCCCTATACAGTTAGAACACACCCAGGGAACATAGTTAACCCTTAGCGCGCCCCCTGCAGGTTAACCCCTTCACTGCCAATAACATTTACACAGTAATCAGTGCATTTTTATAGCACTGATCGCTGTATAAATGCCAATGGTCCCAAAAAAGTGTCAAAACGTTCTGACATGTCTGCCCCAATATCGCAGTACTGCTAAAAATCGCAGATCGCCGCCATTACTAGTAAAAAATAAAAAAAAATAAAAACCCCAAAAATGAATTCTCATCATACGTAAACGCGACCACTTTTGCGCAAACCAATAAATAAACGCTGATTGCGATTTTTTTTATCGCAAATATGAGGAAGAATATAAATTGGCCAAAAACGGTGAAAAAAAATGTTTTTTTATATTTTTTTTTTGGATTTGTATTTTAGCAAAAAGTAAGAAACTTGTGTTTTTTTGCAAAATTGTCGCTCTTCTTTTGTTTATATCGGTGATCAGAAATGACGCAGAGGGGATCAAATACCACCAAAAGAAAGCTCTATTTGTGGGAAAAAAAGGACGCAAATTTCGTTTGGGTACAACATCGCACGACCGCGCAATTGTCAGTTAAAGCGACGCAGCGCCAAATCGCAAAAAGGGCTCCGGTCCTAAAGCTGGAAATCCTTCCGGGGCTGAAGTGGTTAAGTACTGTATACAACCTACAGCAGTTACAATGCAGTTTGTACACAAAATGGTGAAGGTAGCTTCGGTGGTGGAACACCTGGAGGAGGTAATTCTGGAAGAAAGACAGAGGTGGGCATGACGTTGAATTGGGTACAGCCTGATAATCCTACAAGCACTCCTTCTCAATTCAAAACTTCCAACAATTGAGGGGGCGTGGCCGGCGGCGTGAGAGACGGCAGCAGAGTGAGATAGCTCCGGCTCCTACTTCTGCCAAGCGACTATCACAGCGACTAGAGCGGGTCTACAAAAGTAAGAATGACTTCCTTAGACTCAGCGGCACCCGGAGCAGTCAGAAAGAGGGGTCCCCAGCGTTCTAACCCCCAAAAACTGACGGATTTCTTCGGTCCCTCCGGCGGGAGGGTGCACCAAGATGGCGCCGACGCGCCTCCGCGGCCTACAGAAGACGGAGACAGCGCTTCAGACTCAGGCAGCTCTGCAGCGACGGTCATCTCGGAGATAAACAGACATCAATCAGGTAAGGGCGCCCTGTCACCGCCAGACAGCCCCACCACCCGCAGTCCTGCTAAATTTAAGAAAGCTAAGGGGGATGCCCAGGATACAGATGATGAAATGGAGGAGTCTGCTGCAGAACTACACACTCAAATACCACTAGAACATTTTCCCTCATCATCCCAGCCTGTCTCTATGACAAACATGAAAGAGATGTTGATCTCCCTGAGGGATACCCTACATATAGATATGATGAAAATGCTCCAGCCCATGAATGCTGCAGTGACAGACCTGCAGGAGAGAATGGACCATGTGGAGCATAAAATGGAGGACGCTTACTCGGCGCATAATAGCCTAATAGATGCCTATAATGACCAACAACGAGAACTGCAGAGAATCACCGCCAAATTGGCAGATATGGAGGACCGTAGCCGCAGGTCCAACATCAAATTTCGCGGGATCCCTGAGACAGTTCCCAATGCGGACCTGAAAGACTTTATTAAGCAAATTCTGCAGGAGCTAGTACCAACAGCTAGTGAAATGGAACTCCTGATTGATAGAGCACACAGGCTGCCGAAACCTGCGTTTCTCCCAGACTCAGTCCCCAGGGACGTATTATCTAAAATCCACTTCTATCATGTAAAAGAGGCAGCAATGAAAGCCATGAGAAGCAGACAACAGCTCGTCGGCAAATTTGCAGGTATAGCTCTGTACACAGACCTGTCACAAGCTACTGTGCTACACCGGAAAAAACTGACCACCATCACTAAGGTGCTAAGAAACCATAACATCATGTACAAATGGGGGACCCCATCCAAGCTAATTGTGACCTATAAGGTCAGGTCTGTGAACATCCTATCCCTAGAAGCAGGGCTACGCTACCTACGTGAATGGAATATTCTCCCTCAAGACTACAATGAAGAACCACATAATGACCCTCACAAACTGAAGAAAGACTGGCATCAACGTCAGAACAAATCCTCATCCAAGACAAAACCCGCCTAGCGACCATGAGGCAGTAACAGGAGCCAAGACCCGGACTTCGTTCCTAGATAGCAAGATCACCTTTTCTCTTGGTATCTGGTGTTCCAACCCCCAAAAGATGTGCATACCTTATTGCCCTAGAGAACCAGGGCAGGCTCTGTTCTCCTTTTTGAGTGGTCTCTTACATCGAGTCGACCCTGTTAAGAACATCGAACTCAGTAACGTCAGGTACCTTTTCATCGTGACTTCGCGACAAAGACACTCCCTGCGTCACACGGAAGTGACCCAACCTCATCCAACTCTCCGCTATATACTACATGCAGTCTCGACAGTCTGTCCTTGTATTTGTCATCTCCTTGTATTGAATTTTTTTGTTAATTTTTCCTCTTGTCTCGGACGGGACCAAGAGATCCCGTTATTCCATACGTGTAGAAAACCCCCAACCTTGTGGTCTATGGTTCTCTTTTCCACTAGAACGATAGATCCTTGCT
>BLSH010410784.1:337177-348179 GCA_018402905.1 Glandirana rugosa | reverse complement strand
CCGGACCGAACCCGAACGATTTTTGAAATGTCCGGGTCCGGGTCCGTGCCACGGACACCCTAAAGTTCGGTACGGACCCGAACGTTACAGTCCGGGTTCGCTCAACACTGGGCCAGGAGGTATTATCCTGGTCTAAAGTTTGAGAAAGGCCTGAAAATGTTGAAAGACAGAGAAGATATTGTGGTGAGACCTGCGGACAAGGGGGGGGGGGGAATTGTTGTTCTGGATAGGGGGGCATATCAGAAAGAAATGGAGAGGTTACTCTCGGATGGTGAGACATATCAACCTTTAGGGAGCAATCCCATGGCCAAGTATAAGCGTGAATTAGCTAAGCTTGTAGAAAGTGGAGCCAAAGATGGTATTGTTTCAAAAAAAGAAAAGGCTTTCCTGATACCAGTAGCCCCAAGGATACCAATTCTGTACTGTTTGCCGAAGGTTCATAAGAGCATGACCGACCCCCCTGGAAGGCCCTGGAAGGCCCTTTTCAGGTCAGTGGGATAGATTCCGTTACCTCTAGGGTGGGTCGGTATATTGATACTTACTTACAGCCTCTGGTGACCAGTACACCTTCTTTTCTAAAGGACAGTACTCAGGTCATACATTTCTTGCATGATGTCCAGTGGAGGGAGGGAATGATTCTAGCTACTGCTGATGTTTCCTCCCTCTACACCATCATATCACATGAACATGGTATGGAGGCAGTGGAAAAGTATCTTGCTGCAGAACCTTCATTTTATCCTTATTGGAGTATGCCATGAAACACAATTACTTCTGGTATGGCGGTAACTACTACCTCCAGACCAGAGGAGTCGCCATGGGCGCGAAATATGCGCCGAGCATGGCGAATCTATTCATGGCCAAATGGGAGGAGGACGTCGTCTATGTTAGCCGTAGGGTGGAACTCCGCTTCTGGCTCAGGTACATAGACGACGTCCTCCTCCTGTGGGAAGGTGACTCTCTCACTTGACCTATTTATCTCCACTCTTAACAACAACGACAGGGGCATCAAATTGGAGTATGAGGCTAGTACCTCCAAGATCCATTTTTTAGATCTTAATATAGAGGTTAAGGAGGGGAAATTGGTGACCTCCACATACTTCAAGGATACTGACCGCAACGGTTTTATTGACATAGGGAGCTGCCACCATCCTAAATGGTTGGGTGGTATCCCAAAAAGCCAATTTATCCGTTTACGCAGAAATTGCTCCGATATTGAAATCTTTATGAAGGAGGCTGCCATCTTAAAAACTAGGTTTAGGAGAGGGGTTATACCAATGAATTGATAGATGAGGCTTATGAGGAGGTCCAAGTAATGGACAGGAATACCCTTTTGGCTCCAAAACAGAAGTCCGTGGAGTCTGTTCAACTGTCCCATGATCACTACCTATAGTAACCAACACCGACAGGTGACCAGAATTCTGAATAAATATTGGAATTTACTGGCCAACGACCGTGTGTTGGCCTCCTTACTGGGAGAGAAACCCACTGTATTATTCAAGGGAGCACCCCCTCTGAGATTAACAGTGGCTCCAAATATTGTCGAACCCCCTACCAGAAAACTCATGTTTTTCCAGAACATGAAAGGGTTTTACCCTTGCAGAAAATGTAAAGTTTGCAAAATAAATTCAGTAAAATCCAAATGTACCACATTCTTCTCCCCACATGATGAAGTCTTATTCCATCAAATCATTCATTTCTTGTTCTACAAGGAATGTGGTCTATTTATTGATTTGCCCATGTGGGCAGTATTATGTTGGGCGTACTATACGCACCCTCTAGATTAGAGTGGGGGAGCATTTGACTAACATCCGAAAGGGGTACCCAAACCATAGTGTGTCACGTCACTATGATCTTCACCACGGTAGGAATCCCGCAGGCACAAAAATCATAGCCATAGATCATTATATACCCACTTGGAGAGGGAACAATATTAGGAGAGAAATCTCTAAAATGGAGACTTTCTGGATTTATTCTTTACGTTCATATGCCCCTTATGGACTGAACATAGAGTGGGATGTGAATACTTTCATAAACAATGCCTAGTTAGATGTGTCTCTGAGCAAAGACCATATTTTATGTCATTTTATTCCATCTCATTTTATATTTTGTATGTATAAATGTAAGTAATGTGTCCTTGTGGTCACTAGATGGCGTGCGCATTTATCTTCCCAGTCATGGCAGGGGGAAGCGTATACTTTTAAATTCCTGATTTCAATTGTTTTTTAAGTTTTTCCTTCCCTTTTTTTTATTTATCTTTTTGAGCTGGGTTAAGCTCCGCATTATATTAAGTTTGTTGCCAATAAGGGATTATTTCTCTTAGGGTTGTTCTCGCTGGCTTGTATCCTCCGGAACTCCCATAGCATGTCAACAAGTGTGCTTCCTGTTTTGTTGGTTTCTATACCAACGCTTATGGAACGCAGATAATTTCCGCCCATCCCGGTCATAAGGCGCTGGCGTCTCCTGGTAGCCACACCCCCGACGACGTCATTGGATGACGAAACGCGTTGGGTGGACGCCAGGAGAACGCTCACTCTGCATGTGACCGGGAAGCTCTGAATCGCGGACGCCATCTTTATCCCTGGACGCCGGACTTTTCATGCAGTGTATCCAGAAGTTGTACCTTGGGGCTGAGCCTCTACACGCTGTTTTTAGGCACTCCAAATGTGAGTAACCATTTTTTACGCTGTATATTAATAAAGATCGCCTGTACCATCTGCACTATTGCACTTTTATATTCTTTACATGAACGAGTTCTGATCGTTGGAGATGTGCTGGTGTGGAGCTGCCTTACCGGATTACCTGTGTTAATGATCCTTCCTGGGGTGTATTCAATCATACCAAATCGCAAGTTGACCCTCCGTAACAGGGGGTCACCGGGATCTGGTAAGGAGACTGGTGTGGTGGTGTCTTTGGTGGTGGGTACTTGCTGAACGCACAGGACCTTTTCCAAGAAAAATATGTGTGGACATTTGCGCTGCAGTTTTATTTCCATTAGTGAATTATTAGCGTAGGGTGCAGCAGACACAGCGATAGGCACACTGACATAGGGTCTCCAAAGATGCCAGTGCATTATGAGAGACCCAAGCCTGGAACCGATTTTTAGTTACAAAAAAGTAAAAAAAAAACAAAAAAAATATAAAATAAAAAAACCAAAAACAGTTGTACGTTTCTTTTTTCTCTCTCTCTCTCTTGTTTTCTCTCTAATCTCTCTCTGTTCTCTCTCTATTGTTAATATTTTCTATGCATACCTGTTTGTTACTATTTTTATCATGTTTTCTTTGCAGGTATTTTTTTGTTAATGCTTACCTGTAATGTTATATTGTTGATGTGTTTTACAATTTTTTTTCTTCTCAGCAGGTATGTAATTTTTTAAGTTACTGTGTTTTATTAATTGTTTATTCCTTTTCAGATATGCCATTCAGCTGCAGCACTGATTTATTAATGGTGACAGCAAAAGCGTTTGCTCCCACCATTCATAAAGCAGCGACTCCAGCACTGTTGGCGGTGATTTCACCACCACAGTTAAAAAAAGAGCAAATATACCGGAACATAGGGGAAGTGGGTGGAAATTGGGGCGGATTGCCCCTATGCTCCGGTATATTTTTTTAAAAAGGGGCTATGCCCACCATTAGAAGTGGGAGGATGAAGGGAGGCTTTCTAATGGTGGGCATACCCACCGATTGATTCTTTTTTTCCATGAAAAAAAGAATATTACAATATATGCCCAACAAGGACCAGCGACATACTAGTGTGTTGCTGGTCTTCTCAGGCTATCCTGTCCCACCGGGGAACGTGAGAATGCAGCTGGTGGTTCCGCCAGCTGACCATAGAGCTGATCGAAGACTAGAATGGCTCCAATCATCTCCATGGCTTAAGAAACCGGAGGCTATGAGCATTTTGTGACTTCGGTTTCGCCAGATATAAACAGCGCCATTGGGAAATTGGGGAAGCATTTTATCACACCGATTTTGGTGTGGTCAGATGCTTTAAGGGCTGGGGAAAGATCTAGAGTTTAGTAGACCACAAATTAAAAAACAATATATGCGACAATACCTATTTTTATCATAGGGGATATTTAAAATCCCTGGGATAAAAATAAAAATGATAAAAAAAAAAAAGATGAAAGGGACAGTGTACAAATAAAATAAAAAAGCAAAATGAATAATTAAAAAAAAAAATGCACCCCTGCACGCACGCAAAGATGGACGCAAGCGTCAGTCTCGTGTCGTATATAAACAACAATTTCACCATGCATGTGAGGTATCAACGCAAACATCAGATCGAGGGCAGTAATTCTAGCAGTAGACCTCCTCTGCAGATCTGAAGTGGTAACCTGTAAAGGCTTTTTAAGGCTTTTAAAAATGTATATAGTTTGTCGCCACTTCGCGGGTGTGCGTCATTTTTAAAGCATGTCATGTTTGGTGTCTATGCACTCGACATGAGATCAACTTTTATATTTCACCAAACATTTTGGCAAAATAGTGTGTTTTTGTGCATTACAATTCAAAAAAGTGCTTTTTTTCCCCCAAAAATTGCGTTTGAAAAATTGCTGCGCAAATACAAAAAAAAAATTAAAACACCCACTATTTTAATCTGTAGGGCCTCTGCTTTAAAAAATATATATAATGTTTGGGGGTTCAAAGTAATTTTCTAGCAAAAGAAAGTATTTTTTTCATGTAAACAAAAAGTGTCAGAAAAGACTTGGTGGAACAATTGGTTAGAAGATTGGGTGATGTTTGGCATAAAATGCCAGGACAGTTCAAACCCCCCCCCCCCCCAAATGACACCATTTTGGAAAGTAGACACCCCAAGCTATTTTCTGAGAGGCATGTTGAGTCCATGGAATATTTGATTTTTTTGTCATTAGTGATGGAAAAATGACAAAAAAAAATGCACAAAGTTGTCACTGAAATTATATATTGCTCACACATGCCATGGGTATGTGTGGAATTGCACCCCACAATACATTCTGCTGCTTCTCCTGAGTACGGGGATACCCCATGTGTGATACTTTTTGGGAGCCTATCCGCGTACGGGACCCCAAAAACCAATCACCTCCTTCAGGATTTCTAAGGGCAAAAATGTATGCCTTCACCTCACACTACCTATCCATGTTTCGGAGGCCATGGAATGCCCAGATAGCAAAAAAAAACCCAAATAACCCCATTTTGGAAAGTAGACACCCCAAGCTATTTGCTGAGAGGCATGTTGAGTCCATGGAATATTTTATATTTTGCCACAAGTTTCCGGGAAATGACAATTTTTATTTACTTTTTATTTTTACACAAAGTTGTCACTGAAATGTTATATTGCTCACACATGCCATGGGTATTTGTGGAATTACAGCCCAAAATACATTCTGCTGCTTCTCTTGAGTATGGGGATACCCCATGTGTGAGACTTTTTGGGAGCCTATCCGCGTACAGGACCCTGAAAACCAATCACCGCCTTCAGGCTTTCTAAGGGCATAAAATGGTGATTTTACTCCTCAGTACCCATCACGGTTTTGGAGGCACTGAAATGTCAAGGTACCACAAACCCCCCCCCCAAATGACCACATTTTGGAAAGTAGACACCCCAAGGTATTTGCTAAGAGGCATGGTGCGTATTTTGCAGCTCTCATTTGTTTTGGAAAATTAAGAAATAAACTGATTTTTTTTTTTTTAACTTTTTTCAAATTTCAAAACTTTGTGACAAAATATGAGATTTGCAAAATACTCAAAATACTTCTCAGCAAATAGCTTGGAGTGTCTACTTTCCAAAATATCGATTTTTTTCAAAATTTCTGTTCCTTTTTTGTTTATATCGCAAAAAATAAAAAGCGCAGTGGCGAACAAATACCACCAAAAGAAAGCTCTATTTGTGGGGAAAAAAAGGATACAATTTCGTTTGAGTACTGCATTGCATGACCGTGCAATTACCATTTGAAGCGGCGCAGTGCCAAATTGAAAAAAGTGCTCCGGTCCTAAAGCTGGAAATCCTTCCGGGGCTGAAGTGGATAAACAATATTTTTTACTTTTTTCTATAATAAATATCCAAAAAAAGATTTAAAAATCAAATGTATTCATCAGTTTAGGCCAATATGTATTCTACATATTTTTGGTAAAAAAAATCAAAGGGTTAAGTGTGTCCAAGGGAGGGGCTTTCAAACTGTGGGGGGAGTGGATTGACTGGGAGTAGAGAGAGATCGCTGTTCCTGATCACTAGGAACAGACGATCTTTCTCTACTCAGCTGTTAGTACGGGGATCCGCCTTGTTTACAAACCCCAGGCAGAACCCCATTCTGTCTCTCTGTGGAATGCTCGCGGATGGCCGGTGGGCATTGCGGCAGCCGGCCACACGCACCGGCTCCGGGGCCTGCGGGCACCCGCTATAACTATTACATAAAGCAGCATACCAGTACGGCTATTCATGCAATAGAGCTGCCTTGCCGCAGTAGATCTACGGCGGGCGGTCGGGAAGTGGTTAATACCAAGAAGAATGTTGTACTTCCAAATGGGAAGCACTTTGTAAATTGCAAGACTACCGGTATTGTATATGTTTTCACATGCCAATGTGGAGCATATTATGTGGGGAAAACCAAGCGTGAATTCTGGAAGAGAATTTATGACCACACTTATGCTTTCAAGATTGGAGACATAAATTCTCTTTTTAGACCATAAGTATCAACCCATACAAGTTAATGTGCAAGCATTATAATTAGGCAGAAACATTCTTCAGGTAGAAACAAGGTGGATTTATTCTCTAAGGCTCCTTTCACACTGAGGCGTTTTACAGACGCTATTTAGCTAAAAATAGAGTCTGTAAAGTGCCTCAAAAATCCCCCCAAATCCACGGTGTGCTTGTGGGACGTTACAAAAAGTCCTACAAGCAGCATCTTTGGGGCAGTGAGGGGAGTGGTAATATACCCCTCCTCTACCGCCCCTGCCATTGAAATGAATGGCAAGCGCTTCCGAAGCGGCTGCACACCGCCTTGGTAGAGCTGAGCGCCGGCACTTTTAACCCCGTTTTAACCCCTTGTGGGGGGTTAAAAGCGCGGCACTCCCGCCCACATAGCGGAGCCCTATCGCTGATAAAACTCCGCTAAAACTAGTGGGGTTTTACCGCGGCTGCCGCCTCAGTGTGAAAGTAGCCTTAAGGCTATGGCTTCTCCTGGTTTGAATAAGTCCATCTCATTCAAACCTTTCTATAATATCTACCTATGGGATACATTTCAAATTAACTTTATAATATCTAGTCATACGATACACACATAATATATTCTCTACTATATTGATAAATTGGGACTTCAAAAAATGTATATTATTATAGTATTGTGAAGAATTGTAGAAATTTAACCCAAGCTCGACCGTTATAGCTTACATACAGGAGCTGGAGACTGGTGCGCTGGGTGGGGCGTTCAACTCCCAAAATAACAAGTACCAATTATATGAAAGCTGGCAACTTGGATTGCTCTGCTTTTATATATGTAGCCAATAAAGGATTTTCTTCGCAAGAGCACTCCGAGTTTCTTGCTTTCATCTAATTGGTAATTCTTATAGTTTTGCTTTACTGTTGTAAAATTGTACTGTTTTATGTATATGCTCTGTGAAAATTTTGGTTCTGAAGTTAATATTTCTGTTTTCATCTGGGTGTCATTGAGGGGGGGACTTATGTTTGTGCCCCGGGAGCCGTGACACATTTGTGCCCCCCTCTTTTCTTTCTCCTCCTTTTATTTATTTTTCATACTTTTTCTATATTTTTGTTTCCTATTCTTCTTATAATGTTTACTTATTTTTTTCTTATTTTCTGTGTAATTTTTTTTCTCAATTTTTCTCATGTTTTCTTATTTATTGTTGTTTTTGATTTTGTGCCTTTATATTTGTTCCTGTTTTTATTTATGTTCTCTTTCATATTTAGGAGTTTCCTACCCTTTCCACTCTGCTTGGGGTTAATGTGGATGTCCCATTTCATGAGACACCATCATGGTGCCTCTGGGAGGGTGGCATGTCATAACATCATTGCATGGCTTCCGCGATGATGCCATTACCTGTTGGTGCGGGCGGGTGAGGCCAGTGTAGTGCGCGTCCCGCATGGCGTAGTGCATCATTACATCATTGTATCTTGCAGGGTATGCATGTCGTGTGTCATGGCACACTTGTTTTTAACTACTACTTTCTCTCTTCTGAAATTCCAACAATCATTCTTGGTGACTTCAACATCTCTGTTAATCTCAACACTTCCGGTACTTCTACATTTCTGAGCCTAACCTAACCTTTCGACCTAAAGCAATGGACACATGCTTCTACTCACTCTGATGGCAACTGCCTTGACCTCATATTCTCCTACCTATGCACTCCGTGCAACCTCTCCAACATTCCTTTTCCTCTGTCTGATCCCCACCTTATTGGTTTCACTCTCTCCTTGTCTTCCTCCTCCTTGCCTTGCAACTACCAAACAATTACCCATAGAAACCATTGCCATCTTAACCGTTCTCTTCTTTTTTCTGCTACAGATTGTCTCTACGACAAAATCTCATCCTTGTCCTGCCCCAACCTGGCGACTTCTATCTACAACAGTTCATTATCATCCACCCTGGATACCTTGGCCCCCTCACTACACACAGAATCAGGCCCTGACCGCTACAATCCTGGCAGACAGACAATACCAGAAGCCTCAAAAAATGGAGCCGCGCTCTCGAGCGTCTGTGGCGTAAGACTAAGCCACACCAAAATTTCACCCAATATAAATCTGCCCTCCAAAAATACCATTCCTGCCTCCACACTGCCGAACAGACTTACTTTATCACTCTCATAAACACCCTCTCCTGCAGTACCCGTCAACTCTTTTCTACCTTTAACGCTCTACTTCATCCTCAATTACTTCCACCCACTAACTTACTCACTGCCCAGGAGATTGCTAATCACTTTAAAAATAAGATTGATACAATTTGTCTTGAGATCTCCACTCTACAGATATCTCCCTCACTTTACACTCTTTGTCCCCCTGCACAATCAATACTCTCGTTTAACCAAACTACTATAGAGTAAGTCACAAAACTTTTTTCTAACGCCCACCTCCTGCCCTCTGGACCCTGTTCGTTCTCAAATACTAAGGTCACCCTCCGACTCTATCCTACACTCTTTAACTCATATCTTCAACCTCTCCCCCTCTACTGGCATCTTCCCCAACCTTCCTCCAAACTTCTTGAATGTTTAGTCTACAACTGACTGAGTGACCACCTCACTGAGAATAACTTTCTTGATCCCCTTCAGTCTGTATTTCGTCCACAGCACTCCACAGAAACTGCTCTCCTAAAACTCACAAACGACTTACTAACAGCTAAAACCAACATTTATTATTCCATACTCTTACTCTTGGACCTCTCCGCTGCCTTTGATACAGTTGATCACCATCTCCTCAAATCAATTTGCTTGGTCTCCATGGCTGGTTCTGTCCTTGGACCTCTACTATTCTCCATTTTCATTTCCTCCCTGGGTCAGCTGATAGCCTCCCATGGCTTCCGCTACCATTTATATGCCGATGACACCCAAATCTATCTCTCTACCCCCAGCTCACCCCATCAGTCTCCTCTCACATCACTGATTTACTAATAGACATATCAGCCTGGATGTCACACCACTTTCTCAAGCTGAATATATATAAAACTGAGCTCATAATATTTCCTCCCCCATGTGCCCATTCCCCTGAATTCTCTGTCAAGATCAATGGCCCAACTATCAGTCCATCCCCACATACCAGGGTTTTAAGGGTAACCCTAGACTCTGAACTGTCCTTTCAGACCCACATCCAATCCCTGTTCAAATCATGCCACCTTAGCCTCCACAAAATCTCTGGAGTATGCCCCTTTTTAACCAATGACACCACCAAGCTTCTAATTTACTCCCTGGTTATCTCTCTCCTCATTGGATTACCTTTACATACACTATCCCCCCTGCAGTCCACAATGAATGCTGCTGCAAGACACATCCACCTTACCAACCGTTCAGTGTCCTCCACCCCTCTCTGCCAATCCCTCCACTGGCTTCCACTCACCCAACAAATAAATTCAAAGTACTAACAATAATTTACAAAGCCATCACTAACCTAGTCTCAAAATACCAACCAAACTGCTCTCTTCGGTCCTCCCAAGACCTCCTGCTCTCTAGCTCCCTTGTCTTCTCCTCCCATGCTCGCCTCCAGGATTAATTCAGAGCTTCTCCCATCCTTTGGAACTCCCTACCCCAATCTGTCTGACTGTCCGCTAATCTATCCACTTTAGACGATCCCTGAAAACACTTCTCTTTAAAGAAGCCTATCCTGCTTCTAACTAATACACTGTTTTACTTTCTCCATCAGCTCCACCCCCACAGTTATTACCTTTTGTATCAATTGACCCTCCCACTTAGATTGTAAGCTCTAATGAGCAGGGCTCTCTGAGTCCTCTTGTACCAAATTGTAATGTAACTGTAATGTCTACCTTCATTTTGTCAACTGTTGACACTATATAAATCCTGTATAATAATAATAATAATAATAACATGGCACACATGGCATGTTGGCAGCTTTCCCAACAGAATTTGATGAAGGAGGGGGGCCCTATACATATGAAGGGTGATGGGGGGGGGGGTACACCAGTTTTGTTGACAGAGGAGAAGCATTGGATCCAAAATGCCATTGTTGGGTATGATTATGTTAGTGGGCCGCTTTAGACTTTCCTACCACAGATTGTCTCCAAAATTATGGGGGGTTTATAATGGAGTTGACTCCTTGTATTTATTTAGAAATTACATATGGGAGAGCTATCTTTTTGGTCTAATTGGAATCCCTTTGGTTACCTTTCCCTAGGCTGTTTAATTAGTACGGGGTGTTGCCGCGCTATGGAATGATATGTAAAGACGTTAGCTGCTGCCCCCACCTTACATCTGATGAGCAGATGCGGGTAAGTGGAAGGAAAAGGGTAGAGATGGGTATGGCACTGCTAAAGAGATAAGGTCTGGGGATGTGAGATTGTTTTGACCAC
>BLSH010410784.1:281813-296457 GCA_018402905.1 Glandirana rugosa | reverse complement strand
TCGACTAGCTCGAGTAGGTCTCGGTAGGTCTTTATACCCTACAAAGGGTGTCTTTAATGTCACTAGTAGTGGACTTTTTGTCCTCGACCGTCCCCTAGACGTCGTGTAATCACGGGCCCACCGACCTCTACTGTCGCAGGCTTGTTTTTTCATGTTCACTCATATTACATTAAACTCAACATAAACGAGATACATTCTTGTTTTTAATTGGGATAAAAAGACAGGAAAATCGTTTCCAATAAGTTTTTGCTACCTTCAGGGAGGCCCTGGCTCAATCCTCCCTGATATGCGTCCTCCGGTTCCTTGTCGCCAGGCCCTCTTTTTTGTTTTTTTTTTTTTGCTGGTGCCCCGGACCGCTGTTCCTTGGCCTCCTGCGTATAGTCCCTCCTAACTCGGTCCCGGAGGGACTTCCATCGTTTTTGAATAACCTTTGCTAAAAGGACAGAAAAATAGGGTTAATTTTTGTTCTTACATAGAGCAAATACAACTCAAATTACATTATACTCACTTGTACTTTTTTGTTCGGACGCTGTCATCTCCAGCCACCCGGGCACTAATGTGCTGCAGATCCCCTGCCAGCTCCTGTTTTTCAGGTGATGATCACTGTAATTTCTGTGGGAAACATCCCATATTTCTGGATGGCTCTGGATGAGCTCGATCAGCTCTTGCTGGGACACCAGGCTGGCCATGCTGGAATGATGCAATACCCACAATTCCAAATTTTTGGGACTCTTGGGTAATTTTACACAGGAATTTCCTGGTTTACATTACCCAATCATGTGGTTGCAGCTGCAAAACGCCGGCGCTGGAAAACGCCGATTGACGTTATATATGGCGTTTCGTGGCGTTTTGCGGTGTTTTGGACGTCGGCGTCAAAATATGCCCTGGCGTCTGCAGTCTAGGAACGCGCTGGTGATCGGTTCTTAGAAACGCCGACGCCGGCATATGCCCAAAAACGCCGGCGTTTTTTAGCCCCATTGAATAACATTAGGGGCAGAAAAAAACGCCTAAAAAGGTTAGGTCATCATACGCCCGTGTGTATGAGGCCTAAATGTCAGCGTGACAAGCTCTGCTTGTAAGTATGGTGGAATTTTTAATGAATAAAGTCTTTTAAATGGTAATACACTATGTAGTCCCACCCTTCTTTTTCCTATACATCATCGGGGAGAGTGATTAATCAGCCTGACCAAAAGTTTGACAAAGTGGACGGATCTCTAGGAACGTTTGGTGGATACGGAATCTGGACGGTGATATAGTCTCAACGTGACAAGCTTTGCTTGTAAGTATGATGGCTGCTTTTTAAATGGATTCAGTGTCTGGAGGATAATACACTATGTAGCCCTTTTTATTTCCTGTATGCCGTCTGGGAGAGTGAGTAAACCTGCCCGCTCCAAGCCCGACAGAGAGGACATATCGTTGTGGGGATGATCGGTGTGTCTGGGAGCTGAAAGTGTGATATTTGCCGAGCATGAGAATGCAAGGCTACAATTTCTGGTAAGCACATGAATGGTGTCATCTATTAATGCAGGATTGTCAGTGGAAGGATCACCTTTTAATGAACTGCATTCTTGAAGAATGACTGCTTTTATGAGTGATTGCTGTATAGGCAATACTGATTAATAGACTATTAGACTAGTGCCATTCACTAGCGTTTTTCTCTGAACATTTTGAACTGCACTTTTGAAGTACTATTGCCTCTGTGAATCATTGCTGCATAGGCAATATTAATTTACGGACGATTATAGCAGTGCTATTGATTAACGTTTTTTGCTGAGCGCCGCTTAAAGCTATAGGGATACTATTTATGGTTTTAGTTGTGAAGCAATCTCAAATGTCATGGTTTCACTCTGATGCATTTATGTCACGATTTTACCGTGTTTGCGGTGCGGTTTTTAAAGGACAAATTACTCAAAAACCGCACCAAAAATGCATCACTGGTGCATTTTTACCGCATTTTTCATTGCTTGCAATGGGAAGGTATATTTTTGGTGTGTTTTCTTTTTAACTCAGCAAACATGCTCCAAAAAATGCTGCAAACAGGATTTTTTTCACCGCAACAGATGCTCAACACCCCAGTGTGAACAATTCATTGATTTTAAAAGGAAGCCTTTTTCTTAAACTTTTCAGGTGCTTTTTTCCATGCAAATATGCTTTAGAAACACCTTAAGAAACAGTGTGAAAGCAGCCTTAAGGCAGATGAAGATTGCACAGCCAACCAGCACCAGTGACAAAGTGGACTAGATGAACACATAAAATCATTAGCACAAAGAACAGCGGGGCCCTTGAAAGTATTTTACTGCCCAAACCTAGCCAGTATTGCAGTATGCTTCCTGGGGGACTGGGGTGGGGATCATATGAACATCCTGTATAATCATCTGTTCAAAAACTCAACTCTGAGCCTGGAATTATTATGATCACTGCTGCAAGATATCTTGGATCAAAGATGCAGTTTGCTGGGACCCAACTGAGGATGTCTCAAGACTGGACAAACAAGGCCCTGATATGGAAGACTGAGTGAGAAAGGCTTGTGTGTTAGACTAGAGAAGACCCATTTTGTATTTGTGGATGAGGCTCTTTATCTTCTCAGAAGTTAAAGCTGCCAAATCCTCTTGGTAAAAAGCCTCCAGTTCCTGGAAATTCTTGGGCTGTCTTCCATGAACTGCATGTTTGAGATCTCCCCAGAGTGGCTCAATGATATTGAGGTCAGGAGACTGAGATGGCCACTCCAGAACCTTCACGTTATTCTGCTGTAGCCAATGACAGGTCGACTTGGCCTTGTGTTTTGGATCATTGTCATGTTGTAATGTCCAAGTACATCCCATGCGCAGCTTCCTGGCTGATGAATGCAAATGTTCCTCCAGTATTTTTTGATGACATACTGCATTCATCTTGCCATCAATTTTGACCAAATTTCCTGTGCCTTAGCTCACACATCCCCAAAACATCAGCGATCCACCTCTGTGTTTCACAGTAGGAATGGCGTACCTTTCATCATAGGCCTTGTTGGCAACTCTCCAAAAGTAGCGTTTATGGTTGTGGCCAAAAAGCTCAATTTTGGTCTCATCACTCCAAATGACTTTGTGCCAGAAGGTTTGAGGCTTGTCTCTGTGCTGGTTGGCGTATTGTACTTTGCGGGGAACTTTGTGGCATTTCCGTAGTAATGGTTTTCAGTAAATGTTCATGTCTAATACTTTGGGGTTTTTTATATGTATTGTCCGATTTTGACATGATTGTACCTAATTTCGACCTCGTTAATACATCGTTTGTAAACAAAAATAAAAGAATTAAGGCACCCCAAACAGGACACACTTTACAGTTGCCAATGTCCTTGCCTATAATACGATGGTGTACTTGTTGCCTTGAACACAGTCCAATCATTTCTGCAACCACCCTGCAATGTATATGGGTAGCAATCCATCGCAATTATTCACCTGTAGAATTTCACTCGAACATTCGTATAGATATTCTGAAACAATATGTGGCATAGCATTCCATATTGCCATCATTGAGCCAACTCATTTTGTTCAAAGGCCATTAAACTTTCATTCAGACCTGCTACTTGATTGGAATCCTAGACGTATTAAGCGGGTATTAAGCGGGTATGTTTTGTGCCTTGAATTTTCCTAAACAAAAATTGTATTCACAGTTTTCACGTCCCAAAAAAAAAAAAAAAAATTCCACCTTCGATTTTTTTCATAACTACATTTAAAAACGATCATTGATTTCCAATATTTAGTGGGATGAAATCAAACACTCTGAAAATGAAAATTTTCAAATAAATTCTACTGGTGAATTACCAGTTTTAGTCTAGGCCTGCTGACAAAAAAGTAAACATTTTTACCTAGTATATATGGCTTCGTACTATTTGCCTCCCAAATGTTTTTTTATTATTTATTATCTCGAACCATAACTTGTTTTTCTTGGAGAGGGGTTAAAACCTCAGTCTGATTTTTTTTCTATATTGATATCTGGGTGCACATTGGGGAGACTTCCTCCTATTTTCTGCTATAGAAACATAAGTTGGAAATGCAAACAATGAATGAAAATTCAATCTTGACAGTTGATCCCATTGGGAGTTTTCCCCTTTTAATCATGTTTCCTTAACCACTTTCCGACCGCCGTATGCAAAATGACGGCCGGGAAGTGGCTTAGTTATCCTGACTGGACGTCATATGACGTCCTCAGGATAACAAGCTGCCGTGCGCCCGGGGGGGGGGGGGCGCGCATCGTGGCGATCGGTGGTGTGGGAGGTCAGTCTGACCCCCCGCAATACCGATCTCGGTAAAGTTCTTCCATCCGAAGCACTTTACCATGTGATCAGCCGTGACCAATCAAGGCTGGTCACAGTGTAACACAGGAAAGCCGTTTATCGGACATAAGGAGTGGAGAGCCGATCGGCTGCATCCCTGACAGGGAGGGTTTGTGCTGATGATTTATCAGCACAGCCCTCCCTCGGATCGCCACCCTAGACCACCAGGGAGCCTGCCCAGGGACCACCAGTGATGTGCCCACCCAGGACCACCAGGGAGCCGACCAGGGACCACCAGGGAGCCCATATGGACCACCAGGGAGACCCCCCTAGACCACCAGGTAAGAGAGATAGTGCCCAATGTGGATGGCACTCAGTGCCACCTTCAGATGCCACCCTAGACCACCAGGGAATGAGCCCCTATGAGTATATATGCCCACTAGTGCCCCTATCAGTGCTTACCAGTGCCCCTATCAATGCATACCAGTGCCACATATCAGTGCCCACCATTGCCACCTACCAGTGCCCACCTATCAGTGCCCACCAGTGCCACCTATCAGTGCCCAGTGCCGCCTATGAGTGCCAATCAGTGATGTCTATGAGTGCCCATCAGTGCTGCTTAGCAGTGTCTGTCAGTGCTGCATATCAGTGCCCGTCAGTGCTGTATATCAGTGCCACCTATCAGTACCCGTCAGTGCTGCTTATCAGTGCCGCCTAACAGTGCTCATCATTGCTGCATATAAGTGCCTCATCATCAGTGCCACCTCATCAGTGCCAATCAGTACTGCCACATCAGTGCCCGTCAGTGTAGCTTCATCAGTGCCCACCAGTGATGGAGAAAATTTACTTATTTACAAAGTTTTGTGACAAAAATAGAGAATTTTTTTTTTTTTTTAATTTTCGGTCTTTTTTTATTTGTAGCGCAAAAAATAAAAACCGCAGGTGTGATCAAATACCACCAAAAGAAAGCTCTATTTGTGGGAACAAAATGATAAAAAATCTGTTTGGGTACAGCGTCGCACGACCGCGCAATTGTCCTTCAAAGCGCAACAGCACTGAAAACTGAAAATTGGTCTGGTAGTAAAGTGTTCTAAGTGCATAGTATTGAAGTGGTTAAAATACTTTTGGTCAATTTCTGTCTCTTGTACCAAAGGTCACCAGAAGAGAACGTGAGAGTGAATCTTTCCAACAAGAACACAAAACGCAATGAAAATTTGACAATAGTACTAATCATTCACCGCTCTACCCAACACTACAATTAAAAAAAAAAGGAAAGCTCACAGTACCACTCTACTGTTGTACTTGGCAAATTGGTGAAAGAACCATCAATCACTAGTTCCGCTTGATAATGAAGCTATACCAAGACCTCCACAGTCTTCTCCTTTCACAAACACACTGTACAGAGCCTGCATAATTATTGGTTATACCCAGTGCAAGTTCACAGTAGTACTAGTGATTGGGGAGGACATTGTGTAACTTATATTCACCTATTAGCTGTGCTATAGTGAGGTCACTTTAAATGTCCTACTGACCTAGAATGCGCAATGCATACATTTTCTCAAGCCTCAGATGACAAAGGTGTAGAATTTAGCATTCACAAATCCTCTGTTAGTTCTTGATTAATTAATACTATGTCTCACAAGTCTTTATGCAATCTTAAATGTCAGCCAAATAACTTGTCATCCAAGTATGCCACATGGATATGTACTTACTATGTTGTAGTTAAGAGTGCTGGATAATTTTCTGCTATGTATATCTTGTTTATTTGAATGGTTACATAAAGCCATGACAGGTGCTAGGCTCCACAGTGTGCTGGAGCTATTTTGCCTGGTGCAAATTAATCAACAACCCCAGAATTCATGTGAGTGCTTCTCTAAGTAGTATAATCCTTTGGGATTATCAGGTTCAGTCTCCCCCCAGGGGATAACAAAACTTTGTTAAATTATAATAATTTGACAGACAGCACTAGAATGTCATGCAATTACTGCATTTCATTTAAACCAAGCAGTTTTATGTTATAAAAAATTGTTTTATGAATACAAATTCAAGACGACATTATTTTGATTATATAGAATTATGACTATGTAATATTGAACCATTTTCCTGCACATGTAACCATGTTTGCGCTCCTAAACTTAAAGCGTTGTTCCGGCCAAAATTCTACTTTTAAGACAAAAATACCACTTTAAAAGTCATTCTTAGTGTATTATAATAAAGGTATGCTGTATACTGAGGTTTGTTTATCATGATAGCAGCATCGATTTCTTACCTTATAAAATTACAGCAGAGCGTGGCCATCTTCTGTGTGGGCATCCTGAAGCCACAGCGTATCTCTTCCTGTATTCCCTTCTGTCTCTTCCCATAATGCACCTGCAAATCTCACACATGCTCTGTGCTGTGTAATGGCTTGTGGGTCAGGTTTCCATAGCAATGGCAGGGTTAGAGGAATTTCCCGCCTCTTAGCTGTGTAAACCTATTTTCTTCCTTCATGAAGCAGGAAGTTTCTTAGCATGGCAATTACAAACATTTCATGCACAGGTGATTATTTAATTTAAAAAATTGTATGTCACCAAACCCCACTGGCACATGCATATTAAAAAAAGCTAGTAAAGCATTAGACAATGGCGAACATTATAGGTAACATGAGATAATGGCATTACTCAAAGAGACAATAGAATAAAATAATGTATTTCTTTGTGAAAAAAAACAATCATAATTGCCATGCTGACCGTATAAAAATTGCACACATCATACTGCCTCCATTAAAAGGGCTCCCATTATAATTACCCCAGTCCAAATTGCCCCTGTCATAATTGACCCATCATTCTGCCCCTGTCATAATTGCCCCTGTCAATCTGCCCCATCATCATTGCCACATCATAATTGCCCCGTTATTCTGCCCCATTATCATTGCCACATCATCATTGCCCCCTCATAGTTGCCCCCATTAATAATTGCTCTGTCATCATTGCCCTGTCATAATTGACCCATCATCGTTGCCACATCATAATTGCCCCATCATCATTTCCCCATCATTCTGCCCCATCATAATTGCCCCATGTCATAGTTGCCTCTTCATAATTGTCCCATCATATTGCCCCCATCATTCTGCCCCTGTCATCATTGCCCCGTCATAATTGCCCCCATCATAATTGCCCATCATAACTGCCCCATCATAACTGCCCCATCATAACTGCCCCTGTCATAATTGCCCCCTGTCATACTGCCCCGGTCATAATTGCCCATCATAATTGCCCCCGTCATAACTGCCCCTGTCATAAATGCCCCTGTCATACTGCTTCTGTCATAATTGCCCCCATTGTACTGCCCCCATATTATTGCCCCATCATAGTACTCTTGTGCTGTCCCCCAGGCTCTACAAACTGAGCTGAGATGATCAGCTCTGCAATTGGAATCAGCAATGCTGCATCCATCCACTGACAATCATGGCAACAAAGGCCTGGTTGCCCTTTTTAAAGATGGCGCCGGGCGCCTCCCTCACCTTGCGTCATTTCCGGTTTGCAAGTAACACGATGCTATAGATGGGAAATGCCTATTGTCTCCTGGGATTGATGACACACATCTCCCAGAAGACATTGCAAACCGGAAATGACGCGGTGGGCCGCGTCCGAGGGGCAGCCTCAAAGTAAGTGATTGAAAAAATATATATATATATGCCAATTCGTTTTAAATGCCCTCTATAGGACTGTATGGGGAGGAGTTGTAAATGTGGGTAAAACTCCACTTTAAAATCACTTGTTATGTATGGTCAGTTGCCCCTTTAAAAGTGTAACCCTTTAACACTTATAAACTTTGTGAATCAGTGGCGCTATACACCCTAACAATTGCAATATTCACTACGTGCAATAATGTCTCAAGGTGCTCAAACATACAAAACGTGAAAAAATACATTTATATAAAGTATATGCACTATTCCTCTTTAATTTAAATGTCCATGGTTCTGCCTCTCCTCCACCACTGTGAGACCACACTCCACCCAGTGCGAATAGAAAGAAATGCTCACCAGAGCAGATCTGTGTGACCTCTTTAAAGAAGAAGGCCAAAATAGGCTTTATATTGATATGAAGAGCACTCCACTTGCTCGAGTTCACACCTTTAGGCCCCTTTCATGTGAGCTTGTCTGCGGAGTTCGCTCTGCTCAGCAGGGATCAATCCGCTAATCCCCGCTGAGCTGGCGGATGACAGATCCGTCTCTGCTCACTGTGCAGAGACAGATCTGTTAGAGCCCCGCTCTGCTCTATGGAGATCGGATGAAAACGGACTGCCTGTCCATTTTCATCCGCTCCGATCTGCTCCGCTCTGATTCTAGATGGATGGAAAATAGGGTTTCCATCCGTCTGGATTTCATGGACAGGATCGGATCAGAGAGCGGCGGATGTCAGTGGATATGTTATTGTTCCATAGGACTGCATGGAGCGTACATTCAGGTCCGCCTGAAAAACTGGCAGGTGGATCTAAACAAAACGCCCATGTGAAAGGGGCCTTAATGACTTTAAAAAGAAAACAAAAAGCAAAAATGCCATATATTTCCGCTCATCAGTCCATAGATGTGCTCACTGGATTAGCTTTCAGTTTATAAATATCTTTAGCATGTTCAGAAAATAGGAATTTTGTACTCACTGTAAAGTCCTTTTCTTTAAAGTGGTAGTAAACCTGCCTATCATTTTCAGCCAAGGAAGCTGCCATCTTGGCCTCTGTTTAATCTACAACTGCCATGATGCTGCACATGTGACCAGCTATGACACCAGCCATTGGATGGTTTGACAGTTTGGTTTAGAGCACAACCAATGGGAGTGTTACATTTCCGGCACGTGCCGGAATTGTAACTGGTTTTTAAAGTGTTAAATGGATGGGTTTACTACCGCTTTTAAGTTCATTTAGAGACACAGGATGTCCTAAAATAGGGAATTGCCTGTAGTTCAAAGGACTCACCTAAAGGACACATGAAGTTGGCATCAGAAAAGGCCAAAACGGTCATCTAGTAAAATTTGGAAAATGTGAACTGAAGACCAGGTGACAGTCTTACAAACATGGGAAACAAAGGTCTGGTGCCAAAATGGCCAGGAAGTACTCGGGGAGGGTTATTTAGTAAAGGAAAATCCACTATGCACTACAAGTGCACTGCAATTAAACTTGGAAGTGCAGTCGCTGTAGATCTGATTGGGACGTGCAAGGAAAATAAAAAACAGCATTTTTGATTGCACCTGATTGGATGATAGAAACCGACACAGCTTCCCCTCATTTCATATCTTCCCCTCAGATCTACATGACTGCACTTGCAGGGCACTTGTGGTGCAGAGTGGATTTGCCTTTAGTAAATCAACCCCATAGCCTTGGTGAAGTGAACCTTGACTGGAAAGGAAGGAGGAAACCTGATCATTGAGGCCATAAGCTTGAACAATGGTATGTTTCAGATAACTAGAAATGGTGGAACTAGAAGCCAGGAATCCCTCGCTGGGCCAATCTGATATGACATAACGAGAATACTTCTTGCGAAGGAAGAAGTGGCATTAGGGTGCACTTGGTCAACCCAAACCACATCCAGACAGTGGTCAGAACCTTTTCTGGTGAACTGGAGCAGAACATAAAGATGAAAGGATAATGTACCAAGTAAAAGGCAGAGAACACATTGGAAGGAATAAAAGTCTAGGCCTTAAAACAACCTTTTCTCTATTAAAGAACATATATATTTATAGGATAAAGCTGCCAGTTCATACTCATATTTAGCCAAGGCCATAGCAACAAAGAAAATTACCTTTTGAGTTAGAGCAGGGAGGGGAATGTCTCTCGTATGTTAAAATGGGGGAGTCAATTGAAAGGCCCCTTGCGCAATGGTCTTGATCAGAGAGTGGAAAGCCCATGGTCTTTGTAAATGAATAGCAAGAGCAAGTGATCTAGCCCTTGATGGCACTAAGGACCAAATGGTGGTCCAGATCCAACTGCAGGAAAGAAAGGAGTCATCTCTTGGAGAAATTCCTGGGGTGGAAGCCTCTGTTCTACACCAAGCAAAGTCCCCCCTCCCAGTTGCCATGAGAAGTGGATTTCCTAGCTTTCAGCATTATAGATGTAGCACTCACTCCTGTAGGAGATGCTGGATTTTCTGGGTTTTTCCCCCGCAAAACCAGCCAACGTTTTCACACTTTCTTCACAGGCTGAAGAACTTGAATAATTGATTGAGGACTTGCTAATGCCTCTGGCTTATAAGAACTGACTTCAAATGTGCTGTCCAACCGTAGGAGTGATGATGCAGCTAAGATAACAAAAATGAAGATACAGGTGATGCTCCTTGCAGGAATACCAAAGCACCTGGCTACTGCTGTCCCAAGCTAGAAACATAGGGCTGCTTCTGGCTGCTTTGCGCTAGCTCTAAGCTGTCTTCTGGTCCTGGACATATAAAATATTGCAGCCTTACTGTCCCCTCTGTGATATGGAAGTTACTCACTCAATCCCTTTAACCACTTGCCATCCAGCTGCCGTACTTTTACTGCGGCAGCTCTCCTGCGCAAACCGACGTACCTGTACGTCAGTCCGTACATGTGAGATTGCAGGTGCGCCCCCGCCACCATTGACCGCGCTGTCCGCCAGACGCCCGCGATCATTGTGCACAGAGGCAGAACTGGGATCTGCCTATGTAAACAAGGAGGATCCCCGTTCTGACAGGGGACATGTCAGAGATTTTCTGTTCCCAGTGATCGGGAACAACGATCTCTGTCATGTGCTTGGCAGCCCACACCCCTACAGTTAGAACACGCAGAGGGAACACAGTTAACCCCTTGATCGCCACCTAGTGTTAACCCCTTCCCTGTCAGTGTCATTTATACATTGATCAGTGCATTTTTATAGCACTGATCAATGTAACAATGTCACTGATCCTTTAAAAAGTGTGATTTGGGGTCAGATTTGTCCGCCGCTATGTCACAGTCCCGCTAAAAATTGCAGATCACTGTCATTACCAGTAAAAAAATAAATAAATAAAAGTCCATAAATCTATCCTGTAGTTTGTAGATACAATAACTTTTGCGCAACCAATCAATAAACGCTTATTGTGATCTTTTTACCAAAAATATGTAGATTACATATTGACCTAAATTTATGAAGAAATTAGTTTTTTTGCATTTTTTTTGGACATTTATTATAGCAAAGAGTAAAAAATATATATATATTCTTTTTTTCTAAATTGTCACATTTTTTTGTTTATAGTGCAAAAAATAAAAACCGCAGATGTAATCAAATACCACCAAAAGAAAGCTCTATTTGTATGGAAAAAAAGGACATAAATTTAGTTTGGGTACAACATTGCACGACCGCCCAATTGTCAGTTAAAGTGACACAGTGCTGTATCGCAAAAAATGGCCTGCTCATAAAGGGGGTAAATCCTTCCGGTCCTTAAGTGGTTCCTTAAATCCAAGAGGTTACTGTATAGGCATTCTGTTATACAGACCGGGCCTTGCTTCTCAGGTGGGCTCCTTCTCTCTTTCTCATTCTTCCTCCTCACCTTCCTTCTGCCCAAAAGCAAAGCCCCCAGCACAAGGGTCCCCTCCAGGCAATTGGACCCCAGGATCTGCTCTCCTGACTGCCAGGCTTCTGACTATTTCCCTCACTTACTGAGCCTTGTCTCTTCAGGGATTGGTGGGAACTCCATAAAATATTCAGGCTGCAGCCTCTGTTCCTCCCTCTAAGTCCAAGAACACTCTAGTGGATTCTAGAAGACAGGGGGAGGTAACAGAGCTACAGCCTTGAAGCACTGCACAATTGAAAACAAATTAACCCCTGTTCCTCTGCCTACAGAGGAGCCAACTAAATTTGCCTCCCCCTAGCAACTTGAAAGGTGATGGCTCTCAGAGATGGCCCTGTCCTTTAGGGCTTCAAACAACCATGAAGTTAAAGCCCGCATCCGAGAAGTAGGTGTTATATTGCTTCTTGAAACACCACATCCAGGTGGTCTGGAGAGGTCTTACCAAGTCACTATACCACACTCTGAGCCAGTACAGAGTTATTGGAACCACCAGAATGCCCCTCTTTTTGATTTTTATTTTGTTAAAATAAAGGCTTCAGGAGAGAAGAGACCTAAATCAGGGTGTACTGGTCCTACAGAACGAGTCCATCCCATGCTTCTGCCAGCAGATCTCTGGTCTTGGGTACAAACCTGTCCAAACTGAAGTTGGATCTGGAAGTCAGGAGACCCACATACAGGTTCAGCATCCTCCACTCTGCAGGTCTTGGAACATATTTAGATTTAGAGTGCGCTCTCGGCTTTAGACATTGTTGGCTAAAACAAATCTGACAATTATCCACATTGGGGATTTTCACAGCTGACAGAGCTGGAATAGCGTTAGACTGACTCAAGGTCAGTCCAACACTGGACAGATAGCTAAATCTCTAGTATATTGATTGGCTAACAAAATTCTATCAGTAATAAAGTCCTTTGAACTAAAACCGTGCTAAGACTCCCCCCATCAAAAAAAGGCTGGCATTTGCTGCCGGGATGTTCCAAAACAGTGAGAGGGAAGACCGCTCCTACATCAGTGCTGCATTCCAAAGCCACCAGGGACAGGAACAGCTTGGGTCCTTGGTTTCAAATGAAGACAGGACTAATTTTTACCATGATGGCAGAATGTCACAATACAGGCTCTTTGATTGGAACTGGACAACCTCTTTAAAGGTCCACAAGACTCTCAAGAAACAGAGTCAGACAGCTCCTGGTCTTGAGTGCACAAGCCTGAGACTGGAGAGTCTGAAGTTTTTCCTGGGGACAGAATAACCTGGACTGGTACCGTGGTCAAGGGATGGATTGGCATCATTGACAACTTTTGAAGGCTCAGGAAATATCCAAACCTCTGTAACATCATGACAGGCAGGGACACATTTCCAACACTGGAGGATTCAATGCTGGAGCCAGCACCTTGGTGTACACTCAAGGTGCAGAAGGCAGGCCTAGGAACTGGTACTGCAGAGGCGCCAGTGCAAAGCACAGAATCTGCTGATGCACTGGAAGGATGAGTACATGCAAGTAAGAACCCTTTTTGTTAACTAAGGGGCAAAGGCGTGTGCAGGGGGTGTGCCCGGTATGAATGGGCACACTCTAATCACTCTGTACAGTGCGGATTCCCCCTAGTGCCCAGGCTTCCCCCCTTATTGCCCCCCCCCACCTGCAGTGCTGCTGGCTTCTCTCCTTTCCTCTCCTCTCCCCCTGGCTGCTGTGGGGGTGTTTCAGGATGGAGAGTGGGGGAAGGGGCTAATTAATATGTCCTTTACCGGCCCTTTCCTTTTCTAATTAAACACAGTGAACACAGCCACTCACTGTGTCCATTCACAACTAAAGCATAGTTCACAATTTTACAATCCCCTTCATTTCCCAAATGAACACAAAGAGGGACTGGTACCGATCATTCCTGTGCCCATTCATAACTGAAGCATAGTAAACTGCATTTACTATGTTTTAGTTTGTGAATGAATAGGACGTCGCTCAGCACAGAGCACTTTCCATTCATTCACTGTCCAGTGCAGGCAAAAGCGTGTTTTTGAGATTTGGGGTGCACATCCTAATGCAATGGGCTGCGCACAGCTATGCTAAGGGGAGACACTCTCCTTACTGCAGGAGGCAGTAACAGATCTTACTAAGTTCAGCTAGAATTTTTGGACATAAAAATGTAAGCATGTAAAGCAGAACTCCGGGAAAAACTTATAACCATGTCCTTGTTGCTGATCTCCTATCTTCACCAACTATGCCATCCATCTTCTGCTGAGCTCTGTAGTTCCTCTGCGATAGCCTGCTGAAAAAACATTATTGCCCAGTGATTTCCTGTTTGTAAGACCGCTGGCTGATATTTCTCCTGAACTGCCAGCCAGCGGTCTTGGAACTCCCACCTGTAGTTTTTCTAACAGCAAAAAAGGGACTTGTATTTCCGCCCCCTGCTCACTGTAGTGGGCAGAGGGGGGTCTCACTGCCCCTGGTCTATGCCACCCATAGAGGTGGTTTCCTCTCCTCTGCTCCCTCCTCCTCCCTGCCAGCACCGCTCGCGCGCCATCTCTCATCAGTGACAGAGCAGAGATCTCGGCTATGACAGGTCTGGTATTCCTGGAATGCCTGCTATGTGAAAACACTGCTTGCTGTAAATTCTCTCCTCCCATCCCCGCATTATGATATACAGGGTGGGCCATTTATATGGATACACCTTAATAAAATGGGAATGGTTGGTGATATTAACTTCCTGTTTGTGGCACATTAGTATATGTGAGGGGGGAAACTTTTCAAGATGGGTGGTGACCATGGCGGCCATTTTGAAGTCAGCCATTTTGAATCCAACTTCCTCCTCCTCCCTCGTCTCCTCTCCTTTGGTGGAGATACCCACCGTATCTGGTCCCCGTCACTCT
>BLSH010410784.1:255715-270484 GCA_018402905.1 Glandirana rugosa | reverse complement strand
AGGAATCTAATAATGTGGTCGTTTAATCTATACGGGGTCAGACATTCTAAAGCGAAGGTGGTTTAAGTAGTAAATATAAAGGAGGAATACCTCCCATTTTGGACGAAATCTCCCATAGAGGGGGATGCTCTTCACCACGAGGTTATAAAGGAGGGTTTTCCCCCCGTAGAGGTAATATATACGAAGTAACTACCTTCGAGAAGACTTTGGAGACATACGGTTTTTGACCCTCTCCCTAGACCTGAACAGAACCCTTCGCCTGTTTACCAAAAGGTATAAAAACTTCATGAGGTTCCCCAACTAATTGGTGGGCCCGCAAAGCGGCGAAAACAAGAGGACGTCATATGACGTCCACTTAGGATGGGGAGTCCACCTTGCCGGCGTATTTTTACAATACGCCGGTAAGGAAGTGGTTAATCAACCCCTTGGAGTACTTCAAAAATATGGAAAACCATTTGTCCGCTTCCCAAGACAAGTCCAGATCCCTCTCCCAGTTTTTGGCATACAGAGGTTTCAGAAGAGCTTCCATCAATGAAGCATATATAATGGAGATGCCCCCCTTTTGGGAGGAAATATTGGAGCACCACTTCTCGTAGGGGGAGATACCCTCTAAAGCAGGTTTTACCCTCCATAAGGAGGAAATATAAATGATGAATTTGGTGGAAGCGAAATCTTACAGACTGGGGCATATCTAATTTGCTGGTGTAATAATCTAAGGAGAAGGGGCCTGACGAGGTGAGAAAGTGGCCTATTCTATAGAGCCCTTTGTTATTCCACCACTCGAATGCACGGATGTCCTGGCTTCCCGGAGGGAAGCAGGGGTTATTGAAAACATGCTGCAGAGGTCGAATTCCAGACACCAAGCCAGAGACCTTAAAGAGCGAGTCACAGAGGGCGATCGAGTGGGATAACGTAGGTGAAAGGATCAGGGGTCTTAATTTAGGGTTAGCCCAGACCAAAAAATCTATTGTGTTGAGAGGGACGGCCTATCTCTCTATCCCAACCCAATCCGATCTATTGGAGGGAGCATAAATTATAGAAAATTGCGCCAGTTGAGCTGCCTGGTAGGACCTGCACAGGTTTGGGAGCCCCAAAAGGACTTCCGCCGGACACCTAAAGCCCTTGTCGCCCCATATGAACTTTTTAATTCGGGCTTGGAATTTAAGCAAATGTGACCTAACAATAGGGATGGGAAGGGACCTGAACAGGTAAAGGATCCTCAGCAAGAGGGCCATTTTGACCGAATTATCCCTCCCTAACCAGGAGATACCCAACCTCCCCCAGGAGGCAAGATCCTCTGATAGTTGTTTAAGTAGAGGAGGATAATTAATCTTATACAAAAGGTCGCTACTGGGCGCCAGTTTGATACCTAGGTACAGGATTTGGACCGGGCTCCAAGAGAAGTGATAGAGATCCTTAATTTGCTGTACAATCCTTTCAGGGACATTCATGTTGAGGGCCGCAGATTAAGACATATTAACTCTCAGACCCGAGGCCTTACCAAAATCTTCAAGGAGCTGGACGATGTTTGGGACCGAATCGAGGGGAGAAGTAATAAATAAGAGCAGGTCATCGGCAAAGAGGGCACACTTCTGTGTATGTGGACCACATCTCGCCCCCTTAATACCAGGATGGTCCCTGATTGCAATCGCCAAAGGTTCTATAGCGATGGCAAAGATCAGCAGAGAAAGCAGGCACCCCTGCCTAGAACCACTCTGGATAGAAAGTGGATCAGAGAAGTAGTTTAATTTGTGCACTGGGGTAGGAGTATAACGCTCTGAGGGTCCGCAGGAAACGTGGACCAAAGCCCCAACGTCCCAGGACCTCAAACAAATAGGGCCATTCAACTGTCAAAAGCTTTTTGTAGGTCGACGGAGAGTAGAAACCCCTCCTGAGGTGGCCCGCCATCCCACCCTGATCTGAGGAGCAAATGAGGTCTACTGCTCTGTGAATTTGTTCGGGACCCTGCCTCCCAGGGATAAATCCCACTTGGTCCAAGTGGATATAATTCCCTACAAGGGAGGACAGTTTGTTCGCCAGGATTTTGGTTAGAATTTTTAAGTATTGATTAAGGATATAGGCCTATAGTTACTTACTTCCGAGGGGTCTTTACCGGGTTTAGGAATGACTGAAATATTGGCCGTATTAAGATCGCCAGAAACAATCGTACCCCTCTGCAGGGAGTTGAAAAAGTTTGCGAGGTGAGTAGCCAGAATAGGCCCGAACTGTTTGTAGTAACCTGTAGAAAGCACATCAGGTCCTGGAGCAGAGCCCTTCTTGAGGTGTTTAATAATGTCCAATATTTCAGCTTCCGCAATTGGCTCCTCTAAAGCTAGATTATTATTATTATTATTATAATACAGTATTTATATAGCGCCGGCAGTTTGCACAGCGCTTTACAATATTAGGGCAGACAGTACAATACAATACAGGAGGAATCAGAGGGCCCTGCTCGGTAGAGCTTACAATCTAGCAGATTATGATCCCTATCTAATATAGGAAGTGAAGTATTGTCTAAAAAGTGGTGAGGGGAGATGGCAGGGGGGGGGGGGGGGCGGCACTGGGAACTCCGATTTATAGAGATGAGTGTAAAATTTGTGAAACAAGGCCATGATTCTCTGCGGATTTTGCGTGAGGTCCCCCGAGGGGTCCCTCACCTTCGGGAAGGAAAATGATCGGAACTTCGGGGAAAGTCTTGAGGCTAATTTAGGTCCTATTCGGTCCTTCTGAAGATAGAAATGGGCATTAGCCCACTGGATCTCTTTCTCAGCTTGAGTAAGGGGCCAGATTAAGGGCCACTCTACTTGCTTACAGTTTGGCTCGGGACTGGGGGGGATTTTTCTTGTGCGCCTTAGCTAGTTTGTGGAAGTCCTGCTCACGCTTAAATAGATCACTCTGGCTTTCTTTCTTGAGTTTAGTCCCTAAATGAATGATTTTACCCTGGACTACTGTTTTGTGTTCCGCCCACAATGTCATGTGTGAGACTTCCTCACCCGCATTGAATTTGAAGTATTCCTTAAGATCCTCCCCCAGCAAGGTGTAATGAACCGGGTTATTTAAAATTGATTCGCCATTGAGGTCTCTTCCCAACGGCCGACTGGGTCTTAGCGTGTATGACCACAATAGAGTGACCAGACAGGGGAGATTCCCTTATGAAAGATTTGGAGACCAGGGGGATCGACGGAGCCCCCATAAAAATGTGTTCAATCCTGGCCAAGGTCCCATGGGAGACAGAGAAATTCGTAAAATCCTTTGTTTTTGGGTTAAACTCCTTCCACACATCTACCAACCCTAGCGAGTAAAGGAGCTTGGCAATCTTCAAGCTCCTCCTCGGGGGTTGAAGTAGGCGAGCTCCTGCAGACCCCGATTTATCTAACATGTGATCCAGGGCTGTATTGGAGTCCCCTCTCAGAATTACTGTGCCCTCGAACTGGGGGGAGAGGGCTCCCAGCATGGACCGGAAAAACTGCACCTGACCCTGGTTTGGGGCGTAATATGAAATAAAGGTGTAAGTGTGGCCTCTGAGCTCCCCTGTCAAGAGAATAAATCTACCTTCTGGGTCCCTAAATTCCCACTCCTTTAGCAAAGAAGATACCCACCCCTCTAGTCTTGTCCGGTACATTTTTCTAGGAAAAATTGAGGGAACCCCTCATGTATGTATTTAGGGTTAAATTGGGTGGGGAAGTGAGTTTCTTGTAGGAGGAGAACCTCCAGGTGCTGAGAGTGGGCGGATTGAAAGTACTTCCTGCGCTTCAAGGTGGAGTTTAATCCCTGAACATTGTGGGACGCTAATTTCAGGATGGCGAGGTGTTTAGGTGTGGAGGGCATTGTGGAATGGGAGAAAAATATGCATCATTGTGGGGCCACTCACCCAAACCCGGCAGAGGGACGATAATGGGGAAGCCTCCCCAATAGGCGGGGATCTAAAATTTTCCACATCAGTCAAGAGGGAGCCTTCCTGGCGCCTGGAGAGAGAAAAAAAGAGGGAGAAAGAAGAGCAAGTACTGAATCGGAACATATGCAAAAAAGAGAGGTTGGGGGGGGGGGGACGTCGGCCCTTGGCCGCCAAACCCCTCTGCGTCTGGTGGACAGGAGCCAAAAAGCCGGCACCCTCACCCCCCAGAACGCAGAACCTCTGCCTAACCAGCAGAGAGACATCTGCTCCGGGTTGAGCCATGATGTGGATTCCAGAAGCAGAGGGAGGCGCATGTCCCTGTAACAGCCCCGTGCGGATTATACGTGGGGAGACACCCCCAGCCAGACAAAGCAATAGTACTAAAAACAAGATCATCAGAAACCCCGAACCCCCCCGCTGGGGAGGAGGGTCCGGGAACAGAGGCGTGGGGAGGAGCGGGGTCCCCAAGGTGGGATACCCCCGCCACCCCGCCCCCAGATGACCGTGACAGGGCCGGGAACACCAGTTCCCCCACGGCGGACCCCCGTCTTCTTCTCACGTCAGTATCTCAGAACTAACTAGATGAAGTACATATAAAACTTTCGGTATGTTAAAAAAATGCAAGACCGCCTACATATTTGAAGGGTCAGGAAGGGACCACCTAAAAATGAAGCTAGGCCTCCCAGGGACTGGCACCACCCTCCCGGGGAAACCCACTTCTAAGACGGGACCAGAAGGAGTGGTGACCGGACCAGCGTGTCCCGCCAAGGGGGTAACCTTCCCGAGGCCTGGACAACACCTCTCAAAGGTAAAACATTAAACCATATATAACCGGTAGGACCCATGGGTCCTCCAAGTCCAACCTGTGAAAAACAAATATTCAGGTGAAAGTGCAATGACTCTACATGGATGATAGAAACAGTCGACATGGGTCGAGAAAGACACTCAAAGAGCATTGGCCCAGGGGCGATATCAACCAATCGGGGGGGGGGTGAGAATCCTTAGGGCTCTTAGACTGTTGGTTTTGCCAAACCGGAGGAATTGGGCTCTGATGCGAGGAGCGCTTGGCGGAGCCCACGGACTTCGCCTGAAGGACAAAGGCTGGGTCCAGCGAGATCAGTCCCAAATTAATCAGTAGGTGCTCACCCTCCTGGAAAGTAACAAAGCCAAATTTTTTGCCTTTAAGGGAAAAGGAGAGACGAAATGGGAAAGACCACCAATATTTGATGGATTTTTGATTTAGGACTTCAAGCAAAGGCTTTTTTAAATGGTAGCCGGGGAAATGTCTGCGAACACTTGTGTGGTGGCATAAAAACAGCTGGGGAGTGTTCCTGGTTATTTTCAGGATTTCCTCCTTGACTGCATAAAAATGTCTCTAGGCAGACCATCTGAACGAGAGGCCTGGAGAGCTCTATGGGTCCTGTCCATTTCCAGCCTGTGGTCTGGTATATTGAGAATTATTTCTTTAATAAAAGGAGCGGACTCTGCTTTGCACCTCAATAATGGATTCCGGGAGCCCCCGGATCCTAAAATTCTACCTGTGAGAGTGGTTTGAGGTCTTCAATTTTGGACAGGACTGTGTCCAGCTGTGTTTTGGTTCGCTTTGGTTATTGTTTGGTCTGTCCTTTGTTCTATGGCATCGATTCTGGAGCCTAGATCCTAAAGGTCCGTTTGGATGGTGGACATTTGGGAAGCCGTCTGGGCAAGACCTTGGAAAAGGTTTCAATCATCAACCTTAAGTCAGAATGCAAAGTCGGGGCAGGGGACCCCAGGACTCCCGGGGTGTCCGGAACAGGTGTCCGGTCCCCATTTGGGGTAGCGAACATCTCCTGCAGAGTCCACTCCAGAAGGGAAATAGTAGAAGCCGGCAATGGAGCCTGGGGGTTGATGATTTCGGGGACAGGAGGTCCCGGGCTGGGGAGAATCTGCGAACCCCCATCCGCCCCAGCCTCCATGATGTCCCTTCATCTGAGGTCAGGTTGAGTTCCAGGGGGCTCCGGAGAGTTTTTGGAGGGCTGATCCGTGGAGCCCGGGTGCTTGGATAAGTCCCTTCTGACGGCTGCTGCATACGTGATTAAATATCGTGAAATGTAGCCCCTGCAGTGTGGGATGAGAGGGGGAGAGGCTCTGCCCCCGGCTGCTGTGGTATGTCAAATGTGGCCCAGGGGCTGCGGGGGAGCAGGCAGTAGACCAGGAGGGTAACCAACAAGAACAGGGCTCCCAGGGACTCCGCACCCCCTACAAAGGGAAGCCCACCAGGGACCAACCTGGAGGGCTGCAAGAACCGTGGTATTATTAGGGTGACCAGGCCCTGACCACCCCTGCTTCCAGGAAGCCAAGACTGATCCCCTGCTGCCACACACAGAAGGCCAAGCTACTGGGGGAGATCTCAGTCACTCAGTTCAATGTGGGGGGGACACCCTTGAGTTTATGGCTGCTGCTGCAATTTATATGGTCTCCAGGGACTGTATAGGCCGCAGCCGCTGACTCACCCAACAGCCCAATCCCTTCTCCTCACCGTTGGCAGGGGTGGTCCCAGATGGTGGCTGGCTCTGCTCGAGGGGGGCCCCGGAGGTGTCCCCTGTGTTGGGGTAGATGCTGGGGAAGTCACTGTCTTCCGGGTTGTGCTCCCCGTGTCTGTAGGCCGCCGCCTCGCGTACCAGCCTTGACCGGCGGGGCCTCCCGCGCTGCTCGTGCGGATCCGCAGGTCCTCGGGGGGGTCTAGCCGGGGTCCTCTGCTGTCTGGGGCCTTCAACCGGAGGGGGTACCGGCCCCTACATTAGCTGCTGGTGGGCTACAAGAACTGAGCGGGATGGAGCTCCGAACTCAAGTGTCCATCGCGTACCGCATGCGCACACATATTGCATTTTTTAATAGGATACTCAATGCTCGTAAAACATAGAAAAAACTGGATTTTTTACGTACCGTAAAATCCCTTTCTCTGAGTTCATGGACGGGCACAGCGACTCATGGACAAGTGGGTTATGCTGCCCTCTTCAGGAGTGACTAGGCAGAACAGGCAGTTCTAACATTAAAAGAACAGACACGGGTAGTCCCCACTGCCAGCAACCCTCTACCCTGCTACTGCTTGCTCAGTTCGTAACAAGCAGTGCAACGTAAACTAGAGGGGTGGGGGCTATGCCCGTCAATGAACTCAGAGAAAAGGATTTTACGATAAGTAAAAAATCTTGTTTTCCCTTTCATTCATTGACAGGCACAGCGACTCATAAACAAGTGGGACATCCAAAAGCAGTGCCAAAACAATGAGGGGTGGGTAACGGAACAGCAAAAGAACTTCACCCAACAGAACCCTCTGTGAGGAACCAGAATGTGCCTCACATGGCTGCCTGCAACACTTTGCGGCCAAACGCAGCATCCGAGAATGCTAAAACATCAACTTTGTAAAACCTTGAGAAGGTGTGCACAGAGGACCAAGTAGCCGCCTTGCACACCTGAGACACAGACGCCTGATGTCGGAAAGCCCAGGAAGTGCTAATCACCCTGGTAGAGTGAGCCGTGACCGGGAACGAAGGCTCCAGACCCCAGACAGCATAGGCCTGGGTCACCGTCTGTAATCCAACGTGAAATGGTGGCCGACGAGGCAGCCAAACCTTTGCATAGACCATCCATCACCACAAAGAGTGCATCTGAGTTCCAAAAGGAGGCCGTGGTCGCCATATACACCCGCAGGGCCCGAACAACGTCCAGGGAGTGCAAAGCAATCTCCCTAGGGTGAAAGGGGCGTGGGCAGAGTGAAGGAAGGACAATTTTCTCATTGATATGGAAAGAAGACACCACCTTTAGCAAGAAGCAAGGTGACGGGCGTAAAACCACCTTATCCTTGTGTAGGACCAGATATAAGGACCTACAGGACAGAGCCGCCAACTCTGACACCCGCCGAGCGGATGTGATAGCTACCAGGAAAGCCACTTTTTGCGAAAGCAATTGTAGCGATATCTCCCTGATATTCTCAAAGGATGGCTTCTGCAGTACCGAGAGGACCAAACTGAGGTCCCACAGCGCCAAAGACGACCGTACTTGGAGGGCGACATGTCCAACCCCCTGCATGAAGAAAAAGATCGCCAGGGCAGCTATCTGACCCTTGAGCGTACTCAATGTCAGCTTCTGGTCGAGACCCTGCTGCAGAAAGGCCAGAACCTGAGATACAGAAAAAGATCGGGGGTTCCACCCCCCCCCCATTCTCGCACCAGGCGATATACACCCTCCTGGTGCGGTGGTAAATCTTTCTGGAAGTGGCCTTACGTGCCTTAAGCATGGTGGGGATCACTGAGTCCAAGACCCCCTGATCCCTCAACACCTGGGATTCAATAGCTAGGCCGTTAAAGCCAGCGAGGGTAAAGCAGGATGCAAGATGGGCCCCTGAGACAGTAGATCCTCGCGAAGCGGGAGTCGCCAGGAGACATCCACCACCATTTGAACTACGTTGGCGTACCAAGGGCGCCTAGGCCAGTCTGGAGCTATTAGATTGGTCGGTAAGCCCTCAGTTTCTATTCTGCACTGAAGGTGCGGAAGCAACGAGAGGGGGACAATTGAGACGAGACGCTAGCAGGTCCAAGTCTGGTGTACCCACCTCAGACAAATCTGATGGAACACTTCCGGGTGCAGGGACCACTCTCCTTGGTCCAACCCATGATGACTGAGGTAGTCCGTCTGCCAATTCTCTAGGACCGGAATGTGGGCGGCGGAGATTGCCGGTACATGGAGTTCTGCCCACCGCAGAATGTGAGCTACCTCCGAGGCCGCAACCGAGCTTGTCCCGTCCTGGTGATTCACGTATGCCACAGCCGTGGTGTTGTCTGACTGAATCCGGACAGGGCACCCATACAGCCTCCTCGTCCAATGGGAGAGGCAGCTCCTGATGGCCCGCAATTCCAGGACATTGATCGGGAGACTAGACTTCTCCGGAGACCACCAGCCTTGGGCCAACAGCCCCAGTATTCCTCCCCAGCCGACCAGGCTGGCGTCCATCATAAGCACCGTCCAATGAAATGGGAGGAACGACTTCCCCAACCGCAGGGCCGGAGTCCACATCCAGCAGAGCAGGGATGACCTGGTCAGGTGGTCCATCCTGATCAACCAATCTGGAAATGAGGGGTGAGTTGTCCCACTTCTGAAGAATCTCCCGCTGCAGAGCACGGGTGTGACACTGAGCGTATGGAACCGCCTCGAAGGTGGACACCATGAGCCCCAGGACCCGCATGCAAAAGCGCAGGGAGGACCATTCCTGGGACAGCAGGGACCGAACCGCCGCAACTCCTGCATAGTATGCAAGGTGATCGTCACGTTGTCTCTGAGAGCTGGAGCAGTCTCTGCTTGCAAGAGCAGGCCGTCCAGATACGCCACCATCGCAATGCCCCTCTGCCTCAGTAGAGCCGGAACCAGGGCCAGGAGCTTGGTGAAGACCCGAGGCGCAGAGGCCAGCCCAAACGGGAGAGCCACAAACTGATAGTGATGCTCAACCGCAAATCGCAGAGAGCGCTGGTGCTGGGTGCATATGGGAACATGCAGGTACGTATCTTTGATGTCGAGGGAAGCCAGGAAATCGCCCTGGTGCAGGGCCGCTATCACAGAGGGGACAGACTCCATCCTGAACCTTTGCACGCGTAAGAAGCAGTTGAGAGCCTTCAGGTCCAGGATCGGCCGAACGTCATCCTTCTTCGGGACCACAAACTGGTTGGAGTAAAACCCTTGGAAATGTTCCACATGTGGAACGGGGACCACCACCCCTTGACAAAGTAGGTCCTGCACCGCCCCAAACAGGGCCTGCCGTCTGCCCATGGGCAGTTGCAATTTGGAGGCGAAGGACCTGTCCGACATTCTATTCTGTACCCTGACAAGATTACCTTGTGCACCCAGCGGTCCGAAATGCGGGAAGTCCACCAGTCCGCAAACCCCATCAAAGGAGGCTCCAAAGAGCCGCCACCCTGAAAAGGCAAGTCCGCCAGGGCCTTCTTAGATGTTTGGTCCACGACTAACATTTTAGCCAAAGCAAACACCTGACCACCACAGAAGACACAGACAATTTGGAGATCAGGGGGGCCCGCGTCCAGGGCTGCATCACATAGATACTTAAGCCCTTGTACAAGCTGTTCAGCTAGTTCAACGCATGCGGGGGGGAACCTTTGCATTGCTCATTTCGCGGTGCAACAGTTTTGCCCATTCGGTAAGCATTTGCGACACCAGAGCAGAGGCCACGACAGGCCGCATGGCCAACCCTGCCAAAACAAAGATGGATCTGAAGACAGCCTCGGCCTTCCTGTCAGCCGGGTCCTTAAAGGACGGTGTGCCTTCCACCGGGATCGTGGTCGCCTTGTTCAGGTGAGACACAGGGGGATCAACCACGGGGGGTGATGCCCATTTTTTCAATAGGCTGTCCTCAAAGGGATAGCACACAGAGAAAGGTTTGGGTATGAGAATGGAGCTCTGAGGCCATTCCCAGTCTCTGTAAACTAACTTATCCAGGTAAGACAAAAACCTTAGCCACGCGGGCCGGTTTGTGTAATCCGAAGGGCACGGGCATCTCCTGCGAGGGCCCATCCGTATCATCCAACTTCAGGGTATCACGCACTGATGTGATCTGACTAGTGCCTTCTCATGCGTAGCAGTGGCCACCATGGATTCGTCCTCAGTATTGTGAGAATCCGGGCCTCGCCATCCGACAGCTCAATGGGGGGTCCCCGTCACGGTGGAGCCCCCGTCAAGAGTCTTCCCCGGAGGAAAGGGGGGCAGGGGGTGCTTTCTCGCCACCTTGTGCTCCCACGGTGTCTCCACCGGGAGACAAACGGATCCAGCACCGCCAACAGAGCGTCAAGAGGGAGGGCAGTCCCTGAAGCGCTGGCTGCAACCACGGAGAGGTCTGGTAGGGAAGCGCTCGCATCAGCCGCCATTGCGTCACCCACCCTGGTACACGCCACCCGAGGCCTAGATACCAGGAGACCAGGCACCCCCCACCCCAAAAATGCTGCGCAGGACCTTACTACAGGAGGGCCACCCCAGGGGGACTCACCACCTGCCCGCTCAACTGTCCAGGAGAAGAGCCCGTGCCTGCTGCTGCTGCCCACCAATGCTTGCCTGCCCGTCCTCCACTTGCTGCTGTCCCCCAGAGAGAAACTCTGTGCTGGGGGTAAAATGGCACCAGAAAGCTCAGGGACCACCCCTCCACACACACACACAGGTCAGAAACACTGCATGGGCCACAAGAAAATGGCCACCACTGCACACTAGAGGCCAAACCCAGCCAAAAAAGCTGCGAATATGGCAAAATGGCCACCGGGCGTCCAAGAGGCCAAACCATACAGTCGGCCACAAGAAAATGGCGGCAGACCACGGCAAAATGGCCGCCCACGATCGCCAACTGCCCGACCAGCAGCACAAGGCGAGGAGGAAGAGGACACTAGGGGCCCTGAACACCACCCTGGGGGGGTCACAGTGGCAGCGCAGCACCGGAGGGGGGGTGGGGTGAAGTGGAGCAACCAACCTGCCAGCCTAGGACCCCAGGGGGGAACCAGCCTGCTCCCCCAAGATTCTAGTGGGGGGGCGTACTTGCCCATCCAGTCAGGCGGAGATCTGCCTCACCCGTCAGGCTGGGGGGGAGCTGTCGGCCAATGGTGGCACTGTGACATGGGCTCAGGAGCCCAGTCATATGTGCACCGGTGGAACTTTAAACTCGCGGGGCCACCCCATCTGATTCGGGCCCGACCCAATGCGGAGCTAAGGTCTGCGCGCGTTTGCTAGCCGGCTGGGGAGACAGCCCGTCACCCAGCACAGCTACTTGATTGCAGTCTTCAACTGTTAGGCTGTCCTCCAGGACAGCCGAAGTAGAACAAGAGAGGTACCACAGATCCCAACAGGGAGCCAGGTCTACTCCTTGCACTAGGCAGAGAAAAACTGAGCTAGCAGTAGCAGGGTGGAGGGCTGCTGCCAGTAGGGACTGCCCCCTGGGAGGGGCTGTGTCTGTCTGTCTGTTCTTTTAATGTTAGAACTGCCTGTTCTGCCTAGTCACTCCTGAAGAGGGCAGCATAACCCACTTGTCCATGAGTCGCCGTGCCCGTCAATGAACAAAAGAGAAAAAGGTGCTGGTATGATTTATAAATTGCGTCCAACCAAAAAGCATGGTACTGTGGCACCATGCATTTTAGTAGGCGCAAACATACATGAAATTGGTGGATGCATGGCAGTGCCATTAAGATTTATGGCACCTGCCTGCATCTGCAAAAAGATTTTGTATTGAATGAAAAAAATGCTTATACATATCCGTTCCAGGAGAATGCTTGTAATCCAAAGCACTCGTATATGAAAAGCATGTTTCCCCACAGGAAACAATGGAAACTCAGTTAATTCGTTCCACAGCACTGCTGATCAATGCGGTACTGTATGTGGCCAGAGGTCCAGGGGCACCTGTTACATGCAATACCATATGTGGCCAGATGTGTGGTGGCGCTGGTGAGGCTCGGGAACTATTTACACTTTCAACATTTATGAATGCCTCCATCAGTCTCCAAGACTCACCAGCGCTCCCACACCTCTGGCCACATGCAGTATTGCATGCATAGAGGCTTAATTCTGTTTGTTATGCAAGACAACGCTCGCAAACAGTCAGAATTAAAAAAAAAAAAAAAAAAACTGCTCGTATTGCCAAAAACACTCGTTAACCACGTTACTCGCAATCCGAGGTTTTTATGTATTGTCATCGGTTTCCCTATTAAGGAGCGATAACAAAATAAACATTCTTTGTAAAGTTGGGAAGTGTTACAACTTCTTCCATTGTTTTTATTGCTGTATGTTTCTTTCAGTCATGTTAAAGTGGAGTTCCACCCACATTTTTCACTCCTCACCATGCAGCACTAATGTGCATCCTTAACCACTTCAATACCGGACGTTTATACCCCCTTCCTGCCCAGATCAATTTTCAGCTTTCAGCGCTCTCACACTTCGAATGACAATTACTCTCTCATGCTACACAGTACCCAAACAAAAATGTTATAATGTTTTTCACACAAATAGCTTTCTTTTGGTGGTATTTAAGAACCTCTGGGTTTTTTATTTTTTGCGAAATAATTGAAAAAAGTGCGAAAATTTTGAAAAAACACCACACTTTTTTTTAGTTTCTGTGATAAAATTTTGCAAATAAGTAATACTTGTTCATAAATTTGGGCCAAAACCTATACTGATACCTATCTTTGGTAAAAATAACCCAAATAAGTGTATATTATTTGGTCTGTGTGAAAGTTATAGAGTCTACAAACTATGGTGCAAATCATTGAAAACTGATCACACCTGATGCACTGACGGCCTCTCTCATTTCTTGAGGCCCTGAAATGTCGGGAAAGTACAAATACCCCCCAAATGACCCCATTTTGAAAAGTAGACATTCCAAGGTATTTAGCAAGAGGCATGGCGAGTTTTTTGAAGTTGTACTTTTTACCCACAATTCTTGGGAAAATTAAGAAATTATTATTATTATTTTTTTTTGCACAAAATTGACAAAACAACAAGTTATTTCTCACACACAGCATATGCATACTTCCAATTACTCTCCAAAATATATTCTGCTACTGTCCCCGAGTATGGCGATACCACATGAGACTTTTTCACAGCCTGGCCACATAGAGAGGTCCAACATGCAGGGAGCACCGTCATGCATTCTAGGAGCAGAATTTTCACATCTAATTTCCTAACGACCTATTACACTTTTGAAGGCCCTGGAGCACCAGGACAATGGAATTACCCACAAAATGACCCAATTTTGGAAAGCAAACACCCCAACGTATAATCTATGAGGCATTATGAGTCTTTTGAAAGGTTCATTTTTTTTCCACCAGTCTTCGAAAAACGTGGAAAGAAAATGAAAACGCTTTTATTTTTACACAAACTGGTCAATTTATAAGTTATTTCTAACATATAGCATGCACATAGCAAAAATTATCCCCCAAAATATATTCTGCTACCCATCCCGAGTATGGCGATACCACATGTGTGAGACTTTTACACAGCCTGGCCACATAGAGAAGTCCAACATGCAGGGAGCACCGTCAGGCATTCTAGGAGAAGAAATTTCACATCTAATTTCCTAAAGAGCCATTCAACTTTTGAAGGCCCTGGAGCACCAGGACAATGGAATTGCCCACAAAATGACCCCATTTTGGAATGCAAACACCCCAACGTATAATCTATGAGGCATTATGAGTCTTTTGAATGGTTAATTTTTTTTCATGTCTTCGAAAAACGTGGAAAGAAAATGAAAACGCTTTTATTTTTACACAAAGTGGTCAATTTATAAGATATTTCTAACACATAGCATGTACATAGCAAAAATTACCCCCCAAAATATATTCTGCTACTCGTCCCGAGTATGGCGATACCACGTGTGAGACTTTTTCACACCCTGGCCACATACAGAGGCCAAACATGCAGGGAGCACTGTCAGGCGTTCTAGGAGCATAAATTACACATAAAATTTCATTCATACCTATCACACTTTTGAAGGCCCCGGGGCACCAGGACAGTGGAATTACCCCCAAAATGACCCCATTTTGGAAAGCAAACACCTGAGGTATATTCTATGAGGCATGGGCTGCAGATAGGTACTCGAGTACTCTAATGGGCTGCAGATAGGTACTCAGGTATTCTGATGGGCTGCAGCTAGGTACTTGGGTACTTTGAAGGTGACAGGACCACGGGGCCCCGGAAGTTTTCACACTATCCATACTTACTTTAAAATACACATTAAATACGAGGATCTTGCGGACTGTCACGAGGGACGTACAAACCGGAGACATACACCGGTCCCACACTTTTTCAGAGTGTGCACCATAGCGGTATGAGCCCTGCTCATCGTCTTATATAAAACCCCC
>BLSH010410784.1:238584-254181 GCA_018402905.1 Glandirana rugosa | reverse complement strand
TCCGCCGTCACATCCTTTGTGGGGACGTCCCCAAGCTGTGTCAAAAAAAGAGGGGTGGGTAAACGCTAACAACTGTACCCAACTGAACCTCTGAGAAGGCGCCAGTCGCGCCTACACTGCCGCCTGAAAAACTTTGCGGCCAAAAGCAACATCCGAAGATGCAAACACATCAACTTTGTAAAACTTAGTGAAAGTGTGAACCGAGGCCCACGTGGCCGCTTTGCACACCTGTGACACCGAGGCCTGGTGTCTGAAGGCCCAGGAAGTACTAACCGCCCGGCTAGAATGAGCCGTGACCGGAAAAGGGGGAACCTTGCCCCGAACAGAATACGCATGGGTCACGGTTTTTCTAATCCACTGAGAAATCGTAGCCGAAGAGGCCGCCAATCCTTTGCGCGGGCCCTCTGGCAGAACAAACAAGGCATCAGCTTTACGAAAAGGAGCTGTAGCAGCAAAGTACACCCGTAAGGCCCGTACTACGTCCAAGGCATGCAACTTAAACTCCTTTGGGTGCGATGGACGAGGGCACAACGAAGGCAGGACAATATCTTCATTGATATGAAAATAAGAGACTACCTTCGGAAGAAAAGAAGAAGGAAGGGGTCGCAAGACCGCCTTATCCTTATGCATCACCAAATAAGGAGACTTGCACGATAGGGCAGCCAATTCCGACACTCGTCTGGCAGAAGTGATGGCAACCAAGAAGGCCACCTTCTGCGACAGAAGTTGTAAGGGGATCTCCCTGATTTTTTCATAAGGTGGCTTTTGAAGAACAGAAAGCACCAGATTCAGATCCCACGGGGCCATCGGGGATCTCACTCGAGGCGCCACATGTCGCACACCTTGAACAAAGGTACGAATCAGAGAGTGTGAAGCCAAAGGTCTCTGAAAGAGTATGGCTAAGGCCGAGATCTGGCCCTTGAGAGTACTCAAGGCCAAATGCTTATTCAGGCCCTGCTGTAAAAAGGTCAGGACCCTGGACGCGACAAACGAGCAAGGGTTATAGCCCTCCGCCTCGCACCAAGCAATGTAAGACTTCCAGGTGCGGTGATAAATCTTACGAGAAGTGCACTTGCGAGCTTTCAACAGAGTAGGGATCACGGAGTCGGCCACTCCCCTATCCCTCAGCACCTGGGACTCAATAGCCAAGCCGTCAAAGCCAGTGAGGGTAAAGCAGGGTGCAATATGGGTCCTTGAGACAGGAGATCGTCTCGCATCGGAAGCCGCCAAGGGGCGTCTGCCACCATTTGCACCACGTCGGCGTACCAGGTGCGCCGGGGCCAATCTGGGGCCACCAGAATGGTTGGTATTCCCTCCATCATTATTCTGAGCACCAATCTCGGGAGCAGACGTATCGGAGGGAAGGCGTACAAGAACACGATAATGGCTCCAGGGGGCCACCAGAGCGTCCGTGGCCACTACCAATGGATCCTTTGTTCTGGACACAAAGGCTCTCACTTTGTGATTGAACCGGGACGCCATGAGATCCACATCCGGCGTCCCCCATCTGTGGCAAAGCAGATTGAACACCTCCGGGTGGAGGGACCATTCCCCCTGGTCCAGCTTCTGGCGACTGAGAAAGTCCGCCTGCCAGTTCTCCACACCTGGAATGTAAATCGCTGAGATCGCCGGAACGTGAAGTTCCGCCCAACGCAGTATCAGAGCTGCCTCTGCAGCCGCTGCTGGGCTCCTTGTGCCGCCCTGATGATTTACATACGCCACAGCCGTGGCATTGTCCGATTGAATTCAGATCGGACGGCCTTGCAATCTCTTTATCCAATGAAAAAGACACAGCCTGATTGCTCTCAGCTCCAGCACGTTGATGGGCAGGCAAGCCTCCTGGGTCGACCAACGACCCTGGGCTGATAGCTGCCCCAGAACTCCTCCCCAGCCCGTCAGGCTGGCGTCCGTGGTGATTATCATCCACTGAAGGGGCAGGAACGACTTCCCCCTGAGTGAGGGCCGAGTCCCGAAGCCACCAGGTCAGAGACGCCCTGGTCTGGGGGCCCAGCCGGATCGGAAGATCCAACGACCGGTGGGACTTGTCCCACTGAGCCAGAATTGCTCGTTGGAGAAAACGTGTGTGACTCTGGGCAAAAGGTATCACCTCGAACGACGAGACCATGAGCCCCAGCACCCTCATACAGAACCTCAATGAAGATCGACGGTGCGACAGAAGGGTGCGCACAGCCGACTGTAAGCCCTGCAGTTTTTTCGGAGGGAGAAACACCTTCGCCTGTTCTGTGTCCAGAATGAGACCCAGATACTCCAGACGGCGGGAAGGAGACACCGACAACTTCTTCAGGTTGAGTAACCAGCCGAAGTCCAGCAGTGAGGCCATTGTGATGTTCACATTCTCCTCCAGGGCAGAGACAGAGTCCACTCGCAGGAGCAGATCGTCCAAGTATGCCACTATCTCAATTCCCCTCTGACGCAGCAACCCCAACACCGGGGCTAGCAACTTTGTGAATACCCGGGGGGCGGAGGTCAGGCCGAAAGGGAGAGCTACAAATTGAAAATGGCGATCCCCAATTGCGAACCGCAGAAAGCGCTGATGTCGCGGATGGATGGGTACATGGAGGTACGCATCCTTTATGTCCAACGATGCCAAGAATTCCCCCTGGTGAAGGGCGGCCACAACCGACCGAACAGACTCCATCCGGAACTTTCGCGCCCTGACGTACTTGTTCAGGGCCTTCAGGTCCAGGATGGGTCGAAATCCGTCCCCTTTTTTGGGCACCACAAAAAGATTCGAGTAAAAACCTCAAAACCTCTCTCCTGGGGGAACCGGTACAATCACCCCCTGGTCTGAGAGGGCCTGTACCGCCCTGGAAAGGGCCTTACTGCGCTCCTGCGGGAGGCTTAAATTTGATGGGAAGAACCTGTCTGGGGGTAGAGTAACGAACTCTATCCTGTACCCGGTGGACACCACCTCCCGGACCCAGCGGACGGAAATGTGAGCCAGCCACCGATCTGCGAACCCCAGAAGACGTCGGGTGGGGGCAACCCATCGGGCTGAGGAAGACTTGTCTTCCGTCTTTTCTGTTTTGCGCTGCCACTGCCGTCTTCCGGCCCCTGCAGTGACCTTACTGGAACAGGTCCCTTTGCTTGCCGCGCCTGAGGCACGAAAAGGCTTCTTCTGACCCGACGTAGAAGGCTCCTGTCTGCGGCGAAACTCACGCCTGCGGGGCTCCGGAAGGAAGGTACTCTTACCCCCCGTGAAATCCTTGATGATTTCATCAAGACGCGAGCCAAATAGGCGCCCACCCTGAAAAGGAAGGTCAACCAAACCTCTTTTGGAAGTGTGGTCACCCGACCAGGAACGCAGCCAAAGAATTCTACGAAGTCTGACGGCCGATATCGATATTCTGGATAACAAGGGCAGAACATCCACGGCCGCATCACAGAGGTAATTAATCCCTTGGAGTAAAAACTCAGCCTTCTGCGGTGCCTCCATCAGGCGACCACCTACCAGGTCCTTCCTAACTTCCTCCATGCATTCAGAGAGATGCTGTGCTGCCATGGCCACAGCCAAAGCCGGTCGCACAGCAGAGCCCGCGTTAAAGAACAGGGACTTCAAAAGTGCCTCTGTCTTTCTATCAGTGGGATCCTTGAAGGAAGGAGTCCCTTCCATAGGAATAGTAGTTGCCTTAGTGAGGTGTGCAATTGGCGGATCCACCGCAGGTGACTCCCATTTCTTTAGGAAGCTCTCCTCAAAGGGATAGCGTACAGCAAAACGTGTAGTCAGTGAGGAACGCACGCTGTGGGTGCTGCCATTCACGATATAGGAAATGGTCAAAAAATTAATTGTAAGGATAGGTCTTGGGGGCCCTGGGGGGCCTAGAAGACCCGCACACATAAGCAGCAGATTGCGATTCGCCATCTTGATCCAGCGGCAACTTAGTGCGAATGCCAGCGATAATAGTGGCAACCAGCACTTTTTCTTGGTCAGCAGCTGGCCCCTGGTCCACCTCAGTTAACACACTGTCACCACCCGTCTCATCAGACAGGTCCCCCGGGGTCCCTGAGACCCTGGAGGCCACCTCTGGCTCAGAATCTTCCCCTGAGGATAAACCAGGGGGAGGGGGACGCTTCATGGGGACCCGCGGAGTGGCGTCCCCACGGGGAAAAAACTCAGTGAAAACTGCCCGCAGCTGGTTGAGAAAAGCCCCTTGGTCAGATTGCGTGGCTGCTGATGCCACCTCAGCAGGGAGATCAGCCATTGCCAGAAATGACACAGGGATGGAAGGGGCGCCCCGCACACAGCCACACACCCACAGATAGTCAGAAGACAGCACCCCGCCACCACCAGCACCCGGAGGGAGCCCAGCTATACTTGCTGTTCCGCTGCCTTGTTTGCGCAGATCGTCAGTAAGAGCTGCTGTCACCGCCGTTTCCTGAGAGGAGAGAGAAGCTGCAGCCACGTGTAAAATGTGCAAAGCATGCAGTGAAAATGGCCGCCAGGAAACACTAGAGGCCGAACACACCTCTCAGGCAACGTGCAGTACCGAAAATGGCTGCTCCGAGCGCTAGAGGGAAAGCCCCATAGACTGAAAATGTCCGCGGCTACGGCAAAATGGCGGCGGTCCGCCGCAAAATGGCGGCCGAACGCCGCATGGCGATCCGGACAAGAAGGCCGAACGAACGCACGGTGCTGGGGTGGGTGAGGTGTGGCAGGGGGCAAGATGGGGAGCTGATCCCACCGGTGGCTACCCCGGGCAACAGTGAAAATCACAAGTTTCCGGTCGTCGGGCCCTCTTCACACCCTTAAAAAGGGAGAAGGCAGGGCGCTCACTTACCGGTCCGACGCCACGGTAGCCACCCGAATGCAGACTTTGCGCCCCTGATGGCGGTATGCTGCAGGCCCAAAGTCGCCCTGCTGAATCGCATCGGTAAAGGGGACCAACAGGGGAATTCCACCCCGGGCCGCCCGCACGGAACGGGCAAGATGCGGCGGGTCCCCCATAGCAGGACTGGCTTCGCATCATGTTGGCCAGGTCGGGGAAAGTACAGAGCTCCAGGACTCTCTATGCCCCAACCGGCTTCTTGATAGCAGATCATCTTGATTGCAGTAAAAATAAAAAATGGTCATAACAGGACCGCAGTTCCCTATAGCAGGGAAGCCAGGTCAACTCCTTGCGAACTAGGCATTGAAACTGAAGAGCTATACTGTGAGGGGGTTTGATGTAGGAAGAGAGGACGGCCCCCAGGGGAGGGGCCAGCTGATTCTTTTCCCTGCCTAGTTAACTCCTAGTGGGACGAACATAAAACCCCACAAAGTCAATGAAGAGCTGCGTCTGTCAGTGAACGCAAGGAGAAATTGTGATTCTGGGGAGTGGTCAGTACACACTCTGTGTACAAAACAACTCCACGTAGCCATATTGCAATGCATTCTCAGAACATTACAGAGCTGCAGTTTGAAAAGGAAAGGTAATTTGTAATGACATTCAATTACAATATAATTAGTGTCACAATTATATGCGCTATATTATTTTTTTCCTTTATTTGTTATTTTTTTACCCATGAAAGTGGAGTTACCCTTTTACATTGGTATTTATGGGAAATCTCAGTCAGCTTGACATGGCACTGCTTCAGTGCCATGTCGAGCTGACCTAGATCTCCCATAGAGGCCAATGTTAAATGTTACTGGAGCCATGCCATGTCAAGCTGACCAAGATTGCACGACACGTGCGCAAGATCGGCAGGTGCATGCTGGGTAGCCAGCGTGCATGGAATCCAGGAAGAACACCGCAGCTTCAGATGCCCACACTGGAGATGATCGCGCTGTGCAGGAACGTCACAGAGTAAGAAAACGACACTACACAAATAGAAAAAAAACTGGGCCTAATTTACAGCATCATATCTTTGTTACATTGCATGAGGCATGAGTATTTTAAGAGTAATTTTTTTTATCATCTCAAATGTCATATTTCGACCGGAACTCTGCTTTAATGCTTAATCCTATTCTTCTTCCCCCTTCATTTCTGGTATGTGTGTCACAAGGGCAGAAAAATTGGGGAAAATCTGTCCAATGGGGGGGTCACAGAAAGTATAAATGTGGCAGAATGTTAAACCCCAACTGAAGCTGCACATCTGTATCTCTTGTACTCCATGGTTTGATTTGTGATTTTTTTTAACTTTTTTTTTAAGGATTTACCCCCTTAACGACCAGAGCACTTTTTGCGATTCGGCACTGCATTGCTTTGACTGACAATTGCGCAGTCGTGCAACATTATACCCAAACGAAATTGACGTCCTTTTTTCCCCCACATATAGAGCTTTTTGATCACCTCTGCATCACTTCTGATCACAGCTATAAACAAAAAAGAGCAATTTTGAAAACCGTCAGTTTAGGCCGATATATATTCTTCTCGATATTTGTGGTTAAAAAAAAAAAAATTGCAATCGGCGTTGATTGGTTTGCACAAAAGTTGCCGCGTTTACAAACCACGAGAATTCATTTATGGCGTTTGGTGATCTGCGATTTTTATCGGGACTGCGATATTGCGGCAGACTAATAGGACATTCTTGACACTTTTTTTGGGACCACCGACATTTATACAGCGATCAGAGCTAAAAATAGCCACTGATTACTGTATAAATTTTACTGGCAGGGAAGAGGTTAACCTGCAGGGGGGCAATCAAGGTGTTAACGGTGTTCCCTAGGCGTGTTCTGTGTGGGGGCTGGACTGGCAGGGGCATAACAGGTCTAACTGATCCCGAGGACAGGGATCAGTATATCTCGGTCATGCTACCTGACAGAGCGGGGAACCGTCGTGTTTACAATCGGCGGTTCCCTGCTTCTCTGTAGTAGGCGATTGCGGGTCGCCAGCGGACAGTGTCCACTCAACCCGCGGCCCCAATCAGGGAGTGTGTGGCAGGCCCTAGCTGCATGTGCACGGATCGCTGTTTATAGGTGGCAATCTGCGCTATGCTGCCAACTTGCAGCAGTAAATGTACCTGAGCCAGTCGGGAACCGGTGTTAAAGGATAAATTAAGCTTTGGAGCATGTTCTACCCATTTTTAGGGTGGAACATGTAAAATGCTCCAGCATCTGCACCTTCTCCATTTTGATCCCCGGGACAGTGGGCAGGGGAACTTCTCCCCACCCACACAGTCACAATCTGGAAACAGCGCAGCCATCCATGGTTCTGCCCACATGGCCGCATCTTTCAGTTTCCTGTGAATGTATAGTCTACAAGAACCCGGTAGAAGAAACTTTAAGACACTAATTGAAAACAACTTTCTGCTCTTTGAATGTTGCATTTTTAATTTTAGATTTTATTTCTGGTACATTGTTTCACTTAGAGGAACTCGTTTGAGGATGTGAACACAGAGGTAGAAATAGCGCCCATCTTTACAATTTTAAATATTCAGTGTTTTCTTTAACCACTTGCTTACTGGGTACTTAAACCCCGTTCCTGCCTGGACCAATTTCCAGCGCTGTCGCATTTTGAATGACAATTGTGCGGTCATGCGACGGTGTACCCAAACAAAATTTTTATCATTTTTTTCCCCACAAATGGAGCTTTCTTTTGGTGGTATTTGATCACCTCTGCATTTTTTTGTGTTCTATAAACAGAGCGAGGATTTTGCAAAAAGAACAATATATGTTTTACTTTTTGCTATAATATAAAAAAAAAAATTAAAACAAAAAAAATTATTATTCATCGGGTTTGGCCGATATATATTCTTCTACATATTTTTGGTAAAAAAAAAAAAATCAATCAGCATATATTGATTGGTTTGCGCAAAAGTTACGTAGACAAACTATGGGAATTGATTTATGGCGTATTTATTTATTTTTTTACTAGTAATGGCGGTGATCTGCGATTTTTATTGGGACTTTGATATTGGAGCGGACATTTTTGACACTTTTTTTGGGACCAATGACATTTATACAGCGACAAGAAATTTAAATGTCCACTGATTACTGTCATTGGCAGTAAAGGGGTTAACCTGCAGGGAGCAGTGAAGGGGTTAACTGTGTTCCCTAGGCGTGTTCTGTGTAGGGGCGGGGCTGGCAGGGACATGACAGATCTAACTGATCCCAGTGGCAGGGATCAGTAGATCTTCACAGAACGGAGAACGGCCGTGTTTACATTGGCGGTTCCCCGTTCTGCCAGGCGATCGCAGGTCACGAGCGGACATAGAGTCTGCCCGGCCCGTGAGCACGCAGCGTACGGCAGCCATGCGTGTGAGCCACTGCTGCCTGTGAGTGCACGCCAGGAGCGTGCACAAGCGAGGATGTCCATGGACGTCTGCCGGGAAATTCAGATCCACGATGTAGCCGTCTTTCGGCTAAAGGCAACATACATATTTTAGTAAATCCTCAAATACCTGAAAGTTACACATGGTAATAAACATAATAATTGAAATTATTATATCCCTACCATGTAGCTATGATTGTGGTCTGTAATCCCCTCCATCAATTCTCCTTAGCTGTATAGTGTAGTGATGATGGGAGGAGTTCTGCAGAGGTCAGGTGTAATTTCCTGTCAGTGACATACCTGCTCTATCCCAGACATCCAGCTTTCTATGATGCTCAGTCTATTTTACATAACACACACCCATCTGCCAATCAATAGCTGGATGTGTGTTATGTAACCACAGCACAGGATAGTACAGGTTACTTTGCACACAGATCAGTCTAATAATCTGTGTGCTTCTCCCTACCTGCACTCCTTTGATAATTTGTAAACTGGCAGAACAGAAGGAGCTAGTAGCTAGAGCAGTGGGCGAGCAAAGACAGGACATAGGTGGGAGTGGGTGGGGCTTCTCAGGACAATCGTGGGCGGAGCCTAATTGGGATTCTGTGTAGAATGAAATCCCTCAGCTGCCCAAGTGATATAAGATTCCCTCCCCCAGTGAGGGTCAGGACGTTTTTGCAGACAGAATAGACGCAAATGGGGACATCATGAGTCTAACACAGGCAATTAACCACTTGACAACTGGGCACTTAAACCCCCTTAACAACCAGATCAATTTTCAGCTTTCAGCGCTCTCACATTTTGAATGACAATTACTCAGTCATGCAACACTGTACCCATATGAAATTTGCGTCCTTTTTTTCACACAAATAGAGCTTTCTTTTGGCGGTATTTATTCACTGCTGGGTTTTTTATTTTTTGTGCCTTAATTAAAAAAAGACCGAACATTTTGTAAAAAAATGCATTTTTCTTCGTTTCTGTTATAAAATTTAGCAAATTAGTAATTTTTCTTCATAAATTTTGGCCAAAATTTACATTGCTACATATCTTTGATAAAAAACAAACAAATTTGTGTATATTATTTGTTCCTTGTGTAAGTTATAGAGTCTACAAGCTATGGTGCCAATCACTAAAAATTGATCACACCTGATCACACCTGATATATTGAAGGCCTATCTCATTTCTTGAGACACTAACAAGCCAGGAAAGTACAAATACCCCCCAAATGACCCCTTTTTGGAAAGTAGACATTTAAAGGTATTTAGTAAGAGGCATGGTTAGTTTTTTGAAGTTTTCATTGTTTTTCCCACAATTTTTTTATTTTTATTTCACAAAATTGTCATATTTCCAGGTTATTTCTCTCACATGGCATGTGCATACCACAAGTAGCACCCTAAAATACATTCTGTTACTCCTCCTGAGTATGGCGATACCTCATGTGTGAGACGTTTACACAGCCTGGCCACATACAGAGGCCCAACATTGAAGTAGCACTGTCAGGCATTTTAGAAGCATAAATTACACATCTCATTTCTCAACCACCTATTACACTTTTGAAGGCCCTGGAGCACCAGGACAATAGAATTACCCACAAAATGTCCCCATTTTGGAAAGCTAACACCCCAATGTATAATCTATGAGGCATAATGAGTATTTTGAACGGTTCATTTTTTTCCAGAAGTTTTTGGAAAATGTGGAAAAAAATGAAAACGCATTTTTTTTACACAAAGTTGTCCATTTCTAAGATATTTCCAACACACAGCATGTACATAGCAAAAATTACACCCCAAAATACATTCTGCTACTCCTCCTAAGTATGGCGATACCACATGTGTGAGACTTTTACAAAGCCTGGCCACATACAAAGGCCCAACATTGAAGTAGCACTGTCAGGCATTTTAGAAGCATAAATTACCCATCTCATTTCTCAACCACCTATTACACTTATGAAGGCCCTGGAGCACCAGGACAATGGAATTACCCACAAAATGACCCAATTTTGGAAAGCTAACACCCCAATGTATAATTTATGAGGCATAATGAGTATTTTGAATGGTTCATTTTTTTCCAAAAGTTTTTGGAAAATGTGGAAAAAAATTAAAATGCATTTTTTTACACAAAGTTGTCCATTTCTAAGATATTTTCAACACACAGCATGTACATAGTAAAAATGACACCCCAAAATACATTCTGCTACTCCTCCTGAGTATGGCAATACCACATGTGTGAGACTTTTACAAAGCCTGGCCACATACAGAGGCCCAATATTGAAGTAGCACTGTCAGGCATTTTAGAAGCATAAATTACACATCTCATTTCTCAACCACCTATTACACTTATGAAGGCCCTGGAGCACAAGGACAATAGAATTACAGACAAAATGACCCCATTTTGGAAAGCTAACACCCCAACGTATAATCTATGAGGCATAATGCGTATTTTGAACGGTTCATTTTTTTCCAGAAGTTTTTGGAAAATGTGGAAAAAAATGAAAATGCATTTTTTTTTACACAAAGTTGTCCATTTCTAAGATATTTTCAACACACAGCATGTACATAGTAAAAATGACACCCCAAAATACATTCTGCTACTCCTCCTGAGTATGGCAATACCACATGTGTGAGACTTTTACAAAGCCTGGCCCCATACAGAGGCCCAACATGAAGTAGCACTGTCAGGCATTTTAGAAGCATAAATTACACATCTCATTTCTCAAACACCTATTACACTTTTGAAGGCCCTGGAGCACCAGGACAATGGAATTACCCACAAACTGACCCCATTTTGGAAAGCTAACACCCCAATGTATAACCTATGAGGCATAATGAGTCTTTTGAACGGTTCATTTTTTTCCAGAAGTTTTTGGAAAATGTGGAAAGAAAATGAAAACCCCTTTTTGTTTACACAAAGTTGTCCATTTCTAAGATATTTCCAACACACAGCATGTACATAGCAAAAATGACACCCCAAAATACATTCTGCTACTCCTCCTGAGTATGGTGATACCACATGTGTGAGACTTTTACACAGCCTGGCCACATACGGAGGCCCAACATTGAAGTAGCACTGTCAGGCATTTTAGAAGCATAAATTACACATCTCATTTCTCAACCACCTATTACAATTTTGAAGGCCCTGGAGCACCAGGACAATGGAATTACCAACAAAATTACCCCATTTTGGAAAGCTAACACCCCAAAGTATAATCTATGAGGCATAATCAGTATTTTGAACGGTTCATTTTTTTCCAGAAGTGTTTGAAAAATGTGGGAAAAAAATGAAAACGCATTTTTTTTACACGAAGTTGTCCATTTCTAAGATATTTCCAACACACAGCATGTACATAGCAAAAATGACACCCAAAATACATTCTGCTACTCCTCCTGAGTATGGCAATACCACATGTGTGAGACTTTTACAAAGCCTGGCCACATACAGAGGCCCAACATTGAAGTAGCACTGTCAGGCATTTTAGAAGCATAAATTACACATCTCATTTCTCAAACACCTATTACAATTTGAAGGCCCTGGAGCACCAGGACAATGGAATTACCCACAAAATGACCCCATTTTGGAAAGCTAACACCCCAATGTATAATCTATGAGGCATAATGAGTCTTTTGAACGGTTCATTTTTTTCCAGAAGTTTTTGGAAAATGTGGAAAGAAAATGAAAACCCCTTTTTGTTTACACAAAGTTGTCCATTTCTAAGATATTTCCAACACACAGCATGTACATAGCAAAAATGACACCCCAAAATACATTCTGCTACTCCTCCTGAGTATGGCGATACCACATGTGTGAGACTTTTACACAGCCTGGCCACATACGGAGGCCCAACATTGAAGTAGCACTGTCAGGCATTATAGAAGCATAAATTACACATCTCATTTCTCAAACACCTATTACAATTTTGAAGGCCCTGGAGCACCAGGACAATGGAATTACCCACAAAATGACTCCATTTTGGAAAGCTAACACCCCAACGTATAATCTATGAGGCATAATGAGTATTTTGAACGGTTCATTTTTTTCCAGAAGTTTTTGAAAAATGTGGAAAAAAAATGAAAACGCATTTTTTTACACAAAGTTGTCCATTTCTAAGATATTTCCAACACACAGCATGTACATAGCAAAAATGACACCCCAAAATACATTCTGCTACTCCTTCTGAGTATGGCGATACCACATGTGTGAGACTTTTACAAAGCCTGGCCACATACAGAGGCACGATATACAAGGAGCACCATCCATACATTACATGCATTACGCATCTAATTTCCTGACAACCTATCACATCTTTTTGAAGGCCCTTCATATTTTTAACACATAGCATGTACAGGAACTACACCCCAATATACATTCTGCTGAGCAAAAGGGTAAAGAAAAGATTACCTGTGATCTTAGTAGTGCAGTTGACCACAGGAGGAGAGCACTGATCCAGGCAGCAGGCAGAGACATTGTCACCGACAGCAAACGGAATTGTCCAGGCAGCAGGCAGGAATATTGTCCAGTCAGTACATGCAGGGATACTGTCCATATGCAGTCCAGGGTCAGTGCAGGTAGAGATATTGCCAACAGTGCCAAAATATTGGTCCTGGTAGTAGGCCGAAACATAGTCCATAGTAAAGTTAGAAAGTCAGGAAAGAATGGGGACCAGTGTAGAGGCTTCTCTGGTAGATCCAGGCAGCAGGCAGGGACGTGGTCAGCGATAGCAAACTGAATTGTCCATGCAGCAGGCAGGAATATTGTCCATAGTCGGCACAGGCAGGGTCCATATACAGTCCAGGTAGAGATAATGCCAGCAGTGCCAAAATATTGGTCCTGGTAGTAGGCAGAAATATGGCCCATAATACAGGTAGCAGGCCAGGAAAGAATGGGGACAGGGGTAGAGGCTTCTCCCACCCAAAGCTCTATGAAGCCTCCGAGTCTCCAGACCCTAATCTGGGAATGAGAAAACAAAAACAGTTTTCTTCATCCAGAAAAACAAATTATGGAGCCCCTCACATATGTGAGACCCCTGTGTTATGAATCCCACTACTCCAGGGTAAAAGATCAGTCCAAGAGGCAGGCAAAAAACGTGGTCAAACAGTCCAGGGTCAGTTCCAGAGCAGGCAGAGGTAGGTACAGTTCAGCGTTAGGCAGAAGCGTGGTCGTATAACAGGCCAGGGTCACTTCCAGAGCAGGCAGTGGTAGGTACAGTTCTTCATTAGGCAGAAGCGTGGTTGTATAACAGGCCAGGGTCAGTTCCGGAGCAGGCAGAGGTATTTTTAGCGTGAGGCAGAAGCGTGGTTGTATAGCAGGCCAGGGTCAGTTCCGGGGAAAGCAGCAGTATGTACAGTGCAGGGCCATAAGGGGTGTGCAAGTAAATGGCAATTACGTTTACCATATTTCACTAATAATGTAGAGAAGTATGGTAACGGCGGAAACAATTACCTATACAGAGGCCCGGTTGGGAAGGGCATTGGGGACAAAAATATGTGGTGTCTTTTCTAAACCCTGCTTTGGTGCACACACGGCATCTCTTTTGACGTCTATGGCCTGATTCAGTAAGGGGGGTTTTCTCAGGAAAGTGTCATTCATGGAGCCTGCTTACTACATCAGATCTAATACTTTGTGGTGGGCCTTCAGGGTACACTAGGGCGGTGATGACTTCTTCTTGGTAGTAAATATAGGGTACGGAGTTTTCTGTAGATTTTTGGTAAATTATGAAAGAGTTGTACATAGCCAATGTGAAAAGATAAATAGATACTTTTTTGTACCAATGCCGGGATTTTCTGGTGGGTAGATATGGTTCGATCATCTGATCATTGAAGTCAACTCCCCCCATGAACAGATTATAATCGTGGACGCAAGCAGGTTTCCGGATTGGGCCATCTCTTCTGGGGATATCCACGTATGTGTCGTCATGAATTGTTGACAGCATGTGTACATTTCGTCTGTCCCTCCACTTCACAGCCAACAGCTCCTCGTTCCGCAAAGACGCCACCTCCCCTTTTCTTAGCCTTTCATTGGCGAGCCTTTGCGGGAAACCTTTTCTGTTGATTCTGACCGTACCACATGCTGGAGTCTTCATTCTGTAAAGATTATGGAAGAGGGGCAAGCTGGTGTAGAAGTTATCCATGTAAAGATGGTAACCCTTCCCAAGGAGTGGATAAATGAGCTCCCAGACAACTTTTCCGCTCGTTCCAATGTAATCTGGGCATTCACGGGGATGTAGCTGGGAGTCCTTCCCTTCATAAACCAAGAAGGCATAAATGTAGCCCTTGACTCTGTTGCAAAGCTTGTACAGCTTAACCCCATATCTGGCCCTTTTACTGGGTATAAACTGTTTGAAGGACAGCCTGCCTGAGAATTTAATAAGGGACTCGTCAATACATATGTTTTGCTCGGGGATATATAGCTGGGAAAATTTTTCTGAAAAATATTTTAGAAGGGGTGAATTTTGAATAGTTTGTCAAAAGATGGGTAGTTTCTGGGAGGGCACTGAGCATTGTCATTGAAGTGGAGGAACCGGAGAATCATTAGGTATCTGGACCTTGGCATAGTGTGGGAAAAAATTGGCATGTGGTGGATTGGTTTAGTGGACCATTAGCTGTATAAATTGTTTTTTTTTTTGAGAGTCCCATGTTAAAGGTCAGGCCTAAAAAAATGTTAAATTCCTCCACAGTAACAGCTCTCCATTCAAAGGAACGGGCGTAACTTGAATTTGGGTTGCTTTCAATAAACTGCTGGGCATAAAGGTTGCACTGGGCCACAATAGAAAAAAGAAAGTCCTCTGTAAAAAGTAAATTAAAAAAATCAATTGGGGCAAAATTATCGGTGTTCACCTGGACACCTGGTTGGGCGGTGAAAGGGGGGATGTTTGATGCTCCAGAATTGGATGGAAGCCACAGGGGGTTCTGAAGGGCAAAGGGAAGGCTGGCATGGGCCCTTTGGGGCTGGGATGACACCCCACTAGTGCTTGGCAGTCGTCTCGTGGATGGCACGGCTCTGGAGGTGGATGGCACGGCTCTGGAGGTAGATGGCATGGCTCTGGAGGTAGATGGTACTGCTCTGGAGGTGGATCGCACTGCTGTACTTGTAGTAGCCTCCTCACCAGAACGCCTTCTTTTTGTGGGCACACTTTCCTCTTCATCTGTGGATTCGGTAGAAGACCCACTACTTGGAAAGGGGTCATATTTAGAAAAAGAATCGGACCCAGATTCAGACTCTGCCTCAGAGAGCTCGCCATCGCTCAGGCTAAGGATACGGTATGCCTCCTCTGTGGTGAACATTTTTTTTGCCATACTGGTGGCTGTGTTGGATAGGGGCACTAAAATAGATCTGGATGCACTGATGGGTCGGGGATAGGTTGTGTCGGTGGTCATACCTTTTTTTTTACAAG